>CM073466.1:60098094-60555594 GCA_037074535.1 Gleditsia sinensis
TTTACGTCTATAAACACCAGAGTAACAGTAGAAGCAAGGATCCTGCCTGTGACGTTCAGAGAAACTCTAGAGTACAAAAATTTTACAAAATAAACATTGAGAGCCTATAAACAATGTAGGCTCACCACTGGTGTACGACCCCTAGTCGATCACGTGGCTGTTGGACCAAACTCTATGTCTTTATCTGAAAAATAAATCCACATCGTGTAGTGAGTTTTACAACTCAGTGAGCAGATAATACCTCCTATGACCTCTTAGGTCAACATATGGATGTACTCATATAATAAATTTATGTTATCAAAAATTACATTTCAGAAGTACATCCACATGGGACCCGCATTTTTCAAATTTTCTCTGTTCAAAACAATCATAATCAGGTCTTTCAAACCGTATGCGGTACTGTATACATAATGCTCATGTCAAGTTCAAAATCATATTCAATACTGTAAAATCAATAATCAAATTATGCTATGCATCAAAACATTTCTCATAAAATATTCGGAGGATCCCATATCAGAACCACCATACCAGAGTTTGACCCCTTCCGTACTTTGTTGGTATAAGATTTGCCTAAACTCAGCATCCCGCTGAGGTTTGTCCTACTACCATTCAAGAGGACACGCGAAGGGACTCTGTATGGGTCTTTCCCAAGCACACAGCAAGGGAAGGCAAATAACATCTCATATAACTGGCATCTCGCCATCATATAACTGGCATCTCGCCCATATATAGGAGGCATTCCGCTCTCCTTCACATATAATCTCTCGTGTGTTGGCCCTCACACGAGGCTAGCACCACCTCTCCTGCTAGCTGAGGCAATCAAGGTGCGCACCAAGGCTAACATCACCTGCTGTTAGCAGACAGTGTTTCCAATAGGATTCCTCCACAGAAAATACCATATGCACATATGCCATATAATCCAGTATAAATTCTCAATATAATACAGACTTTCAGTCTCAAAATACTCATATGTCAAAACTTCCCATTCAGGGGAAACATGTATACATGCTCATATCCGAGGCAAACATATCACTGTAAAATCAATGTCACATGTATAACATATTTTCTTTGCCATGTAATGCGAAATACATGTAAAAATCACATGTTCAATGTATTTCAAAATTCATCTGTTATAAATTACCCATTCAGGGTTTATCACATATATATGCCCTTTCTCTAGGAAATCATATATCTTTATAAATCAATGTCACGTGTATAAATATTCACTTTATCATTTGATGAGAAATACATGTGAAATCATATACACCATGAGTTCATAAATTCATTTTCAAAACTATACCCTTCTTGAACTGTATTTCAAAATGTAAGCATATCAGATCGTTTTAATGCATTTCAGAAACATATCACAGTGTGTATATCTCATAAACATAATCATATACATATTCAAGTATCAAGAAGAGTATAGACAAGTCATAGGAAGAATCATCTACTCACAAATAAGGGCTCTAGATTGGATAGCCCTAAAATCCTCGTTTTTAGTCTGAATTTGACCAAATAAACTTCAAAAACGTGTCCGGAGGGTCCAAAAACCTTAAATGAGCTCGGGTACTGTTCACCGCCACTATTCATCGCCAAAATTACTATTCATCCGCCACTATTCATGCCAGAAATTACTATTCACCACCACATAAAAAGTTACCAAATGACTGAAAAAATTACATATCTTAATATTTATCAAGCTTCTGAACCCATCTACGATGTCAGATTTCTAATTTGAGGTCTCTAAGTAAGGTTTTTCAGAACTTACCTTTTACCGAGATTTTTTACTTCATATCTACGGCGATTCAACGGTTGATTTGAAAAACTGATCGGTCAAAACTAAAGTACTCTTCGTCGTGAATCCAATAACACTTTCAGTTTTGATATCGGAAGCCCATAAGTACTCTAAATCGAAAGATAAAATTG
Source organism: Gleditsia sinensis (assembly GCA_037074535.1). Taxonomy (NCBI): domain Eukaryota; kingdom Viridiplantae; phylum Streptophyta; class Magnoliopsida; order Fabales; family Fabaceae; genus Gleditsia; species Gleditsia sinensis. The sequence goes on from CM073466.1 coordinate 60,100,021, forward strand.
GATATCACTATTCACTCACTATTTACTACTGTGCATTTCTTCGATTTTTTTTTTCTTTCTCGATTCCTCTCCCGGCTTCTGATTTCCGTTTTATGATTTCTGTTTTGTTTTGTTTTTTTTATAATAATAATTATTAAATAATTAATAATAGAATTTTCTTTTATAAAAATTCATAGAAATTCCGTTTTTTACCATAAAATACATCAAAAATTTCTAAAAATTTCCTTTCTCATAAATCTTTAGTTAAACTCTTAAATCATGATTTTTCTTGATAAAAATCTCCATAAAACGAATTAAACTAGAATGAGGCGTTTCTAGATATGATAGAAAGACTTGAAATTTTTGATAATGAATTCATTGATATTAATAAGAGGGTATAAAGTTATTATGATAAGGTAAGTTGGAATTTTTAGACATGTACCAATGGTACATAAACGTTATAAAAGGTTTAGTAGATTTATTGCTATGTATGTTTAACATATTGACTAATGGATTTTATGATAAAAAATAAATGATAGATTAAGGTGATGATATTCATGAGATGATGTTGACAAGTGAGAATTAAAGATGACTTGATAGAAATATGGAATAAGAAAAGATAGTTATCCAATACGGATGTGAATATGTTCTTCTATGTGTATGGTTCTTAATATCGACTTATAGATATATGCATGCAAGCTTAAGGATATAAAGGAATGAGATATATAATGGTTTAACAGTTCCTTATTTGTATATACATAATTTGTTGAGTACTTTGTATGAAGTGAAATTGATTAGAAAAGAAATACAAGCAACTCAATACCGGTCAAAAGTTTATAAGGATCATGAATGTTGAGCACTAGAAAGTATCAGTTGGTGACCACATATTCTTAAAGGACTCACCAATGAAAAATGTAATGAAATTTGGAAAGAAAGGAAAGTTACACCCTCGGTATATAGAACCATTTGAAATCCTTGATAAGATCGATTCGGTAACTTATCATTGAACTTTACCTCCTGAATTGGGTAATGTTCATCCAGCCTTTCATGTGTCCATGATATGAAAATATTTACCGGATCCTACACATGTTATATAGTGTCCACAGATTCAGTAACAGGAAAATTTAACCTATGAGGAACAACCAGTAGCAATAGTAGACAAGCAAGTAAGGAAGTTATGGTCAAAAGAAAATACCTACAGTGAAAGTGACATGAAAAATCACTCTTATGAGGAAGTTACTTAGGCAAGAGAGTAAGATATACACGCTAGATATATGCATGTATTTGAACAATGAGGTTAGTATTTATCTACAACTATGGTGATGAAATTCGGGGACCGAATTTCTTTAAGGGGGGAAGAATGTAATAACCGTAAAATTTAATGAAAATTCCAATTAAAGAAAATTTGGAATAAAAGAAAGAATTTCGAAAATAGAGATAAGAACCAGTGAAAATAAGTTTTATATAGATTTACAAAAGAAAATATGAGCCTTTAAATTTTGGCGTGTAATCTTTATTTTTAAATGATGGAATTTGGTTATAAGCAAATATATTTTTATTTGCTTAAAAATAATTATGTTTTGCTAAAATTAAGTATACTTTTAAGTAAAATAATTATTGTGTTGTTTCGAATAATTATACCGGCCTCTAATGAATTATTGGCATATTTTTAGAAATATTCTTTCTTTTATTACGTATAAAGATATTTATTTTATAATTCTTTTTATGGAGATTTTTATCAAGAAAAATCATGATTTAAGAGTTTAACTAAAGATTTATAAGAAAGGAAATTTTTAGAAATTTTTGATGTATTTTATGGTAAAAAACGGAATTTCTATGAATTTTTATAAAAGAAAATTCTATTATTAATTATTTAATAATTATTATTATAAAAAAAAAAACAAAACAGAAATCATAAAACGGAAATCAGAAGCCGGGAGAGGAATCGAGAAAGAAAAAAAAATCGAAGAAATGCACAGTAGTAAATAGTGAGTGAATAGTGATATCCATTTTATCTTTCGATTTAGAGTACTTATGGGTTTCCGATATCAAAACTGAAAGTGTTATTGGATTCACGACGAAGAGTACTTTAGTTTTGACCGATTAGTTTTTCAAATCAACCGTTGAATCGCCGTAGATCTGAAGTAGAAAATCTCGGTAAAAGGTAAGTTCTGAAAAACCTTACTTAGAGACCTCAAATTAAAAATCTGACACCGTAGATGGGTTCAGAAGCTTGATAAACATTAGGATATGTAATTTTTTCAGTCATTTGGTAACTTTTTATGTGGTGGTAAATAGTAATTTCTGGCATGAATAGTAATTCCGGCGGTGAATAGTGTTTCTGGCGGTGAATAGTACCCGAGCTCATTTAAGGTTTTTGGACCCTCCGGACACGTTTTTGAAGCTTATTTGGTCAAATTCAGACTAAAAACGAGGATTTTAGGGCTATCAAATCTAGAGCCCTTATTTGTGAGTAGATGATTCTTCCTATGACTTGTCTATACTCTTCTTGATACTTGAATATGTATATGATTATGTTTATGAGATATACACACTGTGATATGTTTCTGAAATGCATTAAAACGATCTGATATGCTTACATTTTGAAATACAGTTCAAGAAGGGTATAGTTTTGAAAATGAATTTATGAACTCATGGTGTATATGATTTCACATGTATTTCTCATCAAATGATAAAGTGAATATTTATACACGTAACATTGATTTATAAAGATATATGATTTCCTAGAGAAAGGGCATATATATGTGATAAACCCTGAATGGGTAATTTATAACAGATGAATTTTGAAATACATTGAACATGTGATTTTTACATGTATTTCGCATTACATGGCAAAGAAAATATGTTATACATGTGACATTGATTTTACAGTGATATGTTTGCCTCGGATATGAGCATGTATACATGTTTCCCCTGAATGGGAAGTTTTGACATATGAGTATTTTGAGACTGAAAGTCTGTATTATATTGAGAATTTATACTGGATTATATGGCATATGTGCATATGGTATTTTCTGTGGAGGAATCCTATTGGAAACACTGTCTGCTAACAGCAGGTGATGTCAGCCTTGGTGCGCACCTTGATTGCCTCAGCTAGCAGGGGAGGTGGTGCTAGCCTCGTGTGAGGGCCAACACACGGGAGATTATATGTGAAGGAGAGCGGAATGCCTCCTATATATGGGCGAGATGCCAGTTATATGATGGCGAGATGCCAGTTATATGATGGCGAGAAGCCAGTTATATGAGATGTTATTTGCCTTCCCTTGCTGTGTGCTTGGGAAAGACCCATACAGAGTCCCTTCGCGTGTCCTCTTGAATAGTAGTAGGGCAAACCTCAGCGGGATGCTGAGTTTAGGCAAATCTTATACCAACAAAGTACGGAAGGGGTCAAACTCTGGTATGGTGGTTCTGATATGGGATCCTCCGAATATTTTATGAGAAATGTTTTGATGCATAGCATAATTTGATTATTGATTTTACAGTATTGAATATGATTTTGAACTTGACATGAGCATTATGTATACAGTACCGCATACGGTTTGAAAGACCTGATTATGATTGTTTTGAACAGAGAAAATTTGAAAAATGCGGGTCCCATGTGGATGTACTTCTGAAATGTAATTTTTGATAACATAAATTTATTATATGAGTACATCCGTATGTTGACCTAAGAGGTCATAGGAGGTATTATCTGTTCACTGAGTTGTAAAACTCACTACACGATGTGGATTTATTTTTCAGATAAAGACATAGAGTTTGGTCCAACAGCCACGTGATCGACTAGGGGTCGTACTCCAGTGGTGAGCCTACATTGTTTCTAGGCTCTCAATGTTTATTTTGTAAAATTTTTGTACTCTAGAGTTTCTCTGAACGTCACAGGCAGGATCCTTGCTTCTACTGTTACTCTGGTGTTTATAGACGTAAACTGTATATTGTATATGTGTATGGGAACTTTTATGTATTGGTTTATATGATAAAGAATGTCATTATGTTCATTTATGGAAAATATATGTGTTTGGTTTATAGATTTCACGTGCCCTAAAATTTGGGTCGTGACACTAAGGAAGTAAGACATTTCTCCCAAATTAGTCATCTCAAAGGCCTGCAACATGTCTTCTTTGAATTGTTGAATTAGTTCTACTTTTCTACCTGTAACCAAGAGATCATCTACATATAAGGAGATTATAGTAAGGTGAGTTTGATCACCTTTAATATACAAGGTTGATTCACTAGGGCTTTTAACAAAGCCTAGCTTTAACAAGTGCTCATCAATTTTGCTATACCAAGCTCTTGAGGCTTGTTTCAAACTATACAAGGCTTTCTTTAGTAGATAAACCTTGTGTTCATGTCCTTTTACAGAAAATCCTTCAGGTTGCTCAACATAAATTTCTTCTTCTAAAAGTCCATTTAGAAATGCTAATTTAACATCAACTTGGTAAATTTTCCAACTTTGGTGTGCTACAATGGCTAACAACAGCCTAATTGTGTCTAACCTTGCAACAGGAGCAAAAGTGTTAAAAAAATCTACACCAAAAATTTGAGCATACCCTTTTACTACTAACCTTGCTTTATGCTTGTTGATTGAGCCATCTGCATTTAGTTTTGTTCTAAATACCCACTTTACACCTATGACTTTTCTGTGTTCAGGCCTTTCAACAAGTTTTCAAGTTTGATTTTTTTTCAATCATAATTAGCTCCTACTACATTGCAACTCTCCACTTGGGATCCTTTTTTGCTTCTCAATATCCTATAGGTTCAAGGATTGCAACATTGCATCTATGATAATATCAGAGAGTAATTTAGCTCATCTCAAAGGAAATTCATCAACAAACTCATCTGGGCATGGTAGAGGATCTGTTGATTTTTTATTTGTAGGACTTTCCCAGCTCTATTTCTCATTTTCCATAAACTGTACATCTCTACTTATCAGAATTTTCCTTGTGTGTGGCTAAAAAATTCTGTAAGTCTTAGATATAGTGCTATATCCCACAAAAATATAAGGTTTAGCTTTTTTGTCTAGCTTGTCCCTTTTAATCTGTGGCACATAAGTGAAACACAAACAACTAAATACTTCAAAATTATGCAAAGAGGGTTTATAGTTCTACTAGGCCTCAAAAGGAGTCTTCCCATTTACTGCTTAGTGGGCAGTCTATTTAATAAAAATACTACAGTGCTTGCAGCCTCTGCCCAAAACTCCTTAGGCAGCCATTTTTCATAAAGCATGCATAAAACCATTTCTAGGATTGTTCTATTTTTCCTTTCACTCACTCTATTATGTTGTGGGGTGTATGGAGCAGTGAGTTAATGTTCAATGCTTGCCTCTTCATGAAACAAATTAAATTGTCCTGAGGTATATTCTTTGCCATTGTCAAATTTCAAAACTTGAATCTTGCAGCCACTTTTGTTCTCAATCCACTGCTTGAACTTCCAAAAAACTCTTGCTACTTCAGTTTTAAACCTAAGAAAATAAATCCAACACATCCTTGTGAAGTCATCAATGAAAGCTATATAATATTTACTCCCTTTAAGTGAAAGAGTTTTTTGAGGTCCAGCCAAGTCAGTGTGGATAAGTTGTAACTTCTCTGTTACTCTCCAAGTTGACTGTGAGAAGGGTAATCTAGTTTGTTTTTCAAATTGACAAGCCCTACAGTTTGGCACATCAGCTTCTAAGTGAGGAAGTCTTTGAACCAGTTGCTTCCTTTGCATAGTCAGTACTACTGCATGATGAAAATGACCTAGTATTTTGTTCCAGGTCTTAGTGTTACTGACAGCAACAGGATAAGCTGCTTGCTCCTCCTCCAATGGATCTAGAGAGAAGTTTTTACCTTTCATTTTTATTTTGAAAAATGCTTTACCATTGCCATCTTTTATCAAACATTGCTTGTCTTAAAAATTGACTTTAAATCCTTTCTCAAGCAATTGTTCCACACTCAGCAAGTTTTGATCAATGTCAAGAACAAACAAAACATCAGTAATTAATTTTGTACCTGTAAAACTTTTAATAGCCATTGTTCCTTTTCCTTTGACAGTAATGAACTCACCATTGCTTATTTTGACCTTTGATTTTTGTGACTTGTCTAATTCCTTGAAAATCTCCTCATCATAGGTCATGTGATTGGTGCAGCCACTGTCAATAAGCCAACATTCACTAGAGCTGCTGCTTGCCAAACAAGTGGCTACAAATAGCTGCTCTTCTTCCTCCAACTGATCAGCAACTTGAGCCTCCTCCTTTTACTGAAGATTGATTTAGCAAATTCTCTCATGGTGCCCAAGCTTTTTGCATTTATCACATTTGACATTAGGTCTTCTCCAGCACTTGAAAGGAGGATGACCTTTTCTGCCACAATGTTTGCAAAGAGGAAAAACTTTGTTTTCTCCATTATTGTTGCTTGTGTTAGCAGTAACTCCAGTGTGCCAGAATTCTTTTTCTTACTTTTATTTTTCTTGTTTTTGTCTCCTTTGTTGATCTGCAATTTTTCTTGCGTGCTCCTTCCACAGAACCTTCATCTCTTATTAATCTTCTTTGTTCTTAAGCATGCAAAGCATTTAGCAATTCTGCCAATATGATTTTTGACAGATCTTTAGTATTCTCAAGGGAAGTAATAGTGGCCTCAAATCTTTTAGGGATTGTGACTAATATTTTTTGAGCAATTCTTGAATTTAAAAATTCAGAACCAAGTAATCTTACCTTGTTAACAATGCTTAGAAGTCTATCAGTATACTCCTTAATTGTTTTTGACTCCTTCATTTTCTGCATCTCAAATTCTCTGATTAAATTCAGCACTTGCATTCCATTAATTCGTTCATCTCCTTCATATTCATTCTTGAGGAAATTCCAGACTTCAAATGCTGATTTCATAGTCATAATTTTGGTAAAATTGTAGTCGAGACAACAACAAATAAAGAAGCTCTTGCCTTTGATTTCCTTGCTTTTCTTTCTTTGTGATTTTTTGACTTGTGCCAGAGTTGGATTAGCTGGTAATGGAGGAACTTTGTAGTCCTCCTCAACAACTTCCCAAAGATCATTTACCTCTAGATGTGCCTCCATTATGGCTGCCCAAATATAGTAGTTTTCACCATTAAACACAGGTGGAGCAAGTGCTGTGAATGGTGTTTCAGAATCCATTTGGTTAATGGGTTGAGAAAAGGTGTTTTGGGTTGGTAGGATCACACAGTTTACTCACACATAAGTCCCTTTAAGAAGAGGTCTCTGATACTAATCTAAAGTTAAAAAAAATATTTCAGAGGAAGTACATCTTTTATTGAATGGAAAATAATTTAAATACATAAATCTGTTACTGAAATTCAACAACTAAACTCCTTTTCTTCAGCCACTAACTTTAACAACTAGAAAATAGCAAACCAACCTATAAACTTAGTCAAAGAGCATATTCTAGTCATGCACCTTTGAATATTAAAAATTTTAAACTAAAAACTAAATCTTGAAACAACATCTATGCATATTTCTATGTTAGCAGCCATGTCAACATCCTTGTAGAAAAAAAATCTGCAACTACTGATAAACGTTCAACTAACCCCCCCAACACTTAACCTTTACTCGTCTTCGAGAAAATCTCAATCTCATCACTGCATATAGGTTGCAATGCCATTAATAAATAATAATCAAACTTTTTAAAACCTCATAATGCATCATCAATTAAGCATTCTTTTTCAACTACTTAAAAATCAAATTCAATTGAATATGATAATAAACCAAACATGCAGACTCTTATGAAAATAAGCTTTCTTCTCTCATGTGTTTGAAAATTATGTGTTTCACTCAACCATCTTTCCAATGGACATACCTTACCATAAGCTTGCACATTTCTCATTCTTCATTCCTATGATTACATACATTCATAAATCAAAAGGACTTTTCAATAATTGTAAAGGAGCTTAGGGTTAAGGTTGAAAGTGTTTAGGAATGTAATTCAAATGCCAATTGATAGATGTGGAGCAAAACTAAATCATTCAAGATCAAATTACTCATTCTGTTCAGTGGCTTTTTCCAACACTAGCCTTGAAAGCCTTCACATTATGTAAACTCCAACATTGAGTGAGACTTTTTCATTTTGCAACAATGCATAGTTACTTCCATTACTTTGACCTTTTTCATATATTTTCTTCTTTTTCCCTCAATTCTTACATATCATAATTTTTTTAACGATGCTCCTTCTAGCTCTATGGCTTAAATAAAGAAATTGTTTTTTTTTCTTTTCAGGTTTTAAGCTTGTTATGAGGGTTACAAAAATAGGGATAATAAAGCTCAAAGGGGGTTAAAAATGAGAATTTAATTTTAGGGTTGGCTATGTGGCTAATGTAGCTATTAACAATGAATGTCTTACTCATATTTATGCATTTATATGTCAATGTAACTTTGAGAAGAATCAATTTAAGTTCTAGAGAGTAAAACCATGGAAGAATATCTTTTATGAAAGAAAAATGAGACTGTCATAGAATTTAGTCCAAGGCCTAAAATCTCACTGCAACACTCTCACTTTTATTTACTGAAAAATTATATAATTATGTTTCTTAGAATTAAAAAGGGGAAAATAAGCAATATGACGTGATGGAAATTTTTTTAGGAAATTGGTAAGGGATAGTGAATTGAAAGGTTTGTTGGTAAAGTATACTAGAGTAAAAATGACAAAGATGACCCAAAAAAATGAAAATTTAGCAAGAGTAATTTTCTTGGGATAAGATCATATATGTTAACCCTAATATTTTTAGGAAATTATTTTTAAAGAAATGACACAAAATTCCTATATTTTTTGGGAATAAAGGACAAGAAAGGAAATTTTGAGTAATTAGGTATATAATTTTTTTAAAAAAGGTTAAATAATATAAATTGTACAAATTAGAGACTTAAAATTAATTAAAAATATCTTAACAAAGAATTAGAGAGATAAATGAATTAAGAACAACCAAACAAAGTCCTAAGTAATAATTGAAAATTGGTTTGGTATTATTGTAATTATGAAAGAAAACAAGGGCAAATAAATAAAATGATAATAGTTTATTCAAATATCCCCATTTAGAATCTTTAAGGCAGTGGAATGGATGTATTTGAGGCTGAAAAATATATTGGAATAGTGCTGGGCAGTGAGGAAAACAGAGCAAGCAACATGAAGAAGAAAAGAGAAGGAAAAAGGGAAATATGAAGAAGAAAGGTGGAAACCAAGGTAAGCTATCCTTTTCCTCCCTTCATCCCTTCATCCTCTTACTATTCTTGGCCACTCGAGTTCATCTTCTTCATGGAGAAAGTGTAGCAAATGGTGAGGAAGAAGAGGAGGAAGTTCCATCAAATTGGGTGAATTAAGAAGCAGAGGAGAATTGATAGAAAAGTAGGTTTGACAATCATTCTTACTTTAAAAACTTCATAATTTTCAAGTTTTGGTTTAAAACCTAACCTTAGGGTTTCAAGACAAATGTTGCTAAAGTGTGTTTCTTGTTTGTGGCCATGAAAGATTCATTTCTAGATGCATGTATGATGTATGCTTATGCTTGAAAATTACATTGAATGGTTAAGAATTTTTTACATAGAACGATTTGGTTCATGGAGCTATTTTAGCCCTGGGATTGGTGCATTTAATTGGATTGGTGTTGTAAAATATTTAGAATTTAAAATGGTTGTGCAAATAGGATGTTAAATTCTAAATTTTGATGCTTGTATGGGAAAAATTCAGTGTTGGCAATTTTGAGGGGTGCTAACCGAAACCATAGGAGGATGATTTGGTTCATGGATGTTGTCATGAAGTGGTGGTTCATGGGATGATTATATGGGTGGAGAGGTGTGTGGAACGTTAAAATGAAGCCTTGGCCAAATTGAAGAAAAAAAAAGAATAGTATGTAAGTTGGTCTTAATTATTGAACATAGAAGAAATGGTTAAAGAATTGGTCAAAATGGATGGATTAGGTGAATGTTTAACTTATGGTTTAGGAAGTTGCATTTTAGGACCACATTAGAGCCTAGGTCGAGAAGGGTAGTAAATCCAAGTTAGGTGTAGAATTTTGGTTATTCTAGCATTATTCTAATTGGTTTAAATCATATTATGTCTTATTGATAATGTGTAACTTGTTCTGTTACCACGGAAATTTTACTTTTTAGTGGCAACCAGTTATAGTTGCCATTGAAAGTAGCATACTTTCAACCGTGACTTTGTAGGACACCATTAAACGTTAGCTCTTTCTCTGAAACTATTTTAGCAAGTCTTTTAGTGGTGACGTTATAAAGTCACCACTAAAAGCTCGAAAATAATATCCACAAAAATTTCCTATCTTCCTTCCATTCCTACAAAAATTTTAGTCCTCTTCCTCATGTTCTCTCACACTCTCACTCTATCTCAGTAAATCTCCCCCAAATCCCGTCACCCTTTAACTTTATCTCGGTAAAGGATGTTCTTTAAAACCATAAGCTTTAAAAACCCACACCTCTCGTTGCCCGCAAACTCTAGCTATGGTTGTGTGCTTCATTAGTGAACGGTGGTTTATCCTTATTATTTTGTCAAATTGAAGTTTGGGTTGGCTCTTTTGTTTTAGCTTTTGATTGTTAATTGGGTCTTATGGGTTTAGCAGCTTTAGCTCAAGCTTTTCATTATGACTATTTTGAAGCAATGTATTGAGACCATATATGTCTCTATTAGTTTGTTGTATGCTGTTTTGTTTTCAAGAAAAATGAATTTGGTTACATGGCATTTTGAGTTCCCTTGTTATGTGCTGTTTTATTTGGATTACATTGCATTATTTTGGGCAATGATCTTGCTTTATTGAAAACCAAGATGATCAAAGCCTTCACTATGTCTTTCATTTCCATTTGCTTGTTATATTTCCAATCTCCATTTGGAATGCATATCTTTGATATATAAACTACATAATTTAGGCATTTTATTTTCATAATAGGCTTAGCTTAAAGCTTAGTTTTGCTGTTAGGGATATTAAATAATGAGGAATTTCAACAACCCAAAAGCTCTTCCCATATAAAAGATATCACTTAACTCATGATACCCCTAAAGAGTCTATGAGTAGGAAAAAAAACTCCAAAGGTTCTTGGTATTTATGGAATTACATATTATTTTATAGATTAGAAGTTTATCAAAATTAGAGTATTTAGTAGAATCTTGCTGATTAGAATACTCTATTAATAAGTGGAGGTCATAATTTGGAATTCACCCAGGATCCAAATTTGCCCAAACTTCATAGTACCCACTTTTTTCTCTGAGTCAAGTCAAATGAACATTAGTCTATAACACTTTATATAACAAAACACGGTCTTTAGAATAGTTGTACTCAATCATAGTTGCTTGTAAGTTGAAGCCTATACGACATCTAGTTAAACATATGACAGGATCTAATGGAGGAAAGATACATAATTTTTAATTGTAGTTGAGCAAAAGAAAATTTCAAAATGGTGTTGACACTAATATTATTGAAGAGAAGCCAATGCTTTAACATGCTAATTTATCCTTCCACCTCACCTTCTCACATAAACAATAAGCCAAAGTCAACTAAATGTTACAGGGCTATAAAACTTTAGAAACATGTATCATTAGCTAGCAATGACTCTAGCTTCCTTAGACATTGATTAACAACTTCAGTTAATATACACAATGCTGCCACAGTAAAATCCCAAAGTGCAGAACATTAGGGTAATCATACAAGAAATTCACTTTTCAAAACTTTGAGTCACTTTCACGTTATCCATTCTTTTAACCTAGAAAGATAAGCAAAATAAGTGTCACTTAATTTGTTCATCTTGGTTAGGTATAAGCCACTTGAGAAGTGAGAGATTTATTGATTAAAAATTATAATTATAAAAGCAACACATGGGCTTTTGACTAGGGTATTTCCTGCTTTGTTCAAATTTACTTTCCACTGCATCTACATGAACCCAATAAATGGGAGATTTATGGCGAGAACTCAATAGTTGGAGACTAGCTTTGTAGCTTAAAACATAGTTTTAAAATACTGATTTGGGGGCAAAAGCAACATCAACTATTAAACTAGATCCAATCCAACTACAAAACTAATGGTGCAACAAATAATAGAAGCAACACATGGGCTTTTGACCTTATGAATTAGAAAAGAATAAAAAATTTATGCTTCAAATTTCCCTGAAAAAGTAGAATGAATAGCCTTTTCACCTACGATGTGTTGACATACTAGGAAATGGTTTATTCAAATAAGAAAAGAAGATGTCATTGACCATGACCCTTTAGTAAATTAGATTTATCTCTCTCTATCTTGTGTGATTGTCAAAAGCTATAGAAGCTGATATTAACAGTGGCATAATATATACCGTATATATAAAAAAAACAGAGATGGAATCATATTCAATATCAAACAAAGAAAGAAGACTATAATATACAAAGCACACCTTTTCTTCCAGCAAGTTGTTGAAGTGAATATGTGATATCAGCTACTTGAGATAACAATATTTTAATGTGATGAATACGTTTACCATAAAACGAATAATGTATAGTGGTAGTATTGTTTACTGAATTTATGTCTGATTAAGTAGCTAGGATCAAGGGATCATTTGATCATTTATGCCTTGATTGATTAGGGAGAATCTTCTTATAACCAGCTGTATTATTCTATCAATAAACTTGCATAAAAGGAAGCAAAAGAAAAGATCTACTTCTACCTTGGACATGATTGGTAAATTGATTAGGATATCAAATGTTAATTCAGGGTCATGAGATGAGAGAAATATTCTATGTTATTTAATTAATATATCAATAAACATGACATAAGTCCTGTTTAAAAATTAAAGAATAAATTCTTTACATATAAATAACTCTAGTTTTAGGATATGAACAAGCGTTCAAATGCAATTAAATTTTTGGATATGTAATTTAGTTAAAGCTCTAGCACTATTGGATGACAACTTGTAAATAATCCTGCTTGAATATCTTAAGGGAGGAATTAGACATAACTCAGTTATGTCAGTCTACCAAAATACCAAATTATGTTATTATATACTAAGGATCTGGCATCAAATAATAAGATAGTTTCAAGGCTAATTTTGCATATAACAATTACACATATGATTACATTGGTATTACTATCAAAGGAAGAGTCCTAATTTATGGAAAAACTTTGTCAAATTTTTGTTAAATGCCAGCTTTCTTGTTTGTTAAATAAACAAACAATATAAAAGCCTAAGATTTGAGGCATGAACAATTTCAATGCCTTCCAATTCTTTACTCTCTCTTCTTCATATACAATAAAGCCATCCGCGGACACAATATATAAAATATTGTGTTTGGGTTAGTGCTTGAGGGCCTTTGTAACAAGTTATCATCCTAAGAATTCTTTATATATTCTCTTTTCTATTAATATGCCTTGAACCTTAAGAATTTTCTTACACTCTCTTGATGCAACATATTCTTTTCTCAAGAATTACTTTATGTCACTGTGATTTTAGTGACCTTTTTGAATTGCTCTTATTCTAGTACTTTTGTCATCATGGTCCTATTTCTAGTATTTTTTTTCCTACATGATTTCGATTCTACTACTTTTGTCAACATGATCCTATTCCATTCTAGCAATATACATGCACTTTATCTTATCCAAGTACATTTCTCTTTCTCTTTTCCCATTGGTCACTTTCACTCAAATCAATTTTGTAGGAAATGTTATAGACAAAATTTGGTTGAATGTTGGGAATAGAGCTAATTCAAGGTATATACAAGGGGTGGATAATTTTCTCAAGTGGGTATACAACGAGTTGAAGTATGGTTTGATATATTGAAGAATTATTTTTGATAGCCTTACAAGGTTTGGGATCTTCATGGAGAAATTCTAGTGATGATTTCATATCTCCCTAATGAAAGCAATGATGAAGATGGTGACATAGCTGGGAAGATGCACGATGCATATGGAATTGCTACCATAAAAGAGATGAATACTCATGTAGAAAATATAGAAGAGCCAAATTCACATGTATAGAAGTTTTACCAATTACTAGAAGATGCCAAAGAAAGTATAAATCTAAATTGTGAGAAGGTGTCAACGTTATCATTCATCATTGGCTACTTAATCTAAAGTTCCTTAATCATTGGACCGATAACTCAATAGACATGTTGTTGGACTTATTCAAAGAAATATTGCTAAAAGGGGTTCAAGTACCTAATTCCTACTACGAAGCCAAGAAGGTTGTTCAAGACTTGGGATTAGACTACATAAAAATATATGCATGTAAGAATAATTACATTCTATATAGGAAAGAATATGCCAACGCACAATCATGCCCTAATTGCAAGTTGTCCATATGGAAATCAAATGGAGAGAGGCAAAAAAGAAGCATATAAAGTGTTGCAATATTTTTCAATAAAGCCTTGGTTGCAAATATTGTTCTTGGCAAGACACACAGCTAAAGATATAAGGTGAAACAAGGAGAAATGTGTTGGCAACATTGTGTTGAAAAACCTAACTAACTTTGTTGCTTAAAAGTCATTCAAAAAAGAACAACCTAATTTCTTAGTATCTAGCTGGTTTTTCTTTTACCATATAACTTGCCCCCTTGGAATTGCTTGAATCAACCATACTTCATGATGACACTTTTTATTCTAGGTCCCAAGTCTTTAGGAGATGATATATATGTCAATTTGCAACCAATGGTTAAGGAGTTAAAAGAATTAGGAGAAGCGGGTGCAGAGACATATGATGCTCATGCGCAACCAAATTTCAGTATGCGATCCACTATCAAACAGACAAGAAATGATTTTCTTGCATATGACAATCTTTTTGGTTGACAACAAAAGAAAAATTCGCATGTCCTTGTTGCCATAAACATACAGCCCACTTTATTTCATTAAGAAGTAAATTATGCTACATGGGACATCATCACCTCTTGCTAGGAAATCATCCATGAAGTGGAAAATAATGTGCCACTTACATATTTAATTGGTGAGGAAGTCTTTTAACAAGTAGAACTCTTACCCAATGTAACGTTTGGAAATGTCCAAAAGCGAATGCGTGACCAATCTGATGTTATATATAATTGGAAGAAGGAGATCATTGTCTTCCAACTATGTTATTGGAAAAAACTTTTACAAGATCATAATTTTGCTATTACCAGCATGTTATTTGCTATCACCACAAGAGAAATTGAAGGTTTGTAACTTTTTGGCCCCAGTTGAAGGTTCCTGATGCATGCTCATCAAATATTTCAAGGTGTGTCAATGTTACAGAAAGGAAGATATCATGTTAAAAGTGAAGATAATAACTAGTGTAACGCCCCCAATTTACGTTACGTAAAATAATTTTTTTATTTATTATTATTTCCGCAATCAGATATCTTCCATAAAGATACATAATTCAATTCTTTATCATGGGAACAGATACATATAGGATCTCTCATGTATACACAATATACAGACCAAGTCCATAAACATCAAAGTACAGCAGAAACAGAGATTCTACCTATAGTGTTCAGAGCACTCTAGAATACAAACACAGTCTAATTCAAAAACCGTGAGCCTTGGAAGTAACGTAGATTCACCCAGAGAATATATCACCTATCTGCCGAATCAGACTCTGATATTCTTATATGAAAAATGTGGAAATATCGTGTAGTGAGTTTGATAACTCAGTGAGCAAATAATTCCTCCTATGACCTCTTAGGTCAGCATATGGATGTACTTGTATTTTAAAATGTGTCACATAATAAATACAGTTCAGAAGTACATTCATATGGGACCCGTATTTCAAATATTCTCAAATCAAAGGATATTCAGATATCCAAAACTATATGCACCATGGCATGATCATTAAGCAAATATTGTTATGCTCAATTGTATAAGCTATAGTAAAATATTATGATTTAGAAATAAAATCATCAATTTAATGCTCCTACCTCACTCGACAATCTGGTCAATGCAATGAAAATATAACTCATTTGCTATATGCATAGTGACATCGACCACAGTCACAATAAGTGATCAGTGAATGTGAGTACATTACCCTCCTGTCCCCCCCACATTACCACTGTCACCCGGTTGGAGCGACCATCCCCCGGCTAATAGGGCGTCCCCTATTCAATACCGTCATAAGCCATACAACCAGCCGATATTCATCAATACATATAAATACATGAAAAATTATCAAGCGACTCGCAATGAGCTTACGCTTGCCATTCAATCTCATTTATAATATAACATGCATCATTTTCACAAGTATATAGCTTTACAAATCAATGCATCGTGCACATAATATTCACTTTATCAAATAATGATAAATACATTTAGAACCACATATTCAATGAGTTCCAAAATCCATTTTTGAAACCATACTCTTCTTGAATTATGTGCCAGTTCGTAAGTATAACAGATATTTTAACACATTTCAGAAACTTATAATAGTATAAATAATTTATAAACAGAAAAAATAATACATTTATAGTTCAAGAAGAGCATGGGACAAGTCATAGAAATAATTATCTACTCATACGGTAGGGCTCCTGGTTGGACAGCCCTAAAATGTACTTTTCCAAGCTGAATTTGACCAATTAGACCTCAAAAACATATCCAGAGGGTCCAAAGACTTAGAAAATGACTCTAGGAGCCTGGTCACTATTCATCGCTGAAAAAATACTATTCACTCGCCGAAAATCACTATTCACGATGAATAAAAAGTTGTCAGATAGCTGAAAAATTTCATATCCTATGGTTTATCTAACTCCTGAATCTATCTACGATGTCAGATTTCTATGTTATTTTTTTTAGAAAGCTCAATTTCTCATAGAAAAAATAGATGATGAACATATCAAAAGACAATATCATTCAAAACTAAAAGAAGTTTTAGATGAAAGAGAAAGCCAGAAAAAGAAGAAGAAGAGAAATACAACCTATTAAGATAAATGAAATCTTTAACAAATTTAGGGAAGATAATCACCTAACTACAATTCAAGGGCATAAAAATAAATAAAAAATTTGAAAGAAGAAATTCAAAAGTTAAAGGCAAATGATTTAACTTAAGACTTAAAAATATTTCAATTGGAAACCCTAATAAAAATCAACAAATTCCTCCAGAAACTAGTCGAAACAATTCAATAGAAATGCCCAAAGAAGATAATAGGGAAAAATTATTAATACAGTCCAAAAGAAAATTTTCCAAAAATGGTACTGTCAATTAACCCTAATAACAAAAAATTTCTAAGTAAGAGTTTCAGAATTTACCTTTTTCTAAGATTTTCTACTTCAAATCTACGGTGATTTAACAGCTGATTTGAAAAATTGACCAGTCAAAACTGTAGTATTCTTCGTCCTGAATACAGTAACACCTTCAATTTTGAAATTGGAAGCCAATAGGCACTCCAGATCTAGAGAGAAAATTGAAGGTTACTATTCACTCACTATTCATCCGATTTTTTTTTCTTCAGAATTCTGCGTTTCGCCGTCTCCCCCTCCCCCTCTTCTTTAGTTTTTTATAATAATAATAATAATAATTTATTAATTGAATAATAGGATTTTCTTATATATATATATATTCATATAAATTCCATTTTTCATATTAAAATATCCCAAAAATTTCTAAAAATTTACATTCTCATAAACCTTTA
Source organism: Gleditsia sinensis (assembly GCA_037074535.1). Lineage (NCBI taxonomy): Eukaryota > Viridiplantae > Streptophyta > Magnoliopsida > Fabales > Fabaceae > Gleditsia > Gleditsia sinensis. The sequence goes on from CM073466.1 coordinate 60,117,584, forward strand.
AGTTAAACTCTTAAATCATGATTTTTCTTGATAAAATTTTTAATAAAACAAATCTCACAATAAATATCTTTATACATATTAAAAGAAAGAATATTCCTAAAAATACAACAAAAATTCATTAAAGACCAATATAATTATTTCAAGCAAAATAATAATTATTTTAATTAAAAATAGACTTACTTTTAGCAGAACATAATCATTTTTAAACAAATAAAAATATATTTGTTTATAATAAAATATTATTATTTAAAAATAAAAATTATGGGATGTTACAACTAGCATAATTGTTTATCATTCTTATGTTTGGATATATTTCACAAATTTAACACCTTTGGGTTTATTATTGTAGAAAAAATTTGAGGTTAGAAAAACTTTAGAGTGGTGATTTAATGCATTCATCAATGCCATTAAGCGGAGGCTGTACAAAAATTGGAGGATACACTTGTAGTAGCACTACACCCTATATAAAACTATTAAGAAAGACTAGCACATCTACCTCCCATGATCAATGATGATGATTGAAGGCACTTGATTAGTTTTTTCAGCTTGGATGATTTTAAAGTATTTTGTAATAACATAGTTAAATAGTGCTATGTTGCTAATTGTGTAACAAAACTAATTATGAAGTTAAATGTAGGGTAAAAGTTTAACAAATACACAGAATAAGGCCAAGCAATCTCAAGAAGATGAAGTGACTCATCTAATCAATAATGAAATTTTGACTCAAGTACTTGGTCAATGGACGTGGTTCTTTCGTGGCAAAGAATATGAAGTTAGATCTCCCTCCAAGAGAGCCACTGACTATATCACTCCTCAACAACTTTGAAAGTAAAAGCAAAAAATACTGAAGAGGTTGTTGTAACAATCTTTTTTTCTTATTATTTATTATACAATATAGAGTTCACATACACGTCATTAATCAAAACGTACCTACAACAAAATCAAACACATAAATAACTACATTTTATTTATTCTGGTTGACCAATTCCGGAGATATAGGTGCGGGTGGTTGCACCTTCACTGGGATCTGAACCAACTCGACCACAAACATATTATTTGATTCTGAGATCTGCCCAACATAAAGTAACTCGATCCAATGTACACTAAAAGCCAGAGCCATAGAAAAATCTGCATAACTAATTTTTTGAACATGATATAGAAATATAGTGAGAATTAAATCCTAGTAAGTTCAACAAAAAATATCATCAATATAGCTCATCACATCATGTTCAGCTGTATAAATTACAGTAAATATCTTTGGTCACATGAATGCACTATATATATGCACATGAGAATCGTACAGTAATGACATGTATGACAGGATTAATTATTTTCAAAATATCATATGATGACTATCAATTTATTCTCATATCAAGCTACCCCGGTCAGGGTGAGTATTTTCTACTCTCCGATATAGGCTTTTCTCGCTCCGTCTGACAAGGCCCACTTTCTCTTTCTTTTCTCATTAACATGATCATAATCGTTAATCATTGGTAATCATGCCATGAATATAACCATTTCAAATATCACTTTATAAAATATTTTCATGTCAAAATTTCACACTTAAGATGGTAAGAAGTTCATATAATGGCAATGGCTATGTCATATACTAGTCATTTATTATTTTCATTTATAAGATTCTTTTTTTTTAAATATTAATTTTATTTCTTTATTTTGTTGATGCAGGTTTTCATCCCATCTAATCTTCTCTTATTAATCAGAGCATAACTCCATCAATTTAACTCCGATGTAGGTGATCTTGGTGTCAATTTCAATATAAAACAATTATCTAAAACTATTATGTTGAACTGTTTCGCGAAATATTACGAAATCAATGTGATATTACTCCCTCAATGTACAGGTTATTTCTTCTTGAATGGGTTCTAATCTCGGCCTACTAATTGGTCCATATCTCCCTCATAAAAATTCTAAATTAAGTGATTCCAGTGGTTAAAAATCCGTGACACATATACCTATAATTCATATGTTAACTATGTATTTTAATTCCCTACATAATGTTCCCAAAAATTAAAACGCAGAAGCTATCCTAACATAATCTTCCCTGATTAACCATTTTTTGACCACTGCTTACTAATCAGACCATATCTACCTCATAGGGACTTAAAATTGCGTAATTCCAGTGGCTAAAATTCTGTGAGATATAGATCTACATTTTTAAATTTAATCATTTGTTTTAATTCCTAACCGATTCTTCCCAGAATATTAAAAACAGAAGCTTAAAAGTTTGCCATCCATAGCCATACCTATGCAGAACTATCTACACCAGCCTAAGTATTCAAACATACATAATATGTAACATGATATAGCAATATCCATGACCAATCATCAAAGTTCTAGGATCAAAATCTCATATAAATATTATAAGTTTCAAAAGTTTTCTTCAAAAAGAAATATTGTTAAACTTACCTTAAGTACTTAGTCCTTTAGACTTCTCCTTCCGCTTTCTTCCTTTCTTCCTCTCCTTTCCTCACTCTACCTTGCTTCTATTTTTTCTTTCCCTCACTTGGACAAAAATTCTAATGTTATAGGGGTGGGTTTTGCTTAAATAGACCACCAAATAATTCATCTTTCATGATCATGGGTCTACCTTATCACAATTAGGATACACTTGGTTGAATTTTTGAAAAACTAACAACTTATGTTCTTGTCTTCCTCTTCCTTAGTCAAGATATGCATAGCAAAAAGAGATTTGTATTTTAAAAATTATGATAATATGTTTCTAAGATAAGGGATAAGGTCCCTTTGATTTAGGGATTCATTTCTTTTTCTTTTGTCTTAATCAATTATGATAGGTTTTCCTTTTTAGGTGACAAATTTCCAACCCTTGAATCTTCCTTGCCTAACTAAAATTATTTGTGTAGGATAATGATGTTTTGTCATAATGCTATGTATTATTACCCACTTGCTAAAATTATGAGTGTAGGATATAGATGTTTTGTCTAATGCCATGAATTATCATACCACTTGCTAAAATTATGAATATAGGATATCACACCACTTGCTAAATTTTTGTCTTAATGCCATGTCACCTAATCTTGATTACACCATTATTTCATCACTTTATTTTATTTTTGTTTTTATTTTTCCTCTTGAGTTTGGGTTCATTCTTGCCCATTTTCTTTACTTTGGATAAAATTCTACCTTTCATAATGGGCTTAGTCACATTTTCATGATTTTTGGGCTACCAGTCCAATTTCTATATCCTAGTCCAAGTCTATGTTTTATTTCTTCCTTGGGCTATCCTATTGGCTTGCTAAAAATTCATATGAAGTAGAAAAACTCTATATGAAGTGTCTATAGGTGAAAGCCCAATTTATGGGTGGAGATACTAAACTTAGTAACTTTAACTCTTAAATTAGAAAAAATTACCCTAATCCAATCTTCTTGAAATTTTAATACCTCTATTTACTTCACAAAAATTTATCTTCCTTATCCAAGAATTTCACCTTTCTTTAGTATATTTATTTCTAATTTTTTCTCTTAGATTTTCTCTCTTTACCTATTTCATTAATGTTAGAACATTTTTATGCATACACGTAAGGTGAAATTTTTTTAAGGATTATATTTCCTTAGATATCTAAAAATTGTCTAATAAATTTTATTTTCTTACGGGATGTTACAGTTGTTATAGAAATCCATGAGGAGATAAAGTTATGAGAAGCTGAATTACATGAGGAGACAAGATTAAGGGAAGAAAGGTTGTAAATAACATTGCAAGCATAGTTCGAAGAACGGTTACAATTTCCTATGAATTTTCTAATCGCATCCCTGCAATAGGTGTTTTCCTTGACTGTGCTTCCTAATCACAGTTATGAATAAGTTATGTCAACATATGCTGATAAAATATCTCTTAATGTACTTATTATGATCATTGGTGGTTTTTAGTAGTTCAAATTGTTTGCTTAATGCACCATTCTAATGTTTTGATTTTTTAGGTTGAATGTGATAAGAGTTTTAGTAGCTTTTAAACTTATTTTTTTGTAAATTTTGTCGATTCATGCATATGGTTTGATAGGTTATGGTTTTGCACTTTTCAAGTCACATGTGTAAGTCAAACTCTTGTCTTTGGCCCTTCTAAGGACAAGCCATATATGCAAATTAATGTGTCATAGTCTTTCCCACAAAGCATTTGGTGCTCAATGACTTCCTTCATAATCTATAATCTATAATATGTAATATGCTTATTCTGGACAAATTGCTTGTGGTTTTATTTTTTGATTGTGAGCATTCTGAATTTTATCTTTTTGGTTTGTTAGTTTTCTGTTCTGGTTTGATTATGCCTTCTAAATCTTGGTACACACTGCACCATTGATTATGCCTATGTGTTTTTGATTTATTGGTATACATTATGCAGGTTGACAGGGTTTGGTTTGTTTCTGTTGGGGTTGAGAATTAAATTTTTGGTTTTATTGGTTGTGTTTTGGTTTGATTATGCCTATTTGTTTCTGGTTTATTAGTATATACTCCACAATTTGATAGGTTTTGGTTTGTTTTTGTTGGGGTTGAGAATTAAATTTCTAGTTTGTTGGTTTTATGTTCTGGTTTGATTATTCCGATGTGTTTTTGGTTTATTGATAAATATTGAACTCGTTGACAAGTTTATTATTGTTTATGTTTAAGTTAAGAATTAATTTTTTGGTTTGTTATTTTGTTGTTGTTATGGTTTGATTATGCCTATGTGTTTCTGGTTTATTAGTATATACGGTGCAGGTTGAAAGGTTCTAGTTTATTTTTATTGTTGATTTTATGATTCTAGTTTGATTATGCCTATGTGTTTCTGGTTTATTGGTATACACTACATAGGTTAACAGGCTATAGTTTGTTCTTGTTAGGGTTGAGAATTAAATTTCATGTTTCTTGGTTTTATGTTCTAATTCAATTATGCCTTCTAAATCTTGGTATGGTATACATTGCACCATTTTCTTTTTAAGTGCAACATAGGAACAACAAAATGACAACTAGGAAGCTCCTAAACACACATCTTTTAGGCTATTTTCCTTTAGCTCTAGCATTATAATTCACTCATTTGGTATATCTTAAAAATTTCGTCATCTTAAAATGAAATAACTAAATTAAACTAAACAATTAATCCTTTTGGGAGATATTTATATTGTTTACTTAATTGATTCTAATCATATGCCAATATTTTCCTTTTATGCATACTTAAATAGAAGATATATTAAGCAAAAGTCCAAAGGGAAGGGGGACTTGAACAATATACATCCAAAACCTAGAAGACTTGATAATACTTAGTATTTTGCATATTTCCTTCATGTTATATATATACACATTCTTGACATTATGATTTTCAAGCTATATATAATTGTTAATTCATTCTCATTGTATATGAACATGAAAAAAATTTCTGATAGCCTTACTTGCTAGTGCTACACCAAGTCATGTAACTAATACAACGAGTAATGCAATAACAAGAGAACCACCAAGTTTATTGTATTTTGCAACTCTTAATTATTATGTATGTTATTTTCTATTAATTGGCACTATATTTGTCTCTTAAAAAATATTTTTAGTATTTGAAATTATGTTAACATATATAATCTTATGAACTTCTTTTATTAATTTCCTTTTTTATAACTTAAGATTTTAATTACACTATGTAGCATGCATGTAAATATGAGAAAAAACCAAGGGATTTAATGGCAACTTTAACAAGTCACCACTAAAAGTGAAAAGTTTCCATTGAATCCATATTTCAGTGGCGACAGCATGAAGTTTCCACTTAATGTAGGATACAAAAGCAAGACTGTGTGAGGATTTAGTGTGGAGATTCTATGTTGACTTTGTCATGTTGCCTCTAAAAGAAGGATTAAGTGGCAATTTTTATTGCCACTGAAAGTTAATTTTATTGGCGACTTAGTCATGTTGCCTAAAAGCAAGATTTAATGGCAACTTTTGTTGCAACTAAAAGTTAGTTTCAATGGCGACTTAGTCACATTTCCACTAAAAGCAATGTTTAATGGCAACTTTTGTCACCACTAAATCTTTCTTTTAGTGGTGACGTGACAAAGTCTCTACTGAAGGTCTATATTCAGCGATGACTTTTACAGTTTCAGTGTCACTTTTATTATTTTTTGTGGCGACTTGAGTTGCCCTTTTTTGTGATGGTACTATGGCCAACGACCTTGCGGTGACTTAAAATCACCACTATATTCTTCAGTAGTGATGTTTTGGCTTTCAACGGCGACTTTAGTAGCTATGAAAGGTTTGTTTTCTCGTAGTGCTCATTGATAAGTGCTCTCTTGAGCAACATGAGTGTCTCCTTAGCTACACTCAAAGAAAACTAGAGGGATGGACCTCTTTCTTCAACCCCTTGGTTGCCTTTGATCCCTTCTTAGTATTGGTTTGTGCCTCCATAAGGTTTTCTTTGGTTGCCCGAGCCACTATTTAATGCTACCTTTGACCAAAGTCATATATAATAGCATAAAATAATAAATATACAATCCCAAATTGCCTTTCTATTTAGTGATAAGATATTATTAGTTTCCATCACATACACATAACATATATGTGTTTGCTATAATTTTGTGTCTTTTGTCTAATAACAATAATAATAATAAAACTCACCCAATAAAAATCTTTTATCCTTAAATATTCTCTCCACTTTTCCCTAATTTTTAAAATAAACATGCACACTTTAGTTATTGGGTGATAAGATAATTGCCAGGTACACATAAATATATATATGGGTGCAATAATTTTGGTGTCTTTGGTCTGATAATAAGAAAATTCACTAAATCCTAAGAGACAGTATTGTGGAGAGGGTTAGAAATTGTAATTATTTAGAAGTTTGAAGAATATTAGTTTCACAAAAATAATGCCTATGAGTATATTCTCATGAAGAAAACATTTTTTATCCCTAAATATTCTGCATTTCCACCTATTTTGAAAAAAAAAAAACACACACACACACACACAATCAATTCAACTATTGGGTGATAAAGATCATAACTCCTCCACTAATATACAGAATATGGTTTTGGGAGGATTTGTAATTTTAGGAATGGAAGAGTGGTTGAATAATCTTCAGACATCAAATCTCAACCTATTATGTAGTTGATAATTATTCAATCATTTGTAACATTATACTATGATGTGATCTTAATTAAGCATGATATTAATACCTTTAAACTTACTTTTTGTTTGATTTAAGTAATATGATTAGGTATTAGCTTAGTTTTGTGTTTTGTGTTGTAGGAACAAAGGAAGAAGAAAAGAAAAGAAAAAGAAAAGAAATTCATAGAAAAATGCTAAATTGTAGTGATTCCAGACCTTTCAGCACTGTTTAGAACATATCTCCCATATATGAACTCCAATGAAAGTGATTCAAGTGGCTGTGAAAAAATAAAACAATTATCTACAACTTTTATGTTGGACACTTTGTCCAAATCGGGATATTTCATAGTTTTAAAGAGCTCAAAATTCAGAATAACAATGCAGCAGGATGAATCCTAACCTTTGGTCACTAATTTTGGCATGTCTTCTTCAATTTAGATCAGATTAAGGTGATTCCAGTGGCCATGGAAAGAAGAGACATAGAGTTACAACTTTCATATTTGACATTTCTGGCAAATTTTGGGATTTTTCATGCGCCGTGGCGATGTGTCATAGCAAATTTGAAGGGCCATGGCTCTCCCTAGCGAACCACAGCGTTGGCTTCCCAGAAGCAACGAAGGCCACAGCACCCGTGCGTCAGAACCAGAGCTTCCTGGCATTGGATCAAGCACCGCGACGCTTACTGCCGCACTAGAATGTTGAGTTTGCAATTCTTAATATTTGACTTGGAAACAACCCTACTTCATTGAAGAGTATCCAATCTATAAAAAGGGAAGAGAGGAAGCATCAAGGGAAAACATTCAATCATTCAAACTCTTAATTACTTTCTTTAATTCTTCTTTAGATTTTATTATGGCTCTGTGTGGCTGATTTATTTTTAGTTGGTAGAGAAAGATTGAAACCTCAAGGGACCATTATGCATTGTGAGATTTGGATTTGATTTTATTATTTCAATCTTAATTGAGTATTGATTATTCATCTACTCTTCTTTTCTCAATGGTTATTCATATGATTGTAAGGAGGCCTACTAGTATATTGTATGTCTTAATCTATTACTGAATTAGGTTTTGAACAAAGTTTTCATTATTGTATTCATGAAGCAAATAGGTTTAAGAATTTTGGATTGTAAATCATTAACTCTATGATGAATAATTAACTAAATTAGATATAGTCTATGCGTTTATATTTATTTAACTTTATCGATTTCTCTAATTCTTCATGCGATTAATAAGTTATGCTTTATCGATGTGTTAAAGGATTGTTTGTTAATTAGGATTTAATTGGTGCCATTGTCATCAATTTACTGGACTTAAGGAGGAACAGGGTTAAAAGTCCAATGATAGATATTCAATTACAGATTGATTATATTGTCAATGATCAATGCGATTATTTGTTGGTGGATCTCAACCGAAACCAATACCTTTATTATTCATTACTCTCTTTATTACTTTTATTATTGTTTACTTTTATTTATTTGAAATTATCAATCCCCCCTTCTCTCAATCACATAAGGTAATTCCAGTCTCTGTGGGATCGATCCTTACTCCTACTACTACAGGTTAATTTTGAGGTAAGGTATCAATTTGGGTGTACTGGCGACAGTACGCACCATACTATTATTTTCATTACTTTTAACCTTAAAATTAATATGAAATATTTTCTTAATTATCTTGATTATTAAAAAATAAATTATAAAGTGAATGAGTATGTTCGTTATTTCATGTCAAGTCACTAGTTATTGTTGTTGTTATCATTATCATTGTTATTATTATTATTATGTCCATAATTTTCTAATTCATTACCTAAGAAATTAAAAAATAAATATTGATTTGAGGACTACAAATAAATAATAAAATAATTCTAAGACTATCTTGAAAATTCATAAAGCACTTTTTGCTTAACCATATATATTAAGAGTGACTTGAAGGAAGTATAAGGTGATGAGAAATACGCACTAACAAATCTATGGAATATATATGTTCGCAAAAATTTGGTGTCTTTGGTTGATAATAAGAAAATTCGCCCAATAAAATATTTTTTTTATCTACAAATATTCTCACCTTCAGTCTATAAGTCACGCAACATATAACATAGTGAAGTTATAGACTGATAAGATACCTATTAGCTTGGTTATTAAGTTATAAGATAACTATCACATACACATAATATATATGTTTGCAACAATTTGTTGTCTTTTTTCTAATAATAAAAACACTCACCAAATAAACATCTTTTATCCCTAAATATTCTCCACATCCATCTAATTTTTAAATTAAAAAAAAATAAAATTTAGTTATTGGGTTATACAATAACCCCCACCACATAATACAATTCAATTATTGAGTGATAATATAACTATCAATTCTATTATTAGGTGATATAAGATAAGTTCCACCTACAGAAAATATGTATCGGCTTGCAACAATTTGTTGTTTGTGGTCTACTAATAAAAAAAAACTCACCCAATATCCCTAAATATTCTCCACCTCCACCTAATTTTTAAAATAAAAACACACACTCATGGTTCAGTTATTGGTTGATAAGAAAACTTTTATAACACACAACACAATTCAGTTATTGATTGATAAGAGAACTACTAGTTTTGGGTGAGAAGATAAATGCCACATACACATATATATATATATATATATATATATATATATATATATATATATATATATATATATATATATATATATATATATATATATATATATATATATATATAGTTATTGATTGATAAGAGAACTACTAGTTTTGGGTGAGAAGATAAATGCCACACACACACACACACACACACACACATATATATATATATATATATATATATATATATATATATATATATATATGTGTGTGTGTGTGTGTGTGTGTTTTTGCAAAAATTTGGTGTTTTTGGTTTAATCATAAAAAGCTCACCTTATAAAACATATTTTTTCCCTAAATATTCTCTACTTTTACCTCATTTTTAAAATAAAAAAAAAAAACACACACACACACAGATAGACATACATAATTTAGTTATTGGGTGATAAGATAACTCCCCATTTGTATTGTTGCCAAAATTAACTGTTGAGCTAATAATTTCATCCAGAAGAGAATAACTATTCTTTTCCACATATTATGATTACTATAGCCAACGACCAATATCTAAATACCAAATATTTTTATCTACGGCAAAAGAACTAATTGCCAAAAATAAAATTTCTAGGTTATTTGAAGTCTCACAATTGTTTTTCTATACTAATTTTTTGGCAATATTTGCTTATGTATTATAATTATTATGATACATCAATATGAATTTGCAATTTGCTACTCTATGTCAAAACTTCCCATAATGAAAATGTTACCCTTCCTCTAATTAGAATCTTCCTGGACAAAACTCTGTACTCGTAACTAAGAGATGCTTCAACAATTCTCTTATTGTTAAAGAAACCTAACAGGATTCACATAATACAATTGATTAGATTTTTTCCATATCCATATTTCCCATCTTCTAACCTTTTATTCCCTAAATCAATACCAATTCCTATGGTTGAACCAGCTTAATAACCATAACTATTAGCTAACGTGTAGTGCCTAGGTGGCTATAGTAACAGTGAAGTTGTTACTAGGCGTTACAATATAGTAAATTTAATATCTAAGTGAAACATTGCATTTTGATTCATATTATCAAGTGTAATAGAGCTCCCCTCCGTGAAATGTTCCTTGTCTTCAAGGAACACGTATTTAGCTGTGAGAAACAAAATAAGGGAACTGTTGTTGAAATTGATGGAAGTTCATCCAAGTTGCATCTTCCTCCTATGTGTGACTCCATTGAACAAGAACTTCTATTCTAGTTGTTCCCCTTTTCTACACCAGTTGTCTATCGAGTCTGTTAAGAGGAATGATAGGCATGTTACCATGGTTGTCTAATGTAATAACCGTAAAATTTAACAAAAATTCCAATTAAAGGAAATTTAAAATAAAAGAGAGAATTTTGAAAATAGAGATAAGAACCGGTGAAAATAAGTTTATTTATTACATGGAATAAAGAATTACAAAAAAAATATGAGAATTTATGTTTTGGCGCGCTATAAGCAAATATATTTTTATTTATGTAGAAATGATTATGATTTGCTAAAAGTAAGTAGACTTTTAAGTAAAAGAAATATTGTATTGCTTAAAATAATTATACCGGCCTCTATTGAATTTTTATGGTATTTTTAGAAATATTCTTTCTTTTAATATGAATAAAGATATTTGTTTTAAAATTTATTTTATTATGATTTTTATCAAGAAAAATTATGATTTAAGAGTTTAACTAAAGATTTATGAGAAAGGAAATTTTTAGAAATTTTTGGGATATTTTATGATGAAAAATGGAATTTATATGAATTTTATAAAAGAAAATCCTATTATTAATTATTTAATAATTATTATTATATTAAAAAAAAAATTCAGAAACCATAAGATGAGAAACCGGGGGCGACGAATTCGAAACGGAAAAAAATGCATAGTGCTGCACAGTGAGTGCATAGTAATTTCAAATTTTATCTTTCGATTTGGAGTGTTTAAGGGCTTCCAATCTCAAAACTGAACGTATTATTGGATTCAGGACGAAGAGTACTTCAGTTTTGACCGATCAGTTTTTGAAATCAACCGTTGAATCGCCGTAGATCTGAAGTAGAAAATCTCGGTAAAAGGTAAGTTCTGAAAAACCTTACTTAGGGACTTCTAATTAGAAATCTGACTTCGTAGATGGCTTCAGAAATTAAATAAATATTAGGATATGAAATTGTTTTGTTGATTCGGTAAAATTTTTGTGACAGTGAATAGTGTTTTCTGACGGTGAATAATGGCGGCGAATAGTGTTTTCTAGTGTGAATAGTATTTTCCGGCGGTGAACAGTAACCAAGCTCATTTAAGGTTTTTGGACCTTCCGGACTCGATTTTGGGGTCTGTTTTACCGAATTCAGACCAGGAACTAGGATTTTAGGGCTGTCCAATCTGGAGCCCTTACCTGTGAGTGGGTTTTTCATACTATAGCGCATGTCTTATGAATTCGGTTTATAACTCTCTCTCTCATATGATTTTAACTAGTTGGAATGTATGCTAAATTGTTTTACTGCTTTGAAAACCAATATGTTCCAACCATGTTAGAAATTATAAATTTCAATCCTAGTTGAACCCTAGGTATGCAGGGCAAACATCTAGACTGATAATTCTCCATTTGAGCTAGATTTATAGAAATGCGAACTTAGTCATAGAAATGAACTAAGTTGGCCATGAAATGATTTGATGCATGATGAGCATTTATGCGACGTCTACGGACGATCTATGTTTAAAATGATTTGATGCATGATGAGCATCTATACGACGTCTACGGACGATCTATGTTTAAAGGGAAAGTTTATGATGATAAAGGTCTCCATGGGAATACATGGATGAAACATATTTTTGAACAGAGTTTTATGCATGAAAAGAGCTAGATGGAGAATTATAGCTTTATTGTAATGTTATTGAAATGTTTTACTTTAAACTCTTTGAATAGCATATTTCAAATGTTTTCTATTGGAGGGACCCTTTTAGATCACTGTTAGCTAGCCGCAGGTAGTGCTAGCCCTGGTGCACCATGATCATGTTAAAGGTTCGGCCTAGGATACTGTGACGGGCATATGACTGCCTAAGACACAGGGATTTAGGGTTGACTTATGTCTTCGCCTACAGTGATTGCCATACCCATTGCTATGTGCTTGGGGAAATTTAGGGTGGACTTATGTCTACGCCTACAGTGATTACCCTACCCTTGCTGTGTGCTTGGGGGAGATGATAGATCTGTTAGGAAAGACCTCCAATAAACTGATGCATTTTTCTTAAAGATTAAATATTTCTAAACAAGCTCATTCATCATTGTTATTGCATAAATATCTTCATGTATTACTTACCATGCATAATTGATTTGCTTACGGTTATTGATTTAATCATGTTTTATCTTTTGAACACACATTTGAACTGTTTAGCATTCTTTCAATAAATTATGGTTAAATGCTTAATGTTTCTATTGTTATCTTTACATTTGGATTTCAATTATTAAACCCATTGCGAAATACTCGTGCTTGGTTTGCCCTGTTTCAGTTATAGTATGATTTACTCATTCACTAAGATGTGGTAATCTCACCCCTCTTTTGTTTCCTCCCCACAGATAGTCAAAGAGACTTTGATTCAGTTACAGCTTCGTAAGAGGCTGAAGATAGTGTTGGTGAGCCCCAGTTTGGGCAAGGCTCTTTTGTATTGTTTATTTAGTTTAGTTATGTCTAGAGTATCTCCATGAACATACAGGCAGGATCCTCGCTTCTTGCGTATTTTGATGTGCTGTTTGAAAAAATGGTTTTATATTTTACAATAATGTTGGTATTATGAGGCCTTGGGCCAAGTTGAATCACATGAATATTATGAGGCCATGGGCCAAGTTGAATCAGAATGTTGGATTCATGAGATATCATGAGATATATATATATACATATATACAGTATTTTCTGATATTGGATGTGGCATATGTGGCCAGTTATATTTATTATGTACTCTGGATTGTGTGCTGGATTTTTGTGCATGCTATGTGTTAGGCTTGCGGCTAGGGGGAAACCCTTATGTCGTGCCGGTCATGTGTTCCATCATTTGGGGCCGTGACATCTAAGGGAGGCAGTGGTGATGAAACTGGTCTGTTCCCATGGTCCCTCTTAAATAAGGACACATAAAAAACATTGTGGATTTAGAACCCTCTGAAAGTTTAAGCTTTTAAGTAACAGCTCTAATCTTCTCAATAACTTCAAAGGGGCCATAATAAAAGGTTGCTAACTTATGGATTTTTGTGTGGGGAATAGAGCTTTGTCTATAAGGTTGCAGCTTGAGATAAATAAGTTCTCCCACTTGAAAAACCCTCTTTTTTCGATGTTTATCAAATTGCACTTTCTTTCTCTGTTGAGTCTTCTTCAAATTAGCTTGCAATAAAATAGAGATTGTTTCCCAGGATCTTTCTCTAGTATCCACTGCTTGCACTAAGGATTACCTTGCCATGTATGTGTTGCAAAGTTTGGGAGTATAGCCATATAGGGCCTTAAAGGTGGTTATTTTAATAGCAGATTGGAAAGAATTACTATACCAGAATTTTGCTATAGGGATGTAACTGACCCACTTATAAGGTTTCTCACCCACTGTGCAATGTAGATAGCACTCTAATGTTCTGTTGATGACCTTAGTATGTCTGTCGGTCTATGGGTGATAGGCCGTGGACTTGTGATGAGTTATTCTTTGCACCTTGAATAATTCCTTCCAAAACGTGCTGAGAAAGATTGGGTCTCTATTAGTAATGATAGTTTATGGCCAGCCATGCAGTTTGATGACATTCTCAAAGAGAAGCTTAACCACCCGTAGAATTGTGATAGGAGGTATTAATGTGAGAAATTAGCATATTTTGTGAGTTTATCGACCACTACCAAAATAACTAAATGACCTTAAGAGGGAGGTAAGTTAGTTATGAAATCCCTGAAAATGGTCTGCCAATCTGAAGTTGGAATGAGAATGGGCTACAAAAGTCATGGGGTGGCCATATTCTTATACTTATTTAGCTGACATGTGTGACACTGCTTCACAAATTCTTGTACTTATTTTTGTAGGCCCTTCCAGTAAAACATAGATTTGATTCTCTGGTATGTGTTGTCTTCTCCTAAGTGACTAGCCCACAGAGATTCATGATAATTACTTAGTATCTTTGTTTTTAATTGCTGATAAGCTCTAACTACTACTTTATTTTTTTTTGTTTTAGTATTTGACTGTCCTAGGAATCAATGCTTGGCTTGTATTGTAGTTGTTTGATTTTAGCCCGAATCTTGTCATCCTGATCATAGGAAGCCCGAATCTTTTGCAGCATATTAGACCCTACTTCTGAGATAGCCATCAATACGTTATCACTACTCCTTCGTGAGAGAGCATCTACTCTGATATTGTCCTTGCCCCTTTTATATTGTATCTCAAAGTCTAACCTCATTAACTTCTCTAATCCCCAATTCTGCATGTCAGTATGAACTTGTTGATCTAGCAAGTGCTTGAAGGATTTTTGATCAGTTCTGACTACAAAATGGTAGCCTACGATGTAAGCTGCCCATTTTTTGACAGCAAACACTAAGGCAAATAGTTTCCTTTTGTAAGCAGATTTAACTTGGTACTTTGGGCCCATGGCCTTACTGCAAGGGTGTTTCATGCTGCATTAAAATTGCTCTAATTCTATCCTTAGAAGCATCCATTTCTATTGTAATTGTTGCAATGAAATTAGGCTTGGCTAAGATTGGGGCCTTTGTTAATTTCCTCTTGAGTTGTTCAAAAGCCTCCTGGGCTATAGTATTCCACTGGAAAGCTTGTTTTTTTTAGCAAATTGGTAATAGTTTTTTATGAACCGCTTGTAGTATCTGGAAAGGCCTAAAAATCTGTGAAGCTCTCTTATGTTCTTAGGACACGGCCAGTCTTTCACAGCTTGTAGCTTTTTCGGGCCTGTAGCAACACCTTGAAGGGAGATCATGTGGCTAAATACTCCACTTGAGAGATCTCAAATGAACATGTACTTTTCATTGCAAACAAGGCGTGTCTCCTGAGTAATTCCAGAACCTAACTTAAATGTTGTAAGTGCAGTGTCCATCCCTTGTTATATACTAGGATATCATCAAAGAACACAAGGACATATTTATGCAAAAGGGGCTTGAAGATGTGGTTCATTAGGTCCTGAAATGTTGTTAGGGCGTTGGTGAGTCCAAATGGCACGACCAGCCATTCATATAAATCGACATGGCTATGAAATGCAGTCTTTGGTTTCTGGCTAATGCATTCTGATTTGATAGTACCTAGCCCTAAGATCCAATTTGCTAAAATGAGTAGGCCCATGCATCTCATCCAACAATTCTTCAATTAAGGGAATGGAAAATTTTTCTTTGACTGTGATAGCATTGAGTTTCTAGTAGTCTACACAAAATCTCCATGTTTGATCATTCTTTTTGACAAGGACAATTGGAGATGCATAAAGGCTGGTGCTAAGTTGTATGACTTCAAAATCCATCATTTCCTTCACCATTTGTTTAATGACATCCTTCTGTACTTGGGGGTATCTATATGGTTTCTGATTAATGCGGTTGCTTCCTTCTATCAAGGTAATTTTATGGTTATAAAGCCTATTGGGGGGTAGGAAAGTTAGTTCCCAAAATACATCTTCATATTCATAAATTAATGCTTCCAGCAACTGGTTTTTTTTTTCTTGTGAATTCTGTGATTGACTTATGCCTGTCCCTGCCATAGTCATGAGGGTAGCATTTTGGTTGCTAGTCATCCTTATAAGGTATATATTTGGGGTGACAGTTAGCTTGAAAGTTCTTGACTCTACATGTTGTACTTGACGTTTGGGTCTCATTCCCTCTAGACGAATTTGCTGACCTTGATGCATGAATGTCATAATCAAATTTGAATAATACCGTTATATAAACCTCAAAGATCGTAGCCAACACATCCCTAAAATGGCTCCATAAGTTGAAGATGGTAGTATCAGAAAGTCAACCTTGAATTTATGTCCTCTTACTTCCCACGGTAAGGTTTCACATTTTGCAGTAACTAGAATAGCATCCTCATTAGCTACCATAACCTTGTATCCCCTAATCTATTGTGTTTTCAAGCCTAATTGTTTGATCCACTTAGAGCTAAGAAAGTTGTGAGTGCTTCCTGCATCTACTAGGAAAGGTATATGATGTTTCTTTATACTTCCATTCAACTGTATGGTGTCACTTCCCAAATGTCCTCGCAGGGCATGCAATGATATTTGAATATTTTCCTCCTCTAGTGACTCTGCTTTGACTTTTTGCTCGTCCTCCATCCTTTCTGGATCCTCTTCTTCCAGGTCTTGATCTAACCATAAGGCGTTCAACCTTCCCCAAACCTTGCAAACACTCTTGTGGTTCAGATCATATTTATCACCACAAAATTTGCAGAGCCCTCTGACTAACCTTCTAGAAGTCTCTACTGAACCTAATTCTTTAAAACTCTCACCGTTCTACCTCTGGTAAAGGCTGTGTGAAATTTTTATTGGTTGTATTGGAAGATTGTCCGGATGGCTAAGAGTAGCTGTTGGGTTTTTGCTGATTGTGGAAGCTTGGAAAAGACTTATTTGCCATACTCTTGACATAAACTCTATTATTATTGACTAAGGACCCCTAATTGTCATTGCTCACTACTCCTCTTGATCCTTTTTGATAACTATGAGAAAGGGTATTGTTTATGGAGTCGTTCTTCCTAACATTAAATGGTATGGATGCCTGCTTAGTTTTGATACCACTGCTACCCTTCCTCTAATTAGAATCTTCCTGCAAAAGACTTCATACTCATATTTCCAGCAAGCTAAGAGATGCTTCAACAATTCTCTTATTGCTAAAGAAACCCCATAGGGTTCACATAATAAAATTGATTAGATTTTTTCCATATCCTCGTTTCCCATCTTTTAACCTTTTATTCCCTAAATCAGTACCAGCTGCTATAGTTGAACCAACTTAACAACCATAACTATCAGCTGACATGTAGTGCCTACGTGGCTCCAGCAAACAGTGAAGTCGTTACTGGGCATTACAAGATAGTGAATTTAATATCTAAGTGAAACATTGCGTTTTGATTCATATTATCAAGTGTAACAGAAAACAATTAAAATTAGTTCTTTCTTGGTAATTGTTACCTCCGTCTCTTCGTTGGATGGGAGATCTAACAATGTTGCTTCCACTTCTTCTTTGGCTAGGTGGTTTAAAATTGTTTTTGCCTCTTCCTTGACCGAAATTATTGCTATGTCCTCTTTCTCTACCTCTAAAGTTTCCACTTCCTTCATTGTTCTAGCCACAACCTCTTCCTTTTCTTTTTTGACTTGCTTTAGTAGTATTGTTCAAAATTCACCTAGCTTTTCAATGCTTCAGTTTATTTTGAAATTATACTTATATTGCTTTCTACAGTTTCAACGATTATCATCTTTTCTATTTTTGTGACTAATATTGTAGTCAACACATGACCAAATTTGATTGGCATGGTGCAAAGAATTTTTTTCAATCAAAGGTCTATCTGGTATCTCTTTACCATATGTTCTCATTTTGTTGATAAGGTCAGCAACACATGAAAAATATTTATAACTTAAAGAAGTAGAGCATTTTTTAATAATTATTAAATATAATTTTACAAAAGTTATATATAAATTAATGAGGTAATTTAAAAAATTAATCAATTAAGAGAAAAATAAAAAAGACTATTTATCTTTTTAAAAATTTTAATATATCAATATACAAAAATATTAATTATATTGTGTGCATTTTAAATTATATTTAATTAATATTATAATTAATCAAAACATTATTTATAATGCTGTGCAGCAAAACACTAATAAAAATAAAAATGAGTTGACAGATCAGAGTTGGCAACTTGTTATATTATAGGCAAATCTCACACCTATATTTAACACAAATGATTTGACAAAATTTTCAAATACAGTAATTTTGAACTTTTAAAAACAATTGTGAATAAAAACAAAATATTTGTATTAAATTCAAGAATTAATCCAAATAAATATCCTAAATTTTAAAATTAAGGAAAAAAATTCATTAAAACCAAACCTTTTGTTATGGGGCCTGTTTGGGAATGCTATAACTTTTGTTTATGGTGCTTTTTAACAGTAAAAGTCAGAAATTTAAGTTTTGTTAATGTTTTTTTTATGGTTCTTCTGCTGGTTCTTTTAAAAGGCACATCTATTTTTGAAAAGCACAATAAGAGATGCCTTTAAAGGTAATTGTGGCTGTTGGAAATTTATAATGTCTATACTAACATTTATACTTTATGAAAAGGGTGACGAGTGAGAGAGGAAAAAGAAAATGGGAATGAAGATGTCATGGAGAAGGATTTAGCAAGGGAGTAGCAACACATTCCTAGCTAAAATTTTAAAATTAAACTCAACTTTCCTGCCAGCTATGTCATTAGAGATGGATTAGTGCTTTCACTAAATGGGTATTATAGCTAGCAACACAATTAACATGTCAAATTTTGTTGCTAATTAATTTGAATTTTGTAGTGATTTAACTTATGAATTAATAACATATTTTTAATTTTTTAATGGTTGATAAAATTTATTTAAGTTTTTTTTAATGTTTAACTTATTAACTCATGTAATTCGCAGCCTACTTTAGAGTAACCGAGAGAATAATAAAAACGCCAATAGGCCTACCAAAACGATAGGCCGAATCAGGTTAGCTTGGATTGAGTGGTCTAATTTCTAATAATTATAAGACATGTATTTTTTGCTTGTCATATTCGCCAAGCAAATTATGCATGCTCCTCCATGTTGATTGAATCTCCAACACTAGAAATTATTTTGATTTATACAGTTATACCAACATTATTGCATGGAATCCCATGATAATTCTACAATTAAATATTTTTGAGGTAGAATAGTAGTAAATTAAGTCTTAAGAGGTTGACTTAGTGATTAAAAAAGTGTACATTGTATTATAATTACTTGAGTTCAAATTTCGAAAATACTTAATATTAGTTGCTCTTTAAACTAGTCTGAACAACTTTAAAAAAATAGTTCTAAATAGATGACTTTGAAAAATCGTCGTGTGACACATTAATGGCATACTTATAATTGGAAAATGACTATTTGAAACTTGTGTGCATTAGAATATTCCAAGAATGAATATTAAGATATTAAAAAAAAAAAATGCAACAGACAATGCACAGAGGAATGTTTTCCACAGAGCGGCTGCTTCTTGCCGTCCCTCGAAGTCAACCCCCCCCCCCTTTCAATTAAAGAATTCCCTTCAATTTTCTGAAAATTTATTTAAGATTTCTTGCAAGATTTTTTTTAATTAATATCAGTTAATTTTTACACCTCATGCAACCACAGAAAAGTAGGAATATCACATTATTAAATTTTTAGTTTTATCAATTCTTTTTATACATTTCATATCGAACATGATCATAATATATGTTTTATACGTTGTTTTCTAACCAAAAAAAAAATATATATTTTATATATTGGTATTCAAAATATCAGAACAACTCCTATACCATAATTCTCCTACATATTTAAAATTATTTCTAGCTGGGTTTTTATTTCGCTTTTTTTTTTTATGTCTTTTCCCATCACAGTTCTTAATTATAACAAAGACAAACTTTAAAATTATAACTGTCGCAGTCTTAAATCTTTCACCCAAAAAGAGTTTATTCATGGTTCAGCTGGCTGCATGTGATAAAGCAAGAAAAAGGAATAAATTCCTTCTTTGACATTGTCTTAATTACTTTCCACTTACTTTAACAAAATTCATCCTGAAGATTTTTCTTCTTTGGAAAGGAGCACATGAAAGCAAGATCATGCACCACTCCCTAATTCAATCAGTTTTCAATAGTAGTTCAGAACATACTTTTATTGCACATTTATAAATCACATCCTTCAATATCCATTTAATATGTGTGTGTGTCTATATATATCTATTGCTCCAACTTTTTTTTATAGGTAAAACAAGGACCAATCAAACTAGACAGAAACTAATTCAGGGGAATTAATCCTCATATGATCTTCCATGGGCAGCTGCCCACAACTATTAGGAGGCCTCGAATGCACTCTGCAAACATCCTCCATACCATGAGCGAAATTAATCATCCAATCAACCACAGGATTATTTTCACAATAAACATGGTTCAATTTAACTTGCCATTGAAGGCTCGTAAGATCCCTAGATTTGGACAACAGATTAGCACAAGGTTGCCTATTATCACACCCCTTAATAATAAGATTCACAGCAGTAAGGGCCAATTCATTAAATAATCTACAAAATGATCTAATTTAATTTATAAAATTTTCTATCCATTAATGTGTATATTTGAATTTAATATTATTATTATTCAAAACTTGATAGAAAGATCTGATTGATTGGTTCATCTAATGACAAAGGAATATTATTAGAATTTAATTGGGAACAAAAAAGAAGAGGATCGATGCGATAAGGAATGATTCAAGATAGACAGTACTGGTCCAATTTGCCCAAAAGGAAAGTATATGTAATTGGTACTCAAATTGTTGTTCAAGTTTTACCCTTCCCCCTTAGAAAAATGGACAAAAAATAAAAGGAAAAATATGGAAGCAAAGATAAGAGATCAGTGACAGAGGTGTTGTTTGGGTACGTCATGAATTTTTGGAAATTAAGTTCAGTGTAACTTTTGTTAAAATTATTTAGTAAAAGAATGGTCAAAATATTATTCAACAAAAAATGTGATATATTTGTTGTGATATTGCTAATTAACTAATGAGATGTTTATTGGCGAAAAAAATTAATGAAGTGTTTAGTGAAAAATTCACAAATTAATTCTTCTTAGTATTTAAAATTACAAAAATAGATATTGTAAATTTAAACATGTATATTAATATATAGTTGGAAAGAAAAATGGTTAAATTTTAAGGGATTTTTTTTACGTACTTTATATTTAACATCTATTAAAGAAGTCCCACAGCTAGAATATATAACATTCTTAAATGTGGCATGAATTATCAACCTTCTAACTTGATAAAACTTAGGGTTGGCGCTAAAAAGGCCATAATAATCGAATGCACGAAAAAGAGGGTTTTGTCTTCGAAATTAAAATGGTTAAGAATTTAAATAAAAATATTTAAAAAATGCTATCTCTTAATGTTCAGCTACAGAGGGGAACGGCAAAACCTATAACGTAATTGCGTTTGTTTATTTCACAGTATGATACATGAATATTGCATGCTTTGCAAGTGTAAATAAATGGGCAAATCAAATACCAATTATACTTTATTTGTCAAAGAGGTTATACTTCACAGCTCAGTAAGGGAAATTTCAGGCCAATTACATTAACAAACCAAAGAAAACGAAAAGGAATAGTCTCTTCAACAAGAAACCCTATCCACCCCAGCACTGCTCAGAGATTCATGAGTATATATACACACAAATCATAAACCGAAATAGTACAATTGAAAGCGTTAAAACACTGTTTAGTAAGAGCACAGAAACTGAAAAGCATTTAGCAGATATGGCTACGAGACCAAGAACATCAACTTTCCCGGGACAACCTTCCCTTCGTCCTGTGTATGAAGACTTTCAACCTAAAATAGAAATAAAGGAAAATCAGGAAGCTCACGTTTTTCATATTCATCTTCCAGGTACGTATATTTTTACTTGTATGATCGATATTTATCCAAGATTAAAAATTGTTGTCGTGATTGCAGTTGCTTTGCAATGATTATAAAAGAAATTAAAATAAATACTTTCTCAGTGAATGGCTCTTAATTTCGATCTTACAAAAATACATACATATACATACATACATACATATATATATATATATATATATATATATATATATATATATATATATATATATATATATATATATATATATATATATATATATATATATATATATTAATTTGATCTCTCAAAATTTAGCTTTCTTATTTGAATTTTCTAAAAACTATCTCGTTTTAAAAAAGTGTCATCACATTAATCCCTATCATTAGATTTAGTTACTTAGCCTAAGGTTATAAGTGGCTTTTAGGTCTATACTTGGTTTAACATTACCGGTATATTGTGGTTCACCCAAAATTAGAGATATTTTGTTTGAAAGAGTAAAATGATGAGAAAAAATTGAGTAAATTTCTAAAATTCGGTAAAATGTGACATATCAAGTTAGGTTAGATAATTTCTTGTTTAGAATATATAAATAATTTGTTAATAGAGTTTACCTAAAGAAGTTTTTGAAAATGGGACTATCTTTGAAAGACTAAAACAAGAAAGTTAAAATTTGAAAAATTAAATTCAGAAAATATTTACCTTTCAAATCCCAAAATAGCAAGTCACTCTTCTTCTTTTTTTCAATATCGCACAATTAACTGACATTGATACAAGGAAACTCAGAATTATATAAGTTTATTCTTTACAAATTAATTTGGATAATAAAATATATAAATGTATAAATGTTTTATATTTAAATAATTCAATTAGATAATAGCGAAATAATAATAATTCAAAACAGTATACTATATATATAGGGTTTGGTATATGGATAATTAATTTCTCAAGTATGTACAATTTTTTTTACGAATATTTGGACATTAATTATATGCAAAAACAAATATTTTCACATTGCATATGTCTTGAACAAGACATGAATATGCTAATTTTTAATATAAATCTAAAGTGCAAATTATTTTAAATTTTTAGATTCCTGGAAGATGGAATTTTTTTTATTTATATAAAGTAGATTAAACTAAATTATGAAAGCATATATAAAATCTGGTTCGTATGCTATTTTCAATGCATGATAAATTTTGATTATTACATGAGATTAAATTTATAATTGATTATCACAAGGGTTATTATTATTATTATTATTATTATTGCAAGAGGAAGGTGGAACTTCCCCCCGTTTGCCCAAACTCCCGTCAACCGACCACATGTGCTACATCATTGCTAGCTTTATGCATATGTTAAACTTTCCCAAAGCGACAACAGTAAAACCATAATTCTTAGCTTTCCTCAAAGCTTTGGCACAAAATCATTATAGAGATCAACAACATTACTATGTGTATACTCAAATGCATAATTACAAATTTTACATGCGCTCCAAAAAATATTGTATTAATCTGGTTTGGACTTTTAACTATCGTTACGCTATTTTGAGAAGATTGCCACAAACTGTCAAACGGGTATCTAATTTTCAAAGTAACTAACACTAAAAGCATATTTGCAAAAAATTCTTTCTATAAAACAAATGTTCTTGTGATATGCAACTGATCTTATAAAGATTCTTGATGCAAATGATATATCTTGTGTTTTTCTTTTGCATTTGCAGGCTTTACAAGGGAGCAAATAAGGATTACATATAAGAACTTTATCCGAATGGTGAACATTTCCGGAGAACGACAAATTGACAGATATAGATGGAACCGTTTCAATCAATCGTATCCAGTTCCCCTAATCTGCGAAGCAGAGAAACTTCAGGCCACGTTTGATCAGGGAACTCTTACCATTATAATGCCAAAGAAGCTTGTTTCACCAGTTGCTCCTAAAATGGAAGAGAAAACACAAGAGAAAGATGCATTTCCTTTAAAGAAACCTGTAGCTGAAGAACCGAAGGGATTGAAAGCTCTGATAACTCCAGAGCCCATAAGGGAGTCTAAGCCTCAAAAGGGACAAGAGGAAATTGAGCCAAAACCCAAATTAATAACTCCAAGAAAGCGAACAGATGAAAAGCCTCCAAGGGGTCCATCTGAAATTGAGGAAAAACCCATATTCAAAAAGGCTCCAATAAAGGCAACAGATGAACAGCTTGAAGAGGGTCATGAGGAAATTAAGCAAAAGACCAAATTATCAGCAATTCCCAGAAAGCGAACAGATGAAAAGGCTGTGGTAACCAGGGCTGAAGATGCTGAGAGAAAAAAGGAGATAAAGAAGGAAGTTAAAGAAGCAGCTGATGCCAAACCTTCTGAATCAAGAAAGATTCAGAAAAATGAGAAGGGCATGTTTAAGGAAAAAGAAATTAGGACAAGAAAAGTGACTCCAAAAACTCCACAAACCACCAGCAAAGCTGCTCCAGCTATTGCGGATGAAGGGGAGGGAAAAGAGGACATGATCGACTCAATTGGCAAGGGAATTAAACAAGTGTCTACTTCTACTTCCCAGATTGTCAAAAGAATTGCAGAAGTTAAATGGAATGATGAAGACCAGCGTGCACTAGTAAATATGGGTGCTGCATTACTAGTAATGGCAGCACTGGGAGCTTATGTATCCTATAGGTTTGCCTCTTCTGGGAGAAGCTAAAACTAGTTCTACTCAGATCCTTTCTCTTTCTCGCACTTTAATTTCCACAAGTTTCATAAAGCGTAACTCAGATCAACAGTTGGTGTAATATCTTACAATATTAATACATAATTTGATCTCTACTCATTTTTTCCAAAAGGATGGATGTTAATGGATAGATTCATTAGAATATTCATAAAAATGTTCCAAAGCATTCTATTTATGTTGGAAATTAAGCATTATATTCATTCAATTAATCTATACTCGCAATCAGGGCAAATCTTCCCTCAGAGGCAGGGGTAATCGCCCCCTCCCCCCCCCCCAAAAAAAAAAAACAATTGTTTAATTAAATTTCTTAAAAAAAAATTTCCCCTTCAATTTAAAAAAAAAAACTAAATATAGTCCCCTCAATTAAAACTAGTCAATAATATGTTAAGCCCACTTCCTACAAATTTAACCCAAGTTACACTAGCCCTAGCCCATGGTTTTGATGTTTCTTTTCTTGTCAATTGTACCTTATCAATTACGAAGAAAATCTTTCCTTTCTTTTCGTGTGCCACTTTCTTTCCTTTTTTCTAACTTTTACTTTTGACTCTCTTCTTTGTCGCCCAATTGCTTGTCTCTTTCCCTTCTTCTTTGCTTGTTTCTTTCACACAAAACTCATACTTTCTTCACCATTTGCTGGACTGTTGGAGTAATCAATCTAAATTTTTAGTAAATAAAAATATTTTATTTATCATTCAGCATGCACAATAATTTTGTTTTAGTTTATATTCATTGTTTTAGTTTACAAACTGTGGCAGAATTGATGTTTTAGCTACGGCTTTGAGATCATAAGTAATCCATTGTTAAATCATAACTTAATGAGATGGTTTTTTAGATATGGTTCAAAACCGTCGCTAAAACTATGTTTTCCTTTAGCAACAGTTTCAAAACTGTCACTAAATTTTTATTCTATTTTTTACTTTTGTATTTTTTAATATTTTTATAATTGTATCTACAATAATAATAATATTCACAGAATTGAAGAACCAATTTAATGATCATAAGCTATTTAAATTTTATAATCAAAATTAATATTTAATTTAAATTTGAATTACATTATTACATTACAATTATATAAAATTTATAGTAAAAATATAAATTAACTATGGAAGTCTTAGAGATTGACGTACACTACTTTGATCACTTAGTACCTAGAAAAAAATATTGTATTAATAATAAAATAAATTCAATTGCAATAATATTCATTTTACATTATCTTACAATTAAATATTAGGAAAAAATGCACTTTGCCACCCTCATCTATTGGAGCAATTGCAATCTCTCCCCTTCCTTTTAATTGCAACAATTTCCCCCTTAATGTTTATTTCTATGGTAATTTCCCCCTCACTCTCTATTTTTGTAACAAAAATGAATTTTTTGGGATATGAAAGGACAAAACTATCCCCTTCAATTTTTTTTTAAAATAACCCAATTTTTATTTAGAAATTTCATTTTATTTTAAAAATTAATTTCATTTTTTGAAAAAGGGACCCTTTTCTTTTTTTTACCTCACCCACGATCCAGATCCAAAGAAGCATCGCGGCCACCAGAAGGAGAGATGACGGCCATCGCGAGCTCTTAATCGTCTCTTGGAAAATAGATTGTCAAACTCCACAGTGACTGAAAGCAGCCAACCGAAGTAGCCATTGTCTAAGCATTAACTCCATGAGCACCATCAACCCAAGCAGCCGTGATTTTGCTTTTATCTTGCTATGGAGGAGAAAGGTTCAAGTACAGAACACGTGGAGAACATATTGTATAAAGAAATGTGAAGCATGTGATGAAATACATGCATCTATAGATTTTGTCCCCTCAATGTAATTTATTCTATTGATTGAATGTTGTTTTGCTAGCCACTATGATAATTTTAGTGGTCCCACCGTGTTTATGCTATGTTATAGGAAGTGTGGTGATGAAATTATAGATTCTGTTTTGTAATGGAATAGAAAAGTTGTATAGTGGTCCCACCATGTAACATCTCTAATTTCGTTTCTTTTATTGATAAAGGTACATAAATATTTAATTAAAGAAATAAAATTTATTAGACAATTTTTAGATATCTAAGGAAATATAATCCTTAGAAATTCTTCACCTTACGTGTATGCATAGAAATGTTCTAAAATTAATGGAATAGGTAAAGAGATAAAATCTAAGAGAAAAAATTAGAAATAAATATACTAAAGAAATGTGAAATTATTGGGTAAGGAAGATAAATTTTTGTGAAGTAAGTAAAGGTATTAAAATTTCAAGAAGATTGGATTAGGGTAATTTTTCATAAATTAAGAGTTAAAGTTACTAAGTTTAGTATCTCTACCCATAAATTGGGCTTTCACCTATGGACACTTCATATAGAGTTTTTATACTTCACATAAATTTTTAGCGAGCCAATAGGATAGCCCAAGGAAGAAATAAAATATAGACTTAGACTAGGATATAAAAATTGGACTGGTAGCCCAAAAATCATGAAAATGTGACTAAGCCCATTATGAAAGGTAGAATTTTAACCAAAGTAAAGAAAATGGGTAAGAATGAGCACAAATGCAAGAGAAAAAAAATTAGGGATGTTACTTTGAATACATGAAGTGAAATTAGGGATGTTACATTTCTCTCCGCCTAAAAGAAATTTGATCGGTCAAAATTGTAGTATTCTTCGTCCTGAATCGAGTAGCACCCTCAGTTTTGAGATCGAAAGCTATGGTGAAAAAGGCACAGGACGATGATGCCTATTTATGTAAGAAAATTGAAGAGGTGAAAAATGGCAGCGATGTTAAATTTACTGTAGACTCTGAATGAATTCTGAGATTGGAAAAGTGATTATGTGTACCTAATAAAGAAGAACTTAAGAAAGAGATTTTAGAGGAAGCCCATATATCCATATATATAATTCATCCTGAGGTAACTAAAATGTATAAAGATCTAAAAAAAATTTATTGGTGGGACGGTATGAAGAAAGATATAGTTGATTTTGTCTCTCGATATTTAATTTGCCAGCAGGTAAATCTCAATAATGTTTTCAATCCTCAAACAGATGGACATTTTGAGCAAACTATCCAAATATTGGAAGACATGCTTTGGGCATGTGTGCTTGTTTTCATGGTAGTTGGAAAATATTCTTGCCCCTAGCTAAATTTGCTTATAACAATAGCTACCAAGCCAATATACAAATGACACTATTTGAGATTTTACATGAAACACCGTAAGTTTTCTAATAGGTGAGTGAGTAAATGACTATTTTCGTATGTCGAGATTGTGACTTGGGTGATGTTTGATATTTGAATAGTATGTCATTAAAATATATGAATGTATGAGAAGTGAATTGAAATGGGTAAGTAGCAAACATGATATGAATGGTGAAAGTAAGATATGTTAGGATTGCTTAAGGATTGACTAGTGATGAAAAAGTGTTATAAGAGGAGGATGTGAGCATATTGGGTTTACTTGAGGATATGTAAGAAAAAATTAGGAAACTTGTGATTTCAATTGGTTAGAAGTGAATAATGAAGGAAATCTTGAAGGAAGATGGATATTAAACTAGTTATAATTTAAAATAGTGAGTTTGGAAACCGAACTATATAAAGATTTTTAGGTGAAAGGAATAGACAGATGATGGCCTTATGGTACTTTGAGGAATGTAATAAAGTGAATTAATGGTATTGAAGTTCTTGAGAAATAAAATATCAGAAGTAGAATTTAAATTAATCTTTGGCCTATTAACATGAAAATTTATGTATGAGTAATTGTTGGGAAAAAACATTTTCTTGAAATGATTGGGTGATCATATTGAAAATTACAATTCAGAGATACATACATCTGGGACCCGCATTTCAAATAATCTCTGTTTAAATTCATATTCATATCAATTCATAAGTAATGCTGTAAGAACGATAATAAAATCATGGTATGCATCAACATAATTCTTATGAAAACATGTGGAGGATCCCATATCAGAATCACCATATCAGAGTTTAACCCCTTTCGTACTTTGGTGGTATAGAGTCCCTCCGCGTGTCCTCTTGAATGGTAGTAGGGTAAATCTCAGTGGGATGCTGATAATTAAATATTTAGATTTATTTTCATTTTATTTCATATATATAAATACCATTTTTCATCCTAAAGCATCCCAAAAATTTCTAAAAATTTACATTCTCATAAAAATTTAGTTGAACTCTTAAATCATGATTTTTCTTGATAAAAATCTTAATAAAACAAAACACAAAATAAATATCTTTATGTATAATAAAAGAAAGAATATTTCTAAAAATACAACAAAAATTTATTAAAGGCCGGTATAATTATTTTAAGCAATACATATGAAATCAGATACATCATGAGTTCAGAAATACATTTTCAAATACTATACTCTTCTTGAACCATATTTCACATTGTAAGCAAATCAGATAATTTTAATGCATTTTAGATTCATATAAAAGTGTAAATATCTCTTAAATATAATCAAATACATGTTCAAATATCAAGAAGAGTATATGACAAGTCATAGGAAGAATCATCTACTCACAGGGTAAGAGTTCTAGATTGGACAGCCCTAAATTGCATTTTTTCAATTCACATTTGACTAAATAGATTTAAAAAATGTGTTCAGAGGGTCCAAAAATCAAGAAAATTACTCGGGGAACTGTCACTATTCATGACCGAAAAACATTATTCACCATCAAAAAATACTATTCATCATTGGAAAATATTATTCATCGCCAAAAAATACTATTCACCAAGAACAAAAAGTTGTCAAATAGCTGAAAAATTTCATATCCTAAGGTTTATCTAGCTCTTGAATTCATCTACGGTGTCAGATTTTCAATTGGAAGTCTCTAAGTAAGAGTTTTAGGAGTTTACCTTTTCTGAGATTTTTTACTTCAGATCTACGGCGATTCAATAGCTGATTTGAAAAATTGATCAATCAAAACCGTAGTGTTCTTCGTCTTGAATCCAGTGGTACCATCAGTTTTGAGATCAGAAACCAATAGGCACTCCAGATCTTATGAGATATTTAGTTTAACAATATTTCTTTTTGAAGAAAAGATTTGAAACTTGTAATATTTATATGAGATTTTGATCTTAGAACTTTGATAATTGGTCATGAATGTTGCTATATCATGTTACATATTATGTCCTAGACAATGTTTCTTGAGTGTGGACTACCAGTTCAAAAGCTGAACTGTAGCATCCAATTTACATTACGTAAATTCAATTTGAGACAAAGAAGATGAATAGAATTACTTAAAGATTACGATTGCACAATACTATACCATCTAGGTAAAGCCAATGTTGTGGCTGATGCATTACGTAGGAAGTTTATGAGTAGTTTGGCTCATATCACAATGGTAAGAAGGCCATTGATTAAAGAAATGCATAAGCTGGAAAGTGATGGAGTAGTAATGGAATTGAAGGAGCCTGAGATATTATTAGCCCATATGCAATTTTAAGCACGTTTGATCGAGCAGGTGAAAAAGGCACAGAGAGAGGATGCCTATTTGTGCAAGAAAATAGAAGAAGTGAAGAATGGTGGTGAAGTTGAATTCACTGTAGACTCTGAAGAAATTCTGAGATTTGAAAAGCAGATATGTGTACCTGATAAAGAAGAACTTAAGAAAGAAATTTTAGAGGAAGCCCATAGATCCATGTATATGATTCATCCTGGAATAACTAAAATGTATAAGGATCTAAAAGAAATCTATTGGTGGGAAGGTATGAAAAAAGACAGTGGATTACATGTCTCGATGTTTAACCTGTCAGCAAGTGAAAGCAGAATATCAAAGGCCTGCAGGACTACATCAGCAAATAGAGATACCTGAATGGAAATGGGAACGAATAACTATGAATTTTGTTACAGGGTTACCAAGAACACCAAAAAGGTTTGATTCAATATGGGTGATCATTGATAGGTTGACTAAGTTAGCACATTTTCTACTAGTGAAAACTACATACAATGTAGCTCAGTATGCAAGATTATATTTGAATGAAATAGTGAGGCTTCATGGAGTGTCAATATCAATTATTTCTGATCGAGGACCACAATTCATAGCTCGTTTTTGGAAAGCTTTCCAAGAAGCTTTGGACATGAAATTGAATCTCAGTACTGCATTCCATCCTCAAACAGATGGGTAATCTGAGCGAACCATTCAAATATTGAAAGACATGCTTCGGGCTTGTGTTTTAGATTTTCAGGGTAGTTGGGAAAGATTTCTATCTTTAGTTGAATTCGCTTATAACAATAGTTATCAAACCAGTATACAAATGGCTCCTTTTGAGGCATTATATGGTAGGCGTTGCCGTTCCCCGATTGGATGGTTTAAGATGGGCGAAACAAAGGTTTTAGGGCCTGATATGGTACATGATGCATTGGTCAAGGTAAAAATAATTAAGGAAAGGTTATTAGCAGCTCAGAGTAGACAGAAGTCCTATGTTGATAATAGACGTCACCCATTGGAATTTTCCGTAGGTGAACATGTTTTTTTGAAAATATCTCCTATGAAGGGAGTAGTGAGATTTGGGAAGAAAGAGAAATTAAGTCCACGGTATATAGGACCATTTGAAATTCTTGATAGGATCGGTCCGATAGCTTATCGTTTGGCTTTACCTCCTGAATTGGGTAATGTCCATCTAGTTTTTCATGTGTCTATGCTACGAAAATATTTACCGGATCCTACACATGTTATATAGTGTCCACAGATTCAGTTACATGAAGATTTAACCTATAAGGAACAACCAATAGCAGTAGTGGATAGATAAGTAAAGAAGTTACGGTCAAAGGAAATACCTACAGTGAAAGTGATATGGAAAAATCACTCTTCTAAGGAAACTACTTGGGAAAGAGAATATGATATACATGACAGATATCCGCATTTGTTTGAACGATGAAGTTAGTCTTTAACTGCAACTATGGTGATGAAATTTGGGGACCGAATTTCTTTAAGAGGGGAAGAATGTAATAACTGTAAAATTAAACGAAAATTCTGATTAAAGAAAATTTGGAATAAAAGAGAGAATTTTGAAAATGGGGATAAAATAAAATATGAGAATTTATGTTTTGGGGCGTAATTTTTATTTTTAAATGATAGTGTTTTGCTATAAACAAATATATATTTTTATTTGATTATGTTTTGCTAAAAGTAAGTATATTTTTAATTAAAATAATTATTGTTTTGCTTAAAATAATTATATTGGCCTCTAATAAATTTTTGTTTTATTTTTAGAAATATTCTTTCTTTTAATATGTATAAAAATATTTATTTTGAGATTTGTTTTATTACGATTTTTATCAAGAAAAATCATGATTTAAGAGTTCAACTAAAGTTTTATGAGAATGAAAATTTTAAAAATTTTTTGGAATATTTTAAGATGAAAAACGGAATTTATATGAATATATATAAAAGAAAATCCTATTATTCAATTATTCAATTATTATTATTATTAAAAAAAAGGGGAAGGGGGAGACAACAAAGATGAGGCTATTAGAAATTTCTGAAAACTAAAAACTGATGAATAGTGAGAGTGCATAATGTGATTAGTAACCTTCAATTTTATCTCTAGATCTGTAGTGCCTATTGGTTTCTGATTTCAGAATTAAGGGTACTACTAAATTTAAGATGAAGAATACTATAGTTTTGACTAATCAATTTTTCAAATCAGCCGTAGATCTGAAGTAAAAAATCTCAGAAAAAGGTAAATTCTGAAACTTTTACTTAGAGACCTCTAATCGAAAATCTGACACCGTAGATAGATTCAGGAGCTAGATAAACCTTAGGATATGAATATTTTCGGCTATCTAACAGCTTTTTGTTCGTCGTGAATAGTGATTTTCGGCGAGTGAATAGTATTTTCTGGTGTTGAATAGTGATTTCGACCGGTGTGAACAATATTTTTCGATTATGAACAATACCAGCTCCCGAAGTTATTTTCTAGGTTTTTGGACCCTCCAGATACGTTTTTGAGGTCTCTTTGATCAAATTGAGAGTGGAAAAGTACATTTTAGGGCTATCCAATCTGAGGCTCTTACCCTATGAGTAGATGATTCTTCTATGACTTGTCTTTACTCTTCTTGAACTTTAAATTAATAAATGAGTATGTTTACAAGTTATTTATACTTTTATATGTTCCTGAAATGGCTTAAAATATCTGAAACGGTTGCAATATGATATTTAGTTCGAGAAGAGTATGACTTTTGAAACGAATTTTGAAATACATTGAACATGTGATTTTTACATGTATTTTTCATCATATGGAAAATGAAATATGTTATACACATGATATTGATTTATACAGTGATATGTTTACCTCGGATATGGGCATGTATATGTAATTCCCCTGATTGGAAAGTTTTGACAGAGGAATATACTGAGAATGAAAATACTATTTTATAGTAGTACCTCTGTTTTGATTAATATGGAATATATGAGATTATGGTTTTATGGAGGAATCCTATTGGAAACACTGTCTGCTAACAGCAGGTGATGTTAGCCTTGGTGCACCTTGATTGCCTCAGCTAGCAGGGGGTGGTGCTAGCCTCGTGTAAGGGCCAACACACGGGAGATGATATGTGAAGGAGAGCGTAATGCCTCATATATGGGCGAGATGCCAGTTATATGAGATGTGATTTGCCTTCCCTTGCTGTGTGCTTGGGAAATACACATATAGAGTCCCTTCGTGTGTCCTCTTGAATGGTAGTAGTGCAAACCTCAGCAGGATGCTGAGTTTAGGCAAATCCTATACCACCAAAGTACGGAAGGGGTTAAACTATGATATGGTGGTTCTGATATGGGATCCTCCAAATGTTTTCATAAGAATTATGTTGATGCGTATCATGATTTTATTAACGAATTTACAGCATTACTTATGAATTGAATATGAATATGATTTTGCACAGAGATTATTTGAAATGCAGGTCCCATATGAATGTACCTCTGAATTGTATTTTCAATGTGACAAGTTTTTAAAATAAATGGTACATTCATATGTTGACCTAAAAGGTCATAGGAGGTATTATCTGCTCATTGAGTTGTAAAACTCACTACACGTGGTTGATATATTTTTCAGATAAAGACCCTGAGTTTTGTCCTATGGCTTCTTGATGAGCCTAAATTGTACTCTAGAATTGCTCTGAACGTCACATGCAGGATCTTTGCTTTCGTTGTAATATTGTTAAGTGTAGCATTGGCATGTATTATTAGTTGTATTGGGAAGTTGTAAATGTATGACATTATCCTTATATGCCATAATATGAAATTGATTGCAAATAGATAAAGATAAAGTTAACAAACAGTAGTGTTATTCGCGTTCTTAAAATTAAGGGTGTGACAAGTTGGTATCAGTTCCTGTTTGAGTGAAGCGCTATGGATTTTGAAATCTTGATCCTCTGACATTAGGATTATAACTTGTTTGAGCATTACTATCTCGCTCTCTTTTTTTTCTCTTTAAACCTTCAATATCTGCTTGCTCTCGTGTTTCCATCATTCTAGCATAGCTACAGCTGCTGAATAAGTTAAAAAATGATTCATCTATGGGCCTACCAATTTAAACAATGGACGTATCAATCCCGAAACAAACCTCTTAATCTTATCCTTTATGTAGGAACTAGAAATGGTGCATATTTGGATAACCAAGTAAAACGGATGTCATATTCAGAAACTGTCATGTTCGGTGTCTGTCTTAATTCTTCAAATTCTTTGGCCCTCTTGTCTCTTTCACTCATTGGAAGGAAGCGATTCATAAATGCTTCCTTAAATTCTTCCCACTCCATTGGTGGTAAAATAACTTCCCTTCCTTGTACAAATGTTTCAAACCAAACTTGAGTGACATCAGATAGTTGAAAAGATACAAGTTTAACAGATCTTCGACTAGAGCACCCCAAAGCTCTTAGAACACGTTTCATAGCATCAATAAATATCTGTGGGTCATCATGAACATCTGCCCTAGAAAAAGTCAGAGGTTTCAACTTAAGGAATTGCGATAATGACACCTCAATCCCTATAAGCTTGTCCTCTTGCTCAGCTGTTCTTCCCAGTTCTTGGACCTTAGGAGCATTTTTTGGTGGCTGGCCTTCCCTTCTGCCTTGTTCCACTATAAATCCAGCCAATATCTCTAAACTCCTATGTATACCAGCAATCATATCAGCAGTTCTATCATGTGGCTCTTGAGGGGGTTCTACTCTTTCCTCAGGAACTCTCTCAAATACATGGGTCTGTTTATCTTGTCTTAGGGTTCTCATACCCCGTGCACGCCCTCTACCTCTACCTCTTCCTCTAGGTCGGCCTCTACCACGGCCTCTTTGTACTGGAATTGTAGATTGTGCAGACTCTTCAGTAGAGGGTGCACGATCTACAGCTTCTTCTCTAGTGACTGCTCTAGTTCTTGGCGGTATCATGTACTATACAGAATAAAACACCTCTTCAAAAGACTATAATATTTAATCAAACCTCACATTAGGAACTTAAGCACACTTGGAATAGAAAGAAAGTTAATATCCTATAGAATCCCTCAGCAGCACCAGAAGTATAAATATGTCCAACTCATATCGATACTAAAGGTCCTACTAAAGAATCCTTTGCTTTGATAGCCACAGGGAAACCTAATGCACTAAAAAAGAAGAAGAATCTTATAAATGAAAATCATAAATGACTAGTATATGCCATAGCCATTGCCATTGTATGAACTTCTTACCATCTTAAGTGTGAAATTTTGACATGGAAATATTTTATAAAGTGATATTTGAAATGGTTATGTTCATGGTATGATTACCAATGATTTTTGGTAATAATTATATTTTGATGAAAATACTTGTTATTGAAAGTATATGTTTGGCTATTATTGTGAAAAGAAAAGAAATGAGCACGATCACATGACAATTCGTGTAGTGCAGCAGTAGGGGACGCCCTACCAACGGTTATGATTATGCTAATAGAAAAGAAAGAGAAAGTGTGCCATGTCGGACGAAGCGAGAAAAGCATGTATCGGAGAGTAGAAAATACTCATCTTGACCGGGATAGCTTGATATGAGAATAAATTGATAGTCATCATATGATATTCAGAAAATAGTTAATCCTGTCATACATGTCATTACTATACGATTCTTATGTGCATAGATATAGTGCATTCATGTGACCAAAGATATTTACTGTAGTTTATACAGATGAACATGATGTGATGAGCTATATTGATGATAATTTATTGTTGAACTTACTAAGATTTAATTCTCACTATATTTCCATATCATGTTCAAAAAATTAGTTATGCAGATTTTTCTATGGCTCTGGCTTTTAGTGCACATTGGATCGAGTTACTTTATGTTGTGCAGATCCCAGAATCAAATAAAATGTTTGTGGTCGAGTTGGCTCAGATTCCGGTGAAAGTGCAACCACTCGCACTTGTATCTCCGGAATTGGTCAATCAAAATAAATAAGATGTAGATATTTATGTGTTTGATATGTTGTACATACGTTTTGATTAATGACATGTATGTGAACTCTATATTGTATAATAATAATAAAAAAAGTTGTTACATAATTAGTATCAGAGAAGGTCGATCCTAGATGGCCGGTAGGTGGATGGTTATCTGAATCAATCTTATAGTATCTTGAGTATGTTGTGGTTGTGCTGTGTAGGGGATCAGTGATTTCATATAGGTAAGAAATTACTAGTGTTTCCTATCTACATGTCGAGGTGATGTTGTGTCTGTTGTTAAATATTTTGGAATTAACTATTGGGCTTGATCACCTCAATAGCAGCATAACTTTGTTTTTGCCACAGTAGGAAATGGCACCACCAAGGAGGAATCCAGCAAACAATGCGGAGGAAACCCTACACAACCTGGCCACGACAATTCGAGACCAAGTCATGACCATTAACTAAATTCTACAATACCTCCAGAATGCTAATAACTCGAATGGTGAAAATGGTGCTAACAACCGGATGGCTGGAAATGATAACGGCATATCCGAGTTCCTGAAGACTAGGCCACCTTGTTTTCAAGGCGGCTTTGACCCGATTGTAGCTGAAAGATGGATAAGGGAGTTAGAGAAAATCTTTGAAAAGATAGGCTGTTCTGAGGAGCAGCAAGTA
Source organism: Gleditsia sinensis (assembly GCA_037074535.1). Lineage (NCBI taxonomy): Eukaryota > Viridiplantae > Streptophyta > Magnoliopsida > Fabales > Fabaceae > Gleditsia > Gleditsia sinensis. The sequence goes on from CM073466.1 coordinate 60,154,654, forward strand.
ATCTTCGCTACATACATGCTAAAAGGTGAAGCAGAATACTGGTGGTGTGGAGCTAGAAAACCTTTAGCTCACTAAGGAAGGCAGATCACTTGGCAGGTGTTCAAAGACACATTTTTGGAAAAGTACTTTCCAAGTAGTATGCGGGTGGAGAAGGAGATCGAATTTCTCTAATTCAGGCAAGACAGCATGACCGTAGACCAGTACATCGTGAGATTTGAGGAGTTGTCTAAATTCTCCTTTTATCTGCGATTTAACCCAGATGAAGCATGGAAGACTGATAAGTTCGAAGTGGGACTGAACCCAGAGATAAAGAATGCTATTATAACTATGGAGATCAGGGAGTTTGTACCTCTGATAAATAAATGCAGACTCTTGGAGAAGAGTTTGAGGGCAGTGGATGATGAGAAACAAAGATGGAACTTTTGGAAAAGGAAGGACGTGCCACAAAATTCTGGCAAAAATGTCAGAGGAAAAGGACATCGTACTAGCAAGAGGCCAATGACTGTGAGTCCTCGACCCTTCCAACAAGACCTCACCCCAGTCAAGTGCACTAAGTGCGAACACATGCATGGTAACTGGCTATGGTACATGGGACTAGATGTTTGTTTTAAATGCAGACAGAAGGGCCATTTTGCAAGGAGCTGCCCACAAAATGTAGGGAACCAGCCAGAGCAGTGAAAGGAAGGGTTTTCACCATGAGTGGCCAAGAGGCAGCTCAATGTTTTGAAATGATTCAAGGTACATGCTATATCTATGGATTTTCTCTTATGGTGTTGTTTGACTCTGGTGCTAGTCATTCATTTATATCGGAAGAATGTCTTAAGAAGTTTCAGTTTCCTATTTTTGAAACTTCCTATGAGCTATCTGTAGTAACCCCCATAGAGAAAAGGGTAATAACTTCCTCTGTATGTAAGGTGTAACATCCCATAATTTTTATTTTTAAATAATAATGTTTTGTTATAAACAAATATATTTTTATTTGTTTAAAAATGATTATGTTATGCTAAAAGTAAGTCTATTTTTAATTAAAATAATTATTGTTTTACTTGAAATACTTATATTGGTCTTTAATGAATTTTTGTTGTATTTTTAGAAATATTCTTTCTTTTAATATGTATAAAGATATTTATTTTGAGATTTTTTTATTATGATTTTTATCAAGAAAAATCATGATTTAAGAGTTTAACTAAAGGTTTATGAGAATGTAAATTTTTAGAAATTTTTGGGATATTTTAGGATGAAAAACGGAATTTATATAAAGAAAATCTTATTATTCAATTATTAAATAATAATAATAATTATTAAATATAATAAAAATAAAAAGGGGAAGGGGGAGGCACGGAGGGCGGATGTCTGCAAAACGAAAAGAATGGATGAATAGTGAGTGAATAGTAACATTCGACTTTTTCTCTAGATCTGGAGGGCCTATTGGCTTCCGATCTCAAAACTGAAGGTGCTACTGGATTCAGGACAAAGAATACTACGGTTTTGATGGATTAATTTTTCAAATTAGCCGTTGAATCGCCGTAGATCTGAAGTAAAAAATCTCAAAAAAAGATAAATTCTAAAACTCTTACTTAGAGACCTCTAATTGAAATTCTGACACTTTAGATGGATTCAGGAGTTAGATAAACCTTAGGATATGAAATTTTTTAACTATCTGACAACTTTTTGTTCGTCGTGAATAGTGATTTTCGGCGGATGAATAATATTTTTTGGTGAGTGAATAGAGTTTTTCGGTGATGAATAGTGACCAAGCTCCTATAGTCATTTTCTAAGTCTTTGGACCCTCCGGACATGTTTTTGAGGTATAATTAGTCAAATTCAGCTTGGAAAAGTACATTTTATGGCTGTCCAACCAGGAGTCCTACCCCGTGAGTAGATAATTTTTTTTATGACTTGCTCCATGCTCTTCTTGAACTATAAATGTATTATTGTTTCTGTTTATAAATTATTTATACTATTATAAGTTTCTGAAATATGTTAAAATATTTGTTATATTTATAAACTGGCACATAGTTCAAGAAGAGTATGGTTTTAGAAATGAATTTTGGAACTCATTGAATATGTGGTTCTAAATGTATTTATCATTATTTGATAAAGTGAATATTATGTGCACGATGCATTGATTTGTAAAGCTATATACTTGTGAAAATGATGCATGTCATATTATAAATGAGATTGAATGGCAAGCATAAAGTTCATGGCGAGTTGCTTGATAAATATGATAAGCGTATAGCTCATGGCGAGTTGCTTTATAATTTTACATGTAATTATATGTATTGATAAATATTGACTGGTTGTATGGCTTGTGACATTAGAATTGTTAGACATGTGCCAATGGTACATAAACGTTAAAAAAGATTGGTGGATTTATTGCTACGTATGTTTAACATATTGATTAATGGATTTTAGGATAAAAATAGATGATAGATTCAGATGATGCTATCCATGGGATGATGTTGACATGTAAGAATCAAAGTTTACTTGATAGAAGTCAGAAATAAGAAAAGATAATTACTCCAATATGGATGTGAATATGTTCTTTTATAGGTGTATTTTCTAATATCGACCCATAGATATATCCATGTGAGCTTGAGGATATAAAGTGAAATTGATTAGAAAATGAATACAAATAATTCAATACAGGCCAAAAGTCTAAAGGAATCATGCATGTTGAGTACTAGAAATTATCAGTTGGTGACTACATATTTTTGAAGGAATCACCAATGAAAGAGGTAATGAGGTTTGGAAAGAAGTACATATTAGATTATTCTTATGTTACCTAATTCCAAGAAATTCAATTGGACAAAAATTTGGCTTAACTATGGGTACAATTGATGTTTATTGTTGACCGACAAGTGAAGAATTTATGGATGAAAGAAATCCCTATGGTTAAGTTATATGACAAAATCACTCAAGTGAAGAGACATTTTAAAAAGTAAAGATGTTATACATAAAAGATATCCCCAATTATTTGAGTAATAAGGTTGGTAACTTCGAATTATGCCTTGATTTTATTCCCTACATGTGGTAGGATGGGCTGAAATTCAGGGACCGAATTTCTTAAGGGAGGAAGAATGTAACATCCCATAATTTTTAACTTTAAATAATAATGTTTTGTTATAAAGAAATATATTTTTATTTATTTAAAAATGATTATGTTCTGTTAAAAGTAAGTCTATTTTTAATTAAAATAATTATTTTTTTACTTGAAATAATTATATTGGTCTTTAATGAATTTTTGTTGTATTTTTAGAAATATTCTTTCTTTTAATATGTATAAAGATATTTATTTTGAGATTTATTTTATTATGATTTTTATCAAGAAAAATCATGATTTAAGAGTTTAACTAAAGGTTTATGAGAATGTAAATTTTTAGAAATTTTTGGGATATCTTAGGATAAAAACGAAATTTATATGAATTTATATAAAGAAAATCTTATTATTTAATTATTAAATAATAATAATAATAATTAAATATAATAAAAAAGAAAAAGGGGAAGGGGGAGGCACGGAGGGCGGATGTCTGCAAAACGAAAAAACAGATGAATAATGATTGAATAGTAAATTAATAGTAACATTCAACTTTTTCTCTAGATCTGGAGTACTTATTGGCTTCCGATCTCAAAACTGAAGGTGCTACTAGATTCAGGATGAAGAATACTACGGTTTTGATCGATCAATTTTTCAAATCAACTGTTGAATTGCCGTAAATCTGAAGTAAAAAAATCTCAGAAAATGTAAATTCTAAAACTCTTACTTAGAGACCTCAAATTAAAATTCTGACACCGTAGATGGATTCAAGAGTTAGATAAACCTTAGGAAATAAAATTTTTCAGCTATCTGACAACTTTTTGTTTGTCGTGAATAGTGATTTTCGGTGATGAATAGTGACCAAGCTCCTGGAGTCATTTTCTAACTCTTCGGACCTTCCGGACATGTTTTTGAGGTCTAATTAGTCAAATTCAACTTAGAAAAGTACATCTTATGGTTGTCCAACCAGGAGCCTTACCCTGTGAGTAGATAATTATTTCTATGACTTGCACTATGCTCTTTCTGAACTATAAATGTATTATTGTTTCTGTTTATAAATTATTTATACTACTATAAGTTTTTGAAATGTGTTCAAATATTTGTTATATTTATAAACTGGCATATAGTTCAAGAAGAGTATGGTTTTAGAAATGAATTTTGGAACTCATTGAATATGTGGTTCTAAATGTATTTATTATTATTTGATAAAGTGAATATTATGTGCACGATGCATTGATTTGTAAAGCTATATACTTGTGAAAATGATGCATGTCATATTATAAATGAGATTGAATGGCAAACATAAAGCTCATGGCGAGTTGCTTGATAAATATAACAAGCGTAAAGCTCATGACGAGTTGCTTGATAATTTTACATATAATTATATGTATTGATAAATATCGGCTAGTTGTATGGCTTGTGACAATACTGAATAAGGGATGCCCTATTAGCCTGAGTTAGCTGGCAGAGAGCCACTCCAACCGGGTGACAGCGGTAATGTGAGGGGGCAGGAGGGTGATGTACTCACATTCCCTGATCACTTATTGTGACTGGGGTTGAGGTCACTATGCGTATAGAAAATGAGTTATATTTTCATTGCATTGACCAGATTTCCGAGTGAGGCAGGTGCATTAAAAGTAATGATTTTACCTTCAAATCATAATATTTTACTATAGCTTATATAGCTGAGCATAACAACATTTGTTTAATGATCATAACATGGTGCAAATGGTTTTGGATATCTGAATATCCTTTGATTTGCGAATATTTGAAATACGGGTCCCATATGAATGTACTTCTGAACTGTATTTTCTATGTGACACAATTTAAAATATAAGTACATCCATATGCTGACCTAAGAGGTCATAGGAGGAATTATTTGTTCACTGAGTTGTCAAACTCACTACACGATATTTCCACATTTTTTAGATAAGAATATCAGAGTCTGATTCAGCAGATAGGTGATATATTCTCTGGGTGAGTCTACGTTGCTTCCAAGACTCACTGTCTTTGAATTATACTGTGTTTGTATTCTATAGTGCTCTGAACGCTACAGGCAGGATTCTCGTTTCTATTGTACTTTGATGTTTATAGACTTGGTCTATATATTGTGTATACATGAGAGATCCTATATGTATCTGTTCCCATGATAAAGAATTGAATTATGTATCTTTATGGAAAATATCTGATTGCGGAAAATAATAATAAAAAATGTTTATTTTACGTAACGTAAATTAGAGGCATTACATAAGGACTATTAAGTCACCATCCAGGAGAGAACTTTTTCTGTAAACCTCGTCTTTTTACCTTTAAGAGGTATTGAGGTCATTCTAGGGTTAGACTGGATGTCTAAAAATTGGGTCTTGCTGAATTGTTGTAACAAGACTGTTGAATTTCTACCTCCTAATCCAAAAGAGGAGGTGCAGTTATTGATGCTTAATGCCAATCAAGTTAACATGGAGTTGAAGAATAGAGTACTTGGATACATTCTCTTGTATTTATCAAACCTAGAAGTCGAATCGAAGCTTGATGAAATCCCAATAGCCAACGAGTTTCCTGAAGTATTTCCATAAGATATTCCAAGCTTACCTCCAAAGAGAGAGATATAATTCTCTATTGATCTCTTACTTGGGACAGGGCCTATCTCTATTGCACCTTAAAGAATGGCCTCGAAGGAACTACAAGAACTTAAGAAATAGTTGGAGGAATTGTTAGACAAGCAATTCGTTAGACCAAGTGTATTACCTTGGGGAGCTCCTGTATTGTTTGTTAAGAAGAAAGACGGAGGCCTTAGACTATGTATAGACTATAGATAGCTAAATAAGGTGACTATCAAAAACAAGTATCCTCTCCCTAGGATAGATGACTTTTCTAAGATTGACTTGAGGTCGGAATATCATCAGATTAGGATCAAGGAGGAGGATGTACCAAAAATTACCTTTAGGACTAGGTATAGGCACTATGAGTTTATCATAATGCCTTTCGGGTTGACAAATGCACCTGCAATTTTCATGGATTACATGAATCGCATTTTTCGACCCTACCTAGATCAATTTGTGGTAGTGTTCATTGATGACATCTTGATATATTCTAAGAGTGAGAAAGAACATGAACAATATCTCCGAATCATGCTGCAAGTGCTGAAAGAGAAAAAGTTGTATGCCAAATTGAAGAAGTGTGAATTTTGGCTGTTAGAGGTAAAGTTTCTTGGACATGTGATCTCTAATAGAGGGATAGTCATAGATCCTAACAAGACGGAAGTAGTGATTCAATGGGAGAGACCAAAAACGATTATGGAAGTCAGAAGTTTCCCGGGTTTAGCAAGATACTACAGGAGGTTTATGCAAGACTTCTCTTGTATAGCCTTGCCATTGACTAAATTGACCAGGAAGGGAAGTCCTTTCAAATGGATTGATCAATGTGAAGCTAGTTTCCAGGAGCTTAAGACAAGACTGATCACTCCTCCTGTTTTAATTATTCCAGACCTTATAGGACATTTTGAAGTGTATAGTGACGCTTCAAAGAAAAGGCTAGGGTGTGTTCTGATGCAAGATAAGAGAGTAGTTGCTTACGCCTCTAAGCAACTGAGACCCCACAAAGGAAACTATCCAACCCATGATCTTGAATTGGCAGCATTGGTGTTTGCCTTAAAGATTTGGTGACACTATTTGTATAGGGCAACCTTTGAAGTATATTGTGATCAAAGAGTCTTAAATACCTCTTTGATCAGAAGGAGTTAAATATGAGGCAACGAAGATGGGTCGAACTCCTCAATGAGTACAAGTTTGAGATAAAGTATCATCTAGGAAAGGAGAATGTTGTAGTAGATGCCTTAAGTCGAAAATCTCTGCACATAGGTCAGATGATGGTGTATGAGATGCAGATGCTAGAGGAGTTTTGAAATTTGAAGCTAGCCATTACTCTTACTCCAAAGAAGCTAATCATCCATGGGTTAAGTATATGGTCTGACCTTAGATCCCAAATTAAAGAGGCTTAAGGCCACGACCAATACTTATGGGATCATAATGATCAGGATGATTTTTCTATTTCAGAAGATAGAGTATTCATGTACCAAGGAAGGGTCTGTGTTCCTTAAGACCGAGAGTTGAAGACTAAGATTCTATAGGAAGTGTATCAGAGTAAATACTCAGTCCATCCTGGATCCACTAAAATGTACCAGGACTTAAAGAGGATGTATTGGTGGCCAGGGATAAAAAAGGACATTGCTGAGTTTGTGGCAAAATGTTTAATTTGTCAGAAGGTGAAGATAGAGCATCAAAAGCCAACGAGATTTTTACAACCTCTCGAGATCCCTAATTGGAAATGAGATAGTATTTCAATGGACTTTGTCATGGGCTTACCTAAGACTTCAGTTGAGCATGACTCTATCTGGGTAATAGTTGACATATTAACCAAATCTACTCACTTTTTGCCCATAAAGATTAACTATTCACTGGACAAATTGGCCCAGTTGTACGTCCATGAAATAGTTAGACTACATGGGATTCCCTTAAATATTGTTTCATATAGAGATCCGAGATTTACGTCAAGGTTTTGAAAGGCGTTGCAGGAAGCTTTTGGAACCCAGTTGCGATTCAGTACTGCCTAGCATCCTTATACTGATGGGTAGACAAAACGAACTATTCAAACCCTAAAAGATATGTTGAGGGCCTATGTGATAGAGCAAGGTAAAGGATGGGATAAATACCTACCTTTAGTGGAGTTTGCTTATAATAATAGCTATCACTCTAGTATTAAGATGGCCCCCTATGAAGCTTTATACGGTAGAAAATGCCGATCTCTACTATGTTGGTTTGAGGTAGGAGAAAAGAACTTGTTGGGTCCTGATCTAGTTCAACAAACCACTGAACAAATCAGGATTATATGAGACAAAATGCTCACAGCTCAGAGTCGACAAAGAATTATTATGATAAGAGACATAGACCTCTAGAGTTTGAGGAAGGGGACCATATATTTCTAAAACTTTCCCTGACTACTGGAGTTGGTAGGTCTCTTAAGACCAAAAAGCTAAATCCGTGATTTTTGGGACCCTACCAAATTTTGAAGAAAGTAGGGACGTTAGCATATCAAGTTGCTCTCCCAACTAATTTGTCCAACTAGCATAATGTTTTCCATGTATCACAGCTCCGGAAGTATCTTCCAAACTCCTCACATATGATACGAGATGAACCAATTCAAATAAATGAGAATATGACATACTAGCTAGTACCAGCATCTATATTGGACACTGATGTGAAGAAATTGTGGAACAAAACTATTCCCCTGGTTAAGGTGTTATGGGAAGGTTTGACTCCGGAAGAAGCAACTTAGGAGTTAGAAAAAGTCATGAGGAAGAAATATCTGAAATTATTCTTAGGTAATTTCTGAAATTTTGAGGACAAAATTTCTTTTAGGGGGAGAGAAATGTAACATCCCTAATTTCGCTTTATGTATTCAAAGTAGCATCCCTAATTTCGTTTCTTTTATTGATAAAGGTACATAAATATTTAATTAAGGAAATAAAATTTATTAGACAATTTTTAAATATCTAAGGAAATATAATCCTTAGAAATTCTTCACCTTACGTGTATGCATAGAAATGTTCTAACATTAATGGAATAGGTAAAGAGAGAAAACATAAGAGGAAAAATTAGAAATAAATATACTAAAGAAAGGTGAAATTATTGGGTAAGGAAAATAAATTTTTGTGAAGTAAGTAAATGTATTAAAATTTCAAGAAGATTGGATTAGGGTACTTTTTTCTAATTTAAGAGTTAAAGTTATTAAGTTTAGTATCTCCACCCATAAATTGGGGTTTCACCTATGGACACTTCATATAGACTTTTTATACTTCACATGAATTTTTAACAAACCAATAGGATAGCCTAAGGAAGAAATAAAACATAGACTTGGACTAGGATATAGAAATTGGACCGGTAGCCCAAAAATCATGAAAATGTGACTAAGCCCATTATGAAAGGTAAAATTTTAACCAAAGTAAAGAAAATGGGCAAGAATGAGCCCAAACCCAAGAGGAAAAATAAAAATAAAAATAAAAATAAAATAAAGTGATGAAATAATGGTGTAATCAAGATTAAGTGACATGGTATTAAGACAAAAATTTAGCAAGTGGTGTGATATCCTACATTCATAATTTTAGCAAGTGGTATGATAATACATAGAATTAGGACAAAACATCTATATCCTACACTCATAATTTTAGCAAGTGGGTAATAATACATAGCATTATGACAAAACATCCTTATCCTACATAAATAATTTTAGCTAAGCAAGGAAGATTCAAGGGTTGAAAATTTGCCACCTAAAAAGGCAAACCTATCATAATTGATTAAGACAAAAGAAAAAGGAAATGAATGCCTAAATCAAAGGGACCTTGTCCCTTATCTTAAGAACATATTACCATAATTTTCAAAATACAAATCTCCTTTTCCTATGCATATCTTGACTAAGGAAGAGGAAGACAAGAACATGAGTTGTTTGTTTTCCAAAAATTCAACCAAGTGCATCCTAATTGTGATAAGGTAGACCTATGATTATGAAAGTTGAATTATTTGATAGTCTATATAAGAAAAACCCATCCTTATAACATTAGAATTTTCGTCCAAGTGAGGGAGAGGAAAAATAGAAGCAAGGTAGAGTGAGGAAAGGAGAGGAAGAAAGGAAGAAAGAGGAAGGAGAAGTCTAGAGGACTAAGTGCTCAAGGTAAGTTTAACAATATTTCTTTTTGAAGAAAAGATTTGAAACTTGTAATATTTGTATGAGATTTTGATCTTAGAACTTTGATAATTGGTCATGGAAGTTGCTATATCATGTTACATATTATGTATGTTTGAATACTTAGGCTGGTGTAGATAGTTCTGCATAGGTACGGCTATGGGTGGAAAAATTTTAAGTCTCTATTTTTAAAATTCTGGGAAGAATCGATAAGGAATTAAAATAAATGGTTAACATAAGAATTATAGATATATGTGTCACGGATTTTTAGCCACTAGAATCACTCAATTTGGAGTTCGTATGAGGCAGATATGGTCCGATTAGTATACAGTGGTCAGAAAATGGTTAATCAGGGAAGAATATTTTAGGATAGTTTTTGTGTTTTAATTTCTGGGAACATTCTGTAGGGAATTAAAATAAATGGTTAAGATAAGACTTATAGATATATGTGTCATAGATTTTTAGCCACTAGAATCACTAATTTGGAGTCCGTATGAGGCAGATATAGTCCGATTAGTATGCAGTGGTCAGAAATTGGTTAATCAGGAAAGAATATTTTAGGATAGCTTCTGTGTTTTAATTTATGGGAACATTCTGTAGGGAATTAAAATAAATTTTTAACATAAAAATTATTTCTATATGTGTCACGAATTTTTAGCCACTGGAATCACTTAATGTGGAATTCTTATTAGGGAGATATTGATAGATTAGTAGGTAGAGGTCAGAACCTACCTGAGAAGAAATAACTTGTACTTTGATGGAGTAATATCACCTTGATTTCTTAATAGTTCACTAAACTATTCAACATAATAGTTTTAGATACTTGTGTTATCTTTAAATTGACACCAAGATCACCTACATCAGAGTTAAATTGAGGGAGTTATGCTTTGATTAGTAAGAGAAGGTCATATAGGATGAAAACCTGCATCAAGAAAATAAATAAATAAAATTAATAGTTAAAAACGAAGAAGAATCTTATAAATGAAAATAATAAATGGCTAGTATATGCCATAGCCATAGCCATGGTATGAACTTCTTACCATCTTAAGTATGAAATTTTGACAGGGAAATATTTTAGAAAGTGATATTTGAAATGTTTATGTTCATGGCATGATTACCAATGATTTGTGGTAATAATTATATTTTGATGAACATATTTGTTATTGAAAGCATATTTTTGGCTATTATTGTGAAAAGAAAAGAAATGAGCACGATCACTTGGCAATCCGTGGGGTGCATCAGTAGGTGACACCCTACCAACGGTTATAATTATGCTAATGAGAAAAGAAAGAGAAAGTGTGCCATATCGGAAGGAGCCAGAAAAGCCCGTACCGGAGAGTAGAAAATACTCACCTTGACCGGGGTAGCTTGATATGAGAATAAATTGATAGTCATCATATGATATTCTGAAAATAGTTAATCCTGTCATACATGTCGTTACTGTACGATTCTCATGTGCATAGATATAGTGCATTCATATGACCAAAGATATTTGCTGTAGTTTATACAGATGAACATGACGTGATGAGCTATATTGATAATGATTTATTGTTGAAATTACTAGGATTTAATTCTCACTATATTTTCATGTCATGTTCAGAAAATTAGTTATGCAGATTTTTCTATGGCTCTGGCTTTTAGTGCACGTTGGATTGAGTTACTTTATGTTAGGCAGATCCCATAATCAAATAAAATGTTTATGGTCAAGTTGGCTCAGATTCCGGTGAAGGTGCAACCACCCGCACCTGTATCTTTGGAATTAGTCAATCAGAATAAATAAGATGTAGATATTTATGTGTTTGATATGTTAAACGTACGTTTTGATTAATGACGTGTATGTGAACTCTATATTGTATAATAATAATAATAATAATAATAAAGTTGTTACACACCATTTTTTGCTATGGTAGTAGAAATGTGGTGATGAAATTATAGAGTTTGTTTTCTAATGGAATAGAAAAATTATATAGTGGTCCCCCATGTTTATGCTATGGCAGTGAAAGTGTGGTGATGAAATTACAGAGTTTGTTTTCTAATGGAATATAGATAAATTATATAGTGGTCCCCCATGTTTATGGTATGGCAGTGGAAGTGCGGTGATGAAATTACATAGTTTGTTTTCTAATGGAATAGAAAAATTATATAGTGGTCCCCCATGTTTATGCTATGGCAGTGGAAGTGTGGTGATGGAATTACATAGTTTAGTTTGTAATAGAATAGAAAAATTATATAATGGTCCCACCATGTTTATGCTATGGTAATGGAAGTGTGGTGATGGAATTACATAGTTTGTTTTCTAATGGAATAGAAAAATTATATAGTGGTCCCCCATGTTTATGTTATGGTAGTGGAAGTATGGTAATGGAATTACAGAGTCTAGTTTGTAATGGAATAGAAAAATTATAAAGCCACTACTAATTCTAAAAAAATAGCATTGGAGCTAGAGACTTTTATATAGAAAATGGAAAATAATTGGGAAAGAAAGTAGTGGTGATATTATGAATTAAATGTAATTGTATTAACAAATTATAGAATATTTTAGATGACAAATGAATCAACTCTATTTTTTAATGCGTTATGCACTTATGAACTCACACTATAATCATACTTAGACTAACTTTATTTTTTAATGCCTTATGCACTTACAAATTTACAAATTTTTGTATGTAGGTTCAAATAAATCAAATGTAAATTTTATTGTTCACTATGGTGGTAGACTATATAGGGGATTGGAGGAGACTACCTATATAGGAGGTAGAGTGGCAACTATAAATCCTATGGATAGAAATGCAGTGTCATACTTTGAGATGATGCACGAACTACCAAAATTTATGGTGAAACCAAGCGTCTATGTTCACTATCTTGTCCCGGATTAGAGTTTGAACATAGGACTTATGCACATTGTGTTAAATGTTGATATTAAAAGCATGCTAGCGCTATATGATATTTATAAGTCAGATATGAAGGTTTCAATATATTTGATAGACACAATTAGTGACCTCTATGATGTGTCAGTGGAAGAAGATGATGAATTTGAGGAAGTAAGTGAAGAATATAGCAGCAGCACTGAGGATGACCCTTACTGGAAAGAGGTGGTAAGCAATGATGAAGAAATTTATGACTTGGCAGGTAAATTGATTATCTAACTCTATTGATATAATTTTAAGTACATTAATAAATTCTAGATAGTATTTAGTTATATGGGCAGTTGTATATTAATATGTAATTTGTATTTATAGGTGAGGAGGCTATTCAAACAAATTCACAAAAGAGAACAATTTTGGTACCAAGGCAACTCACGATGAGGGAAGCAAAACCTACCAATTATTTAGATATCGATGACCAATCAGAATATGCACCCTCTGATGAGTTAATATTTCCACTAGTGAGTAGTGATGAAGATTGTCCTACATCAAAATTTAATGAGTTCATGCCTGATAAAGACATGGATAATATAGTCTTTATTGTAGGTCAAAAATTCCTTAATCTGGCTATTTTTAGAACTACAATACGTGAATGTAACATTTAACAAGGGAAAGACTTGAAGTGGAAGAAGAATGATCCTGATAAAGTCATAATTGAATGTGCAAAGAACTGCGGGTTTAGAATATATGGAATCAAATTAAAAGGTGAAAGTACATTTCAGATTAGAACTTTATATCCAAAGCACTCTTGTTCCAGAGCCTATAAAAATAGGCAGATCACTTCGAGTTATCTAGTAAATAAATATCTAGAGAAATTAAGAAGAAACCTAGATTGGAAAGTTTCCAATATGATGACAGAGATGACTAAAAATCTAAAGATTGATGTGTTATTGCATCAGGTTTATAGAGCGAAGAAAAATGCCATGAGGGCTATTCTTGGAGAGTGGAGTCTTCAGTACAAGAGGGTTTATGACTATGCCTAAACCCTTCTTGACCACAATCCATGTAGTACAGTGAAGGTACATGTTGCCAACCATGTTGCATTAGGGAATCGCGTGTTTAAGAGGATGTATGTCTCGTTAAGAGCCATGAAGTCATGATTTTTGGCTGGATGTAGGAGATTCATGGGTTTAGATGGTTGCCATTTGAAGTCTCCATTTGGAGGACAATTACTTTAGCTATTGAGGGGATGGGAATGAAAATTTGTTTCCAATAGCCTATGCTGTTGTTGAGATGGAGAATAAGGATACATGAGTTTGGTTTTTAAAAATATTGTTAAATGATATTGGAGGAGTTACAGAACATGACTGGACATTTATATTGGATAGGTAGAAGGCAAAGCTATTTTTTTGTGGTATTGTATTTATGTTATGCATAAAGTGCTCAATTGAAGTTTTTTCTCATGTTTTGTATAATTTTCGTTCTATGTAGGGTTTGACGCAGACATTTCAGCTACTTATGCCAAATGTAAATCATAGAATATGTGTTAGGAACCTCTATGCTAACTTCAGGGATAGAGGACACCAGGGCCAGGAATAAAAAAACTATTGTGGGAGGCTGTAAATTATTCCACTCCAAGAGAATTCAATAACACCTTAGAGAGGATAAAGGCATTGGATGCTAGTGGCTACAATTATTTGGCAACTGTGCACCCAAGATCATGGTGTAGGGTATTTTTAAGCATGAGATCCAAATATGATTTGTTGGTGAATAACCTTAATGAAAGCTTCAATAACTACATCTTACATTAATAACAATGTTGGAGATAATTAGGATGAAGTTAATGAGAAGATTTTAGTTGAAAAGAGATGTGGCAAAGAAGGATGACCATGATATATGCAAAAATATTAGGATCAAACTGGAGATTGCTAAGTGTAATTCATTTGAGTGTCAAAATACTTATGTTGGGGATTGTCATTTTCAAGTGATTTGTAAGGGAAAACAATTTATTGTAAACTTGACCTAACGATCATGCAGTTGTCAAAGATGGGACTTGAATGGGATAGCGTGCTCACATGCATGTTCATCCATTTGGATGCATGGTCAAGAGCCTAAGGATTTTATATTCTTTGCATACACAAATGATAGATACATTAAGTTATATGAACTAATCATTTATCCAATACCTGATGAAACAGGATGGACAGAGACACACTTGCCAGACATAGATCCTCCAAAACCCAAAAAGATGCCTGGAAGGAAGAATCCTTACAAAATGACTAAGCACGACCAAGTTGTGAGGTGCTCTAAGTACAGAGTTCTAGGACAAAATGGAAAGACTTGTAAGGGAAGTGGGCAACCGAGGGGAGACAAGAAGGTTCAAAATAATGCCACAGATGTCTTGAATTTAGTTGAGGTAAATTTGCTATTAGTATAGTGATATTGGATGATTTTTTTGTTTTTAACCTCAATATTTGTTATTTGAATGTTATTATTATACAATGTTTATCATTCTATTTCATTGATGGTTATTTGAAGATTTAAAAAAATTATGTGCGGGTTCAAGTTACAAGTAGTAGGGACCACACTGTTGAAATGAAAAGTTTCTTTAAGAAGGAGAAGGTTTTTTTAATCGAGTATTAATTTTGTGTTTATCATTCTATTTCGTTGATGGTTATTTGTATAATGTTACACTTCATCTTTTTGTGATTTGTAGGTACCATTCAATCACAAAGGGAAGAATGTCGAGGAAGATACACGAGTGGTTAGGCCTATGTTGAAGAAGAGAAATGCTTTATAAGAAGGCTTCATTCAGTGCTTCCAACGTCTAGCCAATAAATACCTCCACCTTTTAGCCAGCACAAGAAGCCTTGGAAGTAGTTTTAGATTTTGTACTAAATGAATGATATATGGCTCCTTTGTAATAGCTCTTTTGTTTAATGGATAGTATATGACTCCTTTGTATTAGCTCTTTTGTTTAATAGAAAGTATATGTCTCTTTTGTAATAGCTTTTTTATTTAATGGATAATATATGACTCATTTGTATTAGCTTTTTTGTTTAATAGATAGTATATGACTCCTTTTTATTAGCTCTTTTGTTTAATTGATAGTATATAATTCATTTATATTAGCTCTTGTGTTTAGTAGATGATATATAATTCTATTAATAGTATATGACTTTTTGTATTAGCTTTTATGTATTACAATTTGTATGGTTATTCAAAAATAAAATTGAGAGGCCCATAATTAAAAACAACTACATTCATAACATTCATAATAAATTTCATCCACTACATTCAGACATTCAAAGTTTGACCAATGTTTACAAAATACAACTACATTCAGAATTTTACTTTGCCTTTCATCCAAAACCCAATAACAACAACCAACAGAATACGGCAAGATTCAAGACAAATAAATTTCCATGAGCTTTTTCTATTTCCAACATTTTTATTCACTCTTTCCCAACTAGGTACAGGTAAATCTCTTAATTGCGTTAATTTAAACAAGACACACCTTCCATGTTCACACATAAGTGGATATACCCAATTGAAGAAATCATATCTCGTAGTAGACTGGTAATTTGAACACGTTAGGAACCTGTAACAACTTTTATTTTTTTTAAAATACCATGAAGTTATTACCTCATTACAACTTAACTCAAAATAATATTTATTTAATTTATACAATACAGAGTTTACATACATGTCATTAATCAAAACATATGTACAACATATCAAACACATAAAAATTTACATCTTATTTATTCTGGTTGACCAATTCCGGAGATACAGGTGCGGGTGGTTGCACCTTCACCGGGATCTAAGCCAACTCGACCACAAACATTTTAATTGCTTCTGGGATTTGCCCAACATAAAGTACGCGATCCAACATGTACTAAAAGCCAGAGCCATAAAAAATCTGCATAACTAATTTTCTGAACATGATATGAAAATATAGTGAGAATTAAATCCCAGTAAGTTCAACAATAAATCATCATCAATATAGCTCATCACGTCATGTTCAGCTGTATAAACTACAGCAAATAACTTTGGTCACATGAATGTACTATATCTATGCACATGAGAATCGTACAATAATAACATGTTTGACAAGGTTAACTATTTTTAGAATATCATATGATGACTATCAATTTATTGTCATATCAAGCTACCCCAATCAGGGTGAGTATTTTCTACTCTCTGGTACAGGCTTTTCTCGCTCAGTCCGACATGGCCCACTTTCTCTTTCTTTTCTCATTAACATGATCATAATCATTGGTAGGGCGTCCCCTACTGGTGTACCACACGGATTGCCATGTGACCGTGCTCATTTCTTTTCTTTTCACAATGATAGCCATAAATATTCTTTCAATAACAAGTATGTTCATCAAAATATAACTATTATAAAAAATCATTGGTAATCATGCCATGAAAATAACCATTTCAAATATCACTTTATAAAATATTTCCATGTCAAAATTTCACACTCAAGATGGTAAGAAGTTTATACAATGGAAATGGCTATGGCTATGCTAGTCATTTATTATTTTCATTTATAAGATTCATCTTCTTTTTTAAATATTAATTTTATTTTTTTATTTTCTTGATGCAGGTTTTCATCCTATCTAACCTTCTCTTACTAATCAGAGCATAACTCCCTCAATTTAACTCCGATGTAGGTGATCTTGGTGTCAATTTCAAGATACAACAATTATCTAAAACTATTATGTTGAAAATTGTAGCGACATATTAAGAAATCAAGGTGATATTACTCACTCAATGTACATGTTATTTCTTCTCGGATAGGTTCTGACCTCTACCTACTAAAATGTCCATATCTCCCTCATAAAAATTCCCCATTACGTGATTCTAGTGGCTACAAATCCGTGATACATATATCTATAATTCATATGTTAACCAGTTATTTTAATTCCTTATATAATGTTCCCAGAAACTAAAACACCGAAGCTATCCTAACATATTCTTCCTTGATTAACCATTTTCTGACCTTTGTTTACTAATCGGAACATATCTGCCTCAAATTAACTCTAAATGGAATGATTCCAGTGGCTACAAATCCGTGACACATATCTATAATTCATATGTTAACCATTTATTTTAATTCCTTATAGAATGTTCCCATAAATTAAAACAACGAAACTATCCTAACATATTCTTCCCTAATTAACCATTTTCTTACCTTTGTTTACTAATCGGACCATATCTACGTCATACGAACCCTAAATTGAATGATTCTAGTGGCTACAAATCCGTGAGACATAAATCTACATTTGTTATGTTAACCATTTATTTAGATTACCTATATAATGTACCCATAAATTAAAACACAGAAGCTTAAAATTCTGCCACCCATAGCCATACCCATGCAGAACTATCCACACCAACCTAAATATTCAAACATACATAATATGTAACATGATATAGCAACATTCATGACCAATCATCAAAGTTCTAAGATCAAAATTCCATATACATATTACAAGTTTCAAAACTTTTCTTCAAAAAGAAATATTGTTAAACTTACCTGGAGCACTTAGTCCCCTAGACTTCTCCTTCCTCTTTCTTCCTTTCTTCCTCTCCTTTCCTCACTCTACCTTGCTTCTATTTTTCCTCTCCCTCACTTGGACGAAATTCTAATGTTGTAAGGTTGGGTTTTCTTATATAGACCACCAAATAATTCGCCTTTCATGATCATGGGTCTACCTTATCACAATTAGGATACACTTGGTTGAATTTTTGGAAAACAAACAACTTATGTTCTTGTCTTCCTGTTCCTTAGTCAAGATATGCATAGGAAAAGGAGATTTGTATTTTGAAAATTATGATAATATGTTCTTAAGATATGGGACAAGGCCCCTTTGATTTAGGGATTCATTTACTTTTTCTTTTGTCTTAATCAGTTATGATAGGTTTGCCTTTTTAAGTGGCAAATTTCTAGCCCTTCAATCTCCATTATTTGGTTGAAATTATTTGGGTGGGATAGAAATGTTTTGTCCTAATGCTATGTATTATCATACCACTTGCTAAAATTATGAGTGTAGGATATAGATGTTTTGTCCTAAAGCCTTGTATTATCATACCACTTGCTAAATTTTGTCTTAATGCCATGTCACATAATCTTGATTACACCATTATTTCATCACTTTAATTTTATTTTTATTTTTATTTTTCCTCTTTGGTTTGGGCTCATTCTTGCCCATTTTATTTACTTTAGTTAAAATTCTACCTTTCATAATGGGCTTGGTCACATTTTCATGATTTTTGGGCTACTGGTCCAATTTCTATATTCTAGTCCAAGTATATGTTTTATTTCTTCATTGGGCTATCCTATTAGCTTGCTAAAAATTTATGTGAAGTAGAAAAACTCTATATGAAGTGTCAATTGGTGAAAGCATAATTTATGGGTGGGGATACTAAACTTAGTAACTTTTGCTCTTAAATTAAAAAAAAATTACCCTAATCCGATCTTCTTGAAATTTTAAGACCTTTACTTACTTCACAAAAATGTATCTTCCTTACCTAAGAATTTCACCTTTCTTTGGCATGTTTATTTATAATATTTCCTCTTAGGTTTTCTTTCTTTACCTATTCCATTAATATTAGAACATTTCTATACAAATACATAAGGTGAAGAATTTCTAAGGATTGTATTTCCTTATATATCTAAAAATTGTCTATTAAATTTTATTTCCTTAATTAAATATTTATGTACCTTTATCAATAAAAGAAATAAAATTATGGATGTTACTTTGAATACTTTTTTACTTTTATTAATACATGAAACGCAATTAGGGATGTTACATTTCTCTCCCCCTAAAAGAAATTTTGTCCTCAAAATTTCAGAAATTACCTAATAAGAATAATTTCAGATATTTCTTGCTCATGACTTCTTCTAACTCCCAAGTTGCTTCTTCTGGAGTCAAACCTTCCCATAACACCTTAATTAGGGGAATAATTTTGTTCTACAATTGCTTCACGTCAGTGTCCAATATAGATGCTGGTACTAGCTGGTATGTCATGTTCTCTTTTATTTGGATTGGTTTATCTTGTATCACATGTGAGGAGTCTGGAAGATATTATTGTAGCTGTGATACATGGAAAACATTATGCAAGTTGGATAAATTAGGTGGGAGAGCAACTTGATATGCTGACGTCCCTACTTTCTTCAGAATTTGGTAGGGTCTTAAAAATCGCGGATTTAACTTTTTGGTCTTGAGAGACCTACCAACTCTAGTGGTCGGAGAAAGTTTTAGAAATACATGGTTACCTTCCTCAAACTCCAGAGGTCTATGTCTCTTATCATAGTAACTCTTTTGTTGACTTTGAGCTGTGAGTATTTTATCTCGTATCATCCTGATTTGTTCAGTTGTTTGTTGAATTAGATCAGGACCCAGCAAGTTCTTTTCTCCTACCTTAAACCAACATAGTGGAGATCGGCACTTCCTACCGTATAAAGCTTCGTAGGTGGCCATCTTAATACTGGAGTGATAACTATTATTATAAGCAAACTCTACTAAAGGTAGGTACTTATCCCATCCTTTACCTTGCTCTATCACACAAGCCCTTAACATATCTTCTAGAGTTTGAATGGTTCGTTCTGTCTGCCCGTCAGTCTGAGGATGGTAGGCAGTACTGAACCGCAATTGAGTACCAAATGCTTCCTGCAATGCCTTCGAAAACCTTGATATGAACCTCGGATCTCTATCAGAAACGATATTTAAGGGAATTCCATGCAGTTTAACTATTTCCTGGACATACAATTGGGCTAATTTATCCAGTGAATAGTTAATTTTTATGGGCAAAAAGTGAGCAGATTTGGCTAATTTGTCAACTATTACCCAGATAGAGTCATGTCCCACTAAAGTCTTAGGTAATCCCACAACAATGTCCATTAAGATACTGTCCCATTTTCATTTAGGGATCTCAAGAGGTTGTAGAAATCCTGTTGTCTTTTGATGCTCCACCTTCACCTTTTGACAAATGAGACATTTCGCCATAAACTTGGCAATGTCCTTTTTCATCCCTGGCCACTAATACATCCTCTTTAAATCCAGGTACATTTTAGTGCATCCAAGATGGATTGTGTATTTACTCTGATGCGCTTTTTGCAGGATCTTAGTCCTTAACTCTCGTTCTTGAGGGACACAAATCCTTCCCTGATACATGATTGCACCATCTTCCATGATGGAAAAATTACATTGATCTTTATGACCCAGTAAGTATTGGTCGTGAGCTTGAGCCTCTTTGATCTGGGCTCTAAGATCACGCCCTATACTTAAACCGTTAATGACTAGCTTCCTTGGAGTAAGAGTAGTGGCTAGCTTCAAATCTCGAAACTCCTCTAGCATCTGCATCTCATACACCATCATCTGACCCATGTGCAGAGATTTTCGACTTAAGGCATCTGCTACAACATTTGCCTTTCTGGGATGATACTTTATCTCAAACTTGTAGTCATTGAGGAATTCTACCCATCTTCGTTGCCTCATATTTAACTCCTTCTGATCAAAGAGGTATTTAAGACTCTTATGATCACAATATACTTCAAAGGTTGCCTCGTACAAATAGTGTCACCAAATCTTTAAGGCAAACACCATTGCCGCCAATTCAAAATCATGGGTTGGATAGTTTCCTTCGTGGGGTCTCAGTTTCCTTCGTGGGTTGGAGTAAGAGTAGTGGCTAGCTTCAAATCTCGAAACTCCTCTAGCATGTGCATCTCATACACCATCATCTGACCCATGTGCAGAGATTTTTGACTTAAGGCATCTGCTACAACATTCGCCTTTCTGGGATGATACTTTATCTCAAACTTGTAGTCATTGAGGAATTCTACCCATCTTCGTTGCCTCATATTTAACTCCTTCTGATCAAAGAGGTATTTAAGACTCTTATGATCACAATATACTTCAAAGGTTGCCTCGTACAAATATTGTCACCAAATCTTTAAGGCAAACACCACTGCCGCCAATTCAAGATCATAGGTTGGATAGTTTCCTTCGTGGGGTCTCAGTTGCCTAGAGGCATAAGCAACTACTCTTTTATCTTGCATCAACACACATCCTAGCCCTTTCTTTGAAGCGTCACTATACACTTCAAAATGTCCTATGGGGTCTAGAATAATTAAAACAGGAGGAGTGGTCAGTCTTGTCTTAAGCTCTTAGAAACTAGCTTCACATTGATCAGTCCATGTGAAAGGACTTCCTTTTCGGGTCAACTTAGTCAATGGCAAGGCTATACGAAAGAATTTTTGTATAAACCTCATGTAGTATCTTGCCAAACCCAGGAATCTTCTGACTTTCGTAACCGTCTTTGGTCTCTCCCACTGAATCACTGCTTCTGTCTTGCTAGGATCTACGGCTACCCCACTATTAGAGATGACATGTCCGAGAAACTTCACCTCTGACAGCCAAAATTCACACTTCTCTAATTTGGCATATAATTTTTTTCTCTTTCAGCACTTGCAGCACGATTCGGAGATGTTGTTCATGTTCTTTCTCACTCTTAGAATATATCAAGATGTCATCAATGAACACTACAACAAATTGATATAGGTAGGGTTGAAAAATGTGATTCATGTAATCCATGAAAATTGCAGGTGCATTTGTCAACCCGAAAGGCATTATGAGAAACTCATAGTACCCATACCTAGTCCTGAAGATAGGTTTTGGCACATCCTCCTCCTTGATTCTAATCTGATGATATCCCGACCTCAAGTCAATCTTAGAAAAGATAGAGGCTCCCTTCAATTGGTCTAATAAGTCATCTATCCTAGGGAGAGGATACTTATTTTTTACAGTCACCTTATTTAGTTGTCTATAGTCTATGCATAGTCTAAGGCTTCCGTCTTTCTTCTTAACAAACAATACAGGAGCTCCCCAAGGTGATACACTTGGTCTAACAAATTTCTTGTCTAACAGTTACTCCAACAGTTTCTTGAGTTCCTGTAGTTCTTTCGAGGCCATTCTATAAGGTGCAATAGAGGTAGGCCCTGTCCCAGGTAAAAGATCAATAGAAAATTCTATCTCTCTCTTGGGATGTAAGCCTGGAATATTTGATGGAAATATTTTAGGAAACTCGTTGGCTATTGGAATTTCATCAAGCTTCGCTTTAACTTCTAGATTTGATAACTGCAAGAGAATGTATCCAAGTACTCCATTCTTCAACTCCCTATTAACTTGATTGGCATAAGCATCAATAACTACACCTCCTCTTTTGGTGTAGGAGGTAGAAATTCAATGGTCTTGTTACAACAATTCAGCAAGACCCGATTTCTAGACATCCATTCTAACCCTAGAATGACCTCATTACCTCTTAAAGGTAAATAGACGAGGTCTATAGAAAAGGTTTTCTCCTGGATGGTGACTTGACAGTCCTTACATACAAAGGAAGTTAATACCCTTTCTCTTGTGGGGGTAACTACAGATAGCTCATAGGGATTTTCAGAAATAGGAAACTGAAACTTCCTAATACATTCTTCCAATATAAATGAATGACTAGCACCAGAGTCAAACAATACCATAAGAGCAAATCCATAGATATAACATGTACCTTGAATCATTTCAGAAGATTAAGCTACCTCTTGGCCGCTCAGGGTGAAAACCCTTCCTTTCACCTGAGGCTTCTGTTCTGGCTGGTTTCCCATATTTTGTGGGCAGCTCCTTGCAAAATGGCTCTTCTGTCCGTATTTAAAACAGACATCTAGTCCCATGTAGCACGACCGGTTACCATGCATGCGTCCGCACTTAGTGCACTTGACTGGAGTAAGGTCTTGTTGGAATGGTCAGGAACCCGCAGTCAATGGCCTCTTACCAGCTCCATATCCACTTCTTCTCACGTTCTTGCTAGGGTTGGGAAAATTTTTCTTCCTTTTCCATAGGTTTCGCCTTTGCTTTTCGTCCTCCACTGCCTTTAAAATTTTCTCCAAGAGTCTGCATTTATTGATCAGAGGCACAAACTCTCTAATCTCCATAGCTACAATAGCATTCTTTATGTCTGAGTTCAGTCCCGCTTCGAACTTAACAGCCTTCCATGCTTCATTAGGGTTAAATCGCAGATAAGAGGAGAACTTAGACAATTCCTCGAACCTCACGATGTACTGGTCTATAGTCATGCTACCCTGCCAGAGTTGGAGAAATTCGATCTCTTTCTCCGCTTGCATAGTACTTGGAAAGTACTTTTTCAAAAAGGTATCTTTGAACACCTGCCAAGTGATCTGCCTTCCCTAGTGAGCTAAAAGTTCTCTAGCTCCCCGCTACCAGTATTCTGCTTCATCTTTTAGCATATATGCAGCGAAGATTACTTGCTGCTCCTTAATACAACCCATCACTTCAAAGATTTTCTCTAACTCCCATATCCATCTTTCAGCTACAATCGGGTCAAAGCCGCCTTGAAAACAAGGTGGCCTAGTCCTCAGGAACTCAAATATGCTGTTATCATTTCCAACCATCCGGTTGTTAGCACCATTCGAGTTATTAGCATTTTGGAGGTATTGTAGAATTTGGTTAGTGGTTATGACTTGGTCTTGAATTGCCGTGGCCAGATTGTGCCGGGTTTCCTCCACATTGTTTGCTGGATTCCTCCTTGGTGGTGCGATTTCCTACTATGGCAAAAATAAAGTTATGCTGCTATTGAGGTGATCAACCCCAATAGTTAGTTCAAAAATATTTAACAGCAGTCATAACACCACCTCGGCATATATATAGGAAACACTAGTAATTTCTTACCCATATGAATTCATTGATCCCCCACACAGCACAACCACAAACATACTCAAGACACTATAAGATCGATTCAGATAACCATCCACCCACTGGCCATCTAGGATCGACTTGCTCTTATACCAATTATGTAACAACTTTTATTTTTTTAAAATACCATGAAGTTATTACCTCGTTACAACTTAACTCAAAATAACATTTATTTAATTTATACAATACAGAGTTTACATACATGTCATTAATCAAAGCACATGTACAACATATCAAACACATAAAAATCTACATCTTATTTATTCTGGTTGACCAATTTCGGAGATACAGGTGCGGGTGGTTGCACCTTCACCGGGATCTAAGCCAACTCGACCACAAACATTTTAATTGCTTCTGGGATCTACCCAACATAAAGTACTCGATCCAACGTGCACTAAAAGCCAGAGCCATAGAAAAATCTGCATAACTAATTTTTTGAACATGATATGGAAATATAGTGAGAATTAAATCCCAGTAAGTTCAACAATAAATCATCATCAATATAGCTCATCACGTCATGTTCAGCTGTATAAACTACAGCAAATAACTTTGGTCACATGAATGTACTATATCTATGCACATGAGAATCGAACAACAATAACATGTATGACAGGGTTAACTATTTTTAGAATATCATATGATGACTATCAATTTATTGTCATATCAAGCTACCCCAATCAGGGTGAGTATTTTCTACTCTCCGGTACGGGCTTTTCTCGCTCCGTCCGACATGGCCCACTTTCTCTTTCTTTTCTCATTAACATGATCATAACCGTTGGTAGGGCGTCCCCTGCTGGTGCACTACACGGATTGCCATATGACCGTGCTCATTTCTTTTCTTTTCACAATGATAGCAAAAAATATGCTTTCAATAACAAGTAAGTTCATCAAAATATAACTATTACCAAAAATCATTGGTAATCATGCCATGAACATAATCATTTTAAATATCACTTTATAAAATATTTCCATGTCAAAATTTCACACTTAAGATGGTAAGAAGTTCATACAATGGAAATGGCTATGGCTATACTAGTCATTTATTATTTTCATTTATAAGATTCATCTTCTTTTTTAAATATTAATTGTATTTCTTTATTTTCTTGATGCAGGTTTTCATCCTATCTAACCTTCTCTTACTAATCAGAGCATAACTCCCTCAATTTAACTCCGATGTAGGTGATTCTGGTGTCAATTTCAAGATACAACAATTATCTAAAACTATTATGTTGAAAATTGTAGTGAAATATTAAGAAATCAAGGTGATATTACTCCCTCAATGTACAGGTTATTTCTTCTCGGATAGATTCTGACCTCTACCTACTAATCTATCCATATCTCCCTCATAAGAATTCCCCATTACGTGATTATAGTGGCTAAAAATCCGCGACACATATTTCTATAATTCATATGTTAACCATTTATTTTAATTCCTTATATAATGTTCCCAGAAATTAAAACAACGAAGCTATCCTAACATATTCTTCCCTGATTAACCATTTTCTAACCTTTGTTTACTAATAAGAACATATCTACCTCATATGAACTCTAAATGGAATGATTCCAGTGGCTAAAAATCCATGACACATATATATATAATTCATATGTTAACCCTTTATTTTAATTCCTTATAGAATGTTCCCAGAAATTAAAACACCGAAGCTATTCTAACATATTATTCCCTAATTAACCATTTTCTGACCTTTGTTTACTAATCAGACCATATCTACCTCATATGAACTCTAAATTGAATGATTCCAGTGGGTAAAAGTCCGTGAGACATAAATCTGCATTTGTTATGTTAACCATTTGTTTTGATTCCCTATATAATGTTCCCATAAATTAAAACACCGAAGCTTAAAATTCTGCCACCCATGCAGAATTATCTACACGAACCTAAATGTTCAAACATACATAATATGTAACATGATATAGCAACATCCATGACCAATCATCAAAGTTCTAAGATCAAAATCCCATATACATATTACAAGTTTCAAAACTTTTCTTCGAAAAGAAATATTGTTAAACTTTCCTGGAGCACTTAGTCCCCTAGACTTCTCCTTCCTCTTTCTTCCTTTCTTCCTCTCCTTTCCTCACTCTACCTTGCTTCTATTTTTCCTCTCCCTCACTTGGACGAAATTCTAATGTTGTAAGGGTGAGTTTTCTTATATAGACCACCAAATAATTCACCTTTCATGATCATGGGTCTACCTTATCACAATTTGGTTACACTTGGTTGAATTTTTGGAAAACAAACAACTTATGTTCTTGTCTTCCTGTTCCTTAGTCAAGATATGCATAGGAAAAGGAGATTTGTATTTTGAAAATTATGATAATATGTTCTTAAGATATGGGACAAGGCACCTTTGATTTAGGGATTCATTTACTTTTTCTTTTTTCTTAATCAATTATGATAGGTTTTCCTTTTTAAGTGGCAAATTTCTAGCCCTTCAATCTCCATTATTTGGTTGAAATTATTTGGGTGGTATAGAAATGTTTTGTCCTAATGCTATGTATTATCATACCACTTGCTAAAATTATGAGTGTAGGATATAGATGTTTTGTCCTAAAGCCTTGTATTATCATACCACTTGCTAAATTTTGTCTTAATGCCATGTCACATAGTCTTGATTAAACCATTATTTTATCACTTTAATTTTATTTTTATTTTTATTTTTCCTCTTGGGTTTGGGCTTATTCTTACCCATTTTCTTTACTTTGTTTAAAATTCTACCTTTCATAATGGGCTTGGTCACATTTTCATGATTTTTGGGCTACCGGTCCAATTTCTATATCCTAGTCCAAGTCTATGTTTTATATCTTCATTGGGCTATCCTATTGGCTTGCTAACAATTTATGTGAAGTAGAAAAACTCTATATGAAGTGTCCATAGGTGAAAGCGCAATTTATGGGTGGAGATACTAAACTTAGTAACTTTTGCTCTTAAATTAAAAAAAATTACCCTAATCCGATCTTCTTGAAATTTTAAGACCTTTACTTACTTCACAAAAATGTATCTTCCTTACCTAAGAATTTCACCTTTCTTTGGCATGTTTATTTATAATATTTCCTCTTAGGTTTTCTTTCTTTACCTATTCCATTAATATTAGAATATTTCTATACAAATACATAAGGTGAAGAATTTCTAAGGATTATATTTGCTTAGATATCTAAAAATTGGCTAATAAATTTGATTTCCTTAATTAAATATTTATGTACCTTTATCAATAAAAGAAATGACATTATGGATGTTACTTTGAATACTTTTGTACTTTTATTTATACATGAAACAAAATTAGGGATGTTATAGAACCTCCTTCCGAAATTATCATTTGTGAAGGAAGTGCTTGTCGTCCACAATTACAGATAGTGGTACTTGTAACAACTTTTTATAATTTTTTTATTATTATACAATATAGAGTTTACATAGATGTCATTAATCAAAACATACGTAGATCATATCAAACACATAAAAATCTACATCATATTTATTTGGATTGACCAATTCCAGAGATACAGGTGCGGTTGGTTGCACCTTCACCGGGATCTAAGCCAACTTGACCACAAAAATTTTATTTGTTTTTGGGATCTGCCCAACATAAAGTACTTGATCCAACGTGCACTAAAAGTTAGAGCCATAGAAAAATCTGTATAACTAATTTTCTGAACAAGATATGGAAATAAAGTGAGAATTAAAGTCCAGTAAGTTCAACAATAAATCATCATCAATATAGCTCATCACGTCATGTTCAGTTGTATAAATTACAACAAATATCTTTGGTCACATGAATGCACTATATCTATGCACATGAGAATCGTACAGTAATGACATGTATGACAGGATTAATTATTTTCAGTATATCATATGATGACTATCAATTTATTATCATATCAAGCTACCCCAGTCAGGGTAGGTATTATCTACTCTCTGGTACGGGCTTTTCTCGCTCCATCCGACATGGCCCACTTTCTATCTCTTTTCTCATTAACATGATTATAACTGTTGGTAGGACGTCCCCTACTGGTGCACCTCATGGATTGCCATGTGACCGTGCTCATTTCTTTTCTTTTCACAATGATAGCCAAAAATATGCTTTTAATAACAAGTATGTTCAACAAAATATAACTATTACCAAAAATCGTTGGTAATCATGCCATGAACATAACCATTTCCAATATCACTTTATAAAATATTTCGATGTCAAAATTTCACACTTAAGATGGTAAGAAGTTCATACAATGGCAATGGCTATGTCATATACTAGTTAATTATTATTTTCATTTATAAGATTCTTCTTCTTTTTTAAATATTAATTTTATTTCTTTATTTTCTTGATGCAGGTTTTCATCTTATCTAACCTTCTCTTACTAATCAGAGCATACCTCCCTCAATTTAACTCCGCTTTAGGTGATCTTGATATCGATTTAAAGACAAAACAATTATCTAAAACTCTTATGTTGAATAGTTGAACGAAATAATAAGAAATCATGGTGATATTACCCCCTCAAAGAACATGTTATTTCTTCTCGGGTAGGTTCTAACCTCTACCTACTAATCTGTCCATATCTCCCTCATAAGAATTCCAAATTAAGTGATTGCAGTGGCTAAGAATCCGTGATACATATAGCTATAATTATTATGTTAACCATTTATTTTAATTCCCCACAGAATGTTCCCAGAAATTAAAACACAGAAGCTATCCTAACATATTCTTCCCTGATTAACCATTTTCTGACTATTGCTTACTAATCAAACCATATCTACCT
Organism: Gleditsia sinensis; assembly: GCA_037074535.1. Taxonomy (NCBI): domain Eukaryota; kingdom Viridiplantae; phylum Streptophyta; class Magnoliopsida; order Fabales; family Fabaceae; genus Gleditsia; species Gleditsia sinensis. The sequence continues at coordinate 60,183,831 of CM073466.1, forward strand.
CATATGGACTCCAAATTGAGTGATTCTAGTGACTTAAATTCCATGACACATATAGCTATAATTCTTATGTTAACCATTTATTTTAATTCCCAATAGAATATTTCCAAAAATTAAAACATAAATGCTATCCTAACAAATTCTTCCCTGATTAACCATTTTCTGACCATTCCTTACTAATTGGACTATATCAACCTCATATGGACTCCAAATTGAGTGATTCTAGTGGCTAAAAATCCGTGACACATATAGCGATAATTCTTATGTTAACCATTTATTTTAATTCCCTACAGAATGTTCCCAGAAATTAAAACACAGAAACTATCCTAACATATTCTTCCCTGATTAACCATTTTCTGACCATTTCTTACTAATCAGACCATATCTACCTCATATAAACTCCAAATTGAGTGATTACAGTGGCTAAAATTCTGTGAGACATATATCAACAGTTTTTATGTTAACCATTTGTTTTAATTCCTTACCAATTCTTCCCAGAATTTTAAAAGTAGAAGCATAAAAGTTTGCCACCCATAGCCATACCTATGCAGAACTATCTACACCAACCTAAGTATTCAAACATACATAATATGTAACATGATATAGCAACATCCATGACCAATCATTAAAGTTCTAAGATCAAAGTCTAATATAAATATTACAAGTTTCAAAACTTTTCTTCAAAGAGAAATATTGTTAAACTTACCTGGAGCACTTAGTCCTCTAGACTTCTCCTTCCTATTTCTTCCTTTTGTCCTCTCCTTTACTCACTCTACCTTGCTTCTATTTTTCCTCTCCCTCACTTGGACGAAAATTCTAATGTTGTAAGGGTGGGTTTTGCTTAAATAGACCATCAAATAATTCACCTTTCATGACCATGGGTGTACCTTATCATAATTAGGATACACTTGGTTGAATTTTTGGAAAACAAACAACTTATGTTCTTGTCTTCCTCTTCCTTAGTCAAGATATGCATAGCAAAATGAGATTTGTATTTTGAAAATTATGATAATATGTTTCTAATATAAGGGACAAGGTCCCTTTGATTTAGGGATTCATTTCCTTTTTCTTTTGTCTTAATCAAGTATGATAGGTTTGCCTTTTTAGGTGGCAAATTTCTAGCCCTTGAATCTCCATTATTTGGTTGAAATTATTTGTGTGGGATATGAATGTTTTGTTCTAATTCCATGTATTATCATACCACTTGCTAAAATTATGAGTGTAGGATATAGATGTTTTGTCCTAAAGCCTTGTATTATCATACCACTTGCTAAAATTATGAGTGTAGGATATAGATGTTTTGTCCTAAAGCCTTGTATTATCATACCACTTGCTAAAATTATGAATGTAGGATATCACACCACTTGCTAAATTTTTGTCTTAATGCCATGTCACCTAATCTTGATTACACCATTATTTTGTCACTTTACTTTTATTTTTATTTTTCCTCTTGGGTTTGGGCTCATTCTTGCCCATTTTCTTTACTTTGGTTAAAATTCTACCTTTCATAATGGGCTTGGTCACATTTTCATGATTTTTGGGCTACCAGTCCAATTCCTATATCCTAGTCCAAGTTTATGTTTTATTTATTCATTGGGCTATCCTATTAGTTTGCTAAAAGTTCATGTGAAGTAGAAAAACTCTATATGAAGTGTCGATAGGTGAAAGTCCAATTTATGGGTGGAGATACTAAACTTAGTAACTTTTGCTCTTAAATTAAGAGAAATTACCCTAATCTAATCTTCTTGAAATTTTAAGACCTTTACTTACTTCACAAAAATTTATCTTCGTTGCCTAAGAATTTCACCTTTCTTTAGCATGCTTCTTTCTAATATTTCCTCTTAGGTTTTCTTTCTTTACCTATTCCATTAATATTAGAACATTTCTATGCGTACACGTAAGTTGAAGAATTTCTAAGGATTATATTTCCTTAGATATCTAAAAATTGTCTAATAAATTTTATTTCCTTAATTAAATATTTATGTACCTTTATCAATAAAAGAAATGAAATTAGGGATGTTACTTTGAATACTCTTGTACTTTTATTAATACATGAAACAAAATTAGGGATGTTACAGTACTTCTCTGAAAGCTCCTGGAACCATGGTAGCTTGAGCCTTGTGACATAATTCCAAACTTCAATCTTGCAAACAAAAAGAATTTACAAAAGATTAGAATTTATAAGTAACTTTGTTACTTTAGCATAATTATCCAACAAAAGTTCAAAATTTTTAAGTATACATGGTAATTCAGTTTCTTCAGCACCAAACATGGCAGAAAGACATACAGTATGGATCTGAAGACATACATAATTTATAATTATCCAACAGAAGAATTGATTTATGGATATGAATACATACAGTATATGCACCTTTGCAGCCAAAAAGAAAATGACCTTAGCTAAATATATGCTTTCATATAATAGTTCAATATAACTATATATGGACATTTACATTTGCTACCCTTAAAAAAGTCTAACGATTAATGAACAATAGACAACATATTAGTTAATGTCAAACTGTCCAACAATTAATGCACAATAAACAGTCCAACATTTCTCAAAAGGGTTTCCTATGTCAAATTGTGATCTTTGAAGGCAAGCAAGTCAATCAGAAGTTTCAATCACAGTTAGCATCAGATGTTCATCTCCTACTCCTAAACCCATCTACCAACTCATAATTCCATAGACAATAGATTAATTAATTTTTTTTTATCTTTTGAACATCCATTGTTGTATAATGGCAAAACACAAGGCTAAAGTGAAGACTATAGCAATGGCTGTATATGCAAAGACAATGGATGAAGTGAACTCTTGTAATATTGGAAAGAGAGACTCCCTTAAAACAATCATGACCCAAGCACCAAAAGAGGCAATAAACAAAATCATGTTCCATCACATATATAATGGCAAGATATGTCCTTGAATATAGTGGCAGTCCTCTCCAACAAAAACCTTCAAAGTGTATTAAGAGGTGTTTGCAAAAACCCAAAGTTCCATGGTTAGATATCTTTTAAAGATGACATTTATGCAAAGACAAGCTACGTTTGTGTAATGCTTTTCACCAGGCTCTATTTGGTTTATATGATTAAGAAAGAAACATCCGTGAATGGAAATTTTTAGGGTATTATGGATTTTGGGAGTTATTTGTATGAATTGGATGAAATGGAGAGTTATGGTCCTTCGTGAAGAGGAAATAAATGAAGTTGATGCTTATGAATTCATTTTTGAATGTGTAAAATATAATAGGAAGTTTTGGGAAGGCCAATGCTATATGTAATTAATTATTTTACCAAAGTTTATCAAGTCTGTGAAATACTATGGGTAAAATACATTACTAAGTCTGTGAATACTGGGAATGCATTACCAAGTCTGTGTAAAATACTAGGAAGGTCAATGCTATGTGTAAAATACATTACCAAGTCTGTGAATACTGGGAATGCACAAGTTTTTGTGAATACTGTGAATGCACAAGTTTTTGTAGTAGCAATTTTCTTTTTAGAATACTAGGAATGCACAAGTTTTTTCTTTTTTAGAAATTTTTAGGTGATCTTATTCCCAAGTCTGTGCGGACTAGCAGGTAACAAAGGTTCTTGAAATAAAACTTCAAATTTTAAATATTTAAAAGATTAATGCATATAAGACAAATAAGCTTTAAGGAAAAAAAACTTAAGCAAGATTTTAGAAACAAATGGATGTTCATGAAACTCCATGAAAGGTAGCCTAGTTCAATTTTAAATATTTTGACTTAAAGCAAATTGTAGTAGTAAACCAAATATCTAAAAAGTAAGAAAAGTTAACCGATTACAATAAAAAAAGGTATATAAAAGACCACAATATATATATATATATATATATATATATATATATATATATATATATATATATATATATATATATATATATATATATATATATAAGGATATATAGCATTTATCTAAAGGAAATATTTGGTTAGTTGTAAAAAATTTGTAGCACTTATAGAAAAGCCAGTAACAATAATGCAACTAGAGACTCCTATAGCTACCTAAGTGGTTTTGAGAAACTAAAAGCTATCATGCTCTTAATATTACAGATGGACGAGGTTGATAATTAAATACTACCAAAACCTCAAAAATGAAAACAACAGGGTTATCAATAACCAAGAGATTAATAGTAACAAAATTGACAAAGGTGGGTAACCAAAACTGTGAAGTATAAGAAATTAATTATGTCTCCTGATTTAAGAACAAGCACTAATGTTTCTAGGCTTGAAACTAAAAAATTGTGAAGCATGAGAAATGACATCTCATGAATTAAGGACTAGCCCTAATGTTTTAAGCTGGAGGCATCATCATCATATAGTGAAACTACCATACACAGAATGCTTGCTTTACATGGTGAATGATAACATCACTCTTTCCAGACAACGTGAATGAAATGCCAGTAAAAAATGCTATGATTTTCTACCCAGACAAAAATTCCATAGAATCTACCTTATATACTTCAATTATTTGAGAAAAGCAAGGGAATGCTAGACAACGTGAATGAAATGTCAGTAAAAAAATGCTATAATTTGCTACCCAGTCAAAAATGCCACAGAATCTACCTTATATACTTCAATTATTTGAGAAAAGCAAGGGAATACCGGACAACATGAATGAATACCAAAAAAACTAGGTGACTTCAGGATGAAATCAAATCAAAACACAAGATGATTGCCAGCCAAATTATGTAAGAACTTCAAGTAGGAGAAGGTCAAATATGCTATGATTTGCTACTCAGGATGAAATTAAATCAAACACAGAATCTACCTTAAGAATTATATACTTCAATTATTTGAGAAAAGTCCCAGATTCGGGTAAGTCACAAAATCATATAAATAATTTGTGAAAGATGACTTCAGGTAATGAACGTCTGAGGCTATCAAGGAAATTTATAGCATTACCTCGTTGGTTGTGATGATTTTGCTCGCGATTGGAGGTCTGATGAAGAATGCTTGTGTGTTTTCGGATTAGGAAGAAATACGGTGGCCGTCAAAGCTCTCAGTGGCTGGAGTAAAGTTGTGGTGGCCAGCGTCTCTCCTTCCGGTGGCCGTCGTCTCTCCTTTCGGTGGCTGCGATGCTTCTCAGTGGTAGCTATTATGCTTCTGGTGGTGGCACGCTGATGGGTCCTCTGGATCGTGGGTGAGTTGAAAAAAAAGAAAAGGGTACCTTTTTTAAAAAAATGAAATTGATTTTTAAATTAAAATGAAATGTTTGAATAAAAAATGAGTAATTTTTAAAAACGAAATTAAAGGGGATAATTTTGTCATTTCATATCCTAAAAAAGTTGTTTTTATCACAAAAATAGAGGGTGAGGAGGAAATTACACTAGAAACAAACATAAGGGGGGAATTGCTGCAATTGAAAGAAAAGGGGGGAGATTGCAATTGACCCAATAGATGAGGGTGGCAAAGTGCATTTTCCCCTAAATATTAATTATGAATTGTCTTTTCTTCAATTTGAAATTAGCCAACATATAATCAATATTATTTAATAATTCATTAAGGCATATTAAGTAAATGGATTTAGTTTGAAAATTTGTCTATGAAGTACTTTTAGTGAAATAATTTTTTTTTGTATATGACTTCCTACCAATTATTTACTAAACTGTATTTTTTAATAAAATAAATTGAAGTGTGGGAAAAAAGGTTATTCTAGTGCTAGTTTTATTCAAAATTTTAATAAATCTTTAAAGCTTAGGATTCAGGATCAAGATAGGTTAATAAATGGACATATAAAATCAAGCATATTAGAACAAAATCAACCAAAGCAAATGAAACGTCATACATGTGGAGAACAAAAGATATATCTCCATTGACTCCCTTCCCCACCCACAATATAATCTGGTAAAAATAAATTACCAAGGAGTTTTTACAAGAGTTTTCTCAAAGAAGAAAGCATTTACATAAATTCAAAAGCTTCCTGCAACATACTTAGTGTCATCAAAGCTTACATTATTGTTGCTTCTTCGTAGAAGAAAATAGAGGTAAGATGAGGGAGAAGCGTTCTTCACAAAATTCTAGTAGCACGATTGGAGGGAGAAGCTTTCCCTAAATGAAAAATAATGGAGGGAAGATGAGGTAGAAAAATGGGGGGAAGACTATGGGAAAGGGATAAAAACTGGATCATCGTATTTAGTAACGATTTTTTATAAACTGTTGCTAAAAATTAACAATTCAAAGTATGAGCCATAAATATCACTTTTAGTAAAAGTTATTATAAAATCATCGCTAAAACTGAAAATTTAAAAATACAAGCCACAAATATCAATTTTTCATGATAGTTTTGAAAAAATTGTTGCTAATAGCAATAAATTTATAAAAAGCAACAAAGAACTGATGATTTTAAAAAATAGCAAAAAATAACCATATTTAGTGATGGTTGTTTAAAAAACCATCATTAAATAGCAACGGTTTACAAAAACCATTGTTAAATAATCACGGCTTGAAAATCATCACTAAAACTGCATTGCTAAAACATGTTTTTTGTTGTAGTGAGAGTCCTGAAGAAAGAGAAATGGAGAACTTTTTGCTCTTGCTATGTGAGTTTTTCTCTTTATTTTTTTTGTTCCTTTTGTTTGTTGATTATTGTTATATTTTTTATATATTTTAAAGTTCATATATCCTCTCTAAGATAAGTATGAATAATTGATTTCAAATAAATTTATATGCTTGTTAGCTTAAAATAGAGGCACTTGTTGAGGAATTGAAATATTAATTTGCTAATCAAATGAGCATCCTATATAACTTGTAAGTATTTCCCATGTCATGAATCTTGAAATTGAATACTAGTTGCTTATAAATTATAGTTGTTTGAATTATCTAAATCTTTTTTTGTTTATTTTGAAGTGATAAGTGTATCCAGTTATCCTGAAATAACATAATAGTTATAATATTGTTGATGGGTCAACTTATTCTCAAAGAGAGGATGCTAATGTTGCTTATAATATTTTGATCTCATTTGAATTTATATTTATTCTACATTTGATGAAAGACATCATGGGAATAACAAATATTATTTGTCAAGCTTTGCAGGATCAATCTCAAGATATAGTTAATGTAATAAATTTAAATCCCGTCACCAAAAAAATCTTCCACAGTGGAACACTATTATAGGGTGGAAATATTTCTTGTTACAATAGATAAACCATTAGTTGAGTTGAATAACAGGTTTAATGACAAAGCATTGGAGCTTTTAACACTTAGCTCTCGTTTAGTTCCTAAGGAAGCTCATAGAGCTTTCAACATTGGTAATATTTGCACTCTTGTAAGAAAGTACTATTATGATGTTTTACTGGGCTAGAAAAGATGATTTTGAAATCTCAACTTTAGTACTTTATTATTGATGCTTCCAATCATCCAACTCTAAAGAATCTATCAACTACACCTAAATTGTGTTGTGTTTTGGTAAGGACAGAGAAATTCAATATGTATTACTTGATTGATCAGTTGATTCACCTCATCTTGACTCTTCCAATTATTAAAGCTACAACATAATGCTTATTTTCAACAATGAAGGCAATCGAGATAAGGTTGTGTAATAAGATGGAAGATGATTTTCTTGTAGATAATATGGTAATTTATATTGAAAGAGAAATAGCTATAAATTTTACTTATGATTTTATTATTAATGATTTCAAATCATTAAAAGAGAGAAGATTGAAACTTTAAGTGGAGGTTATTTCTGGTTATTTCTTTTAACATTATGTTTAATTAATTGTGTTATCACATTTCTAAATTTTAATACATTAATATATTATACAGTAAACTATTTCTTTAGGTTTCATGGGGTCTTTTTGTCTTTTTGCAATTCACATGGCATTTACAATAAATCAATGTTAGTATGCATTTTAACTTATTCAATACAACTATCTATCTTTGTGGAAGAAGGTTTTAATATATGATGCATTTTTTCTTTAAGTATGGATATTGTAAAAGATGTATATCATTATAACTTTCTTTTTCTATTGATTACTATTATAATTTTCTTTTGTTCAAGAACTGCCGCTACTCCCAATTGCACTGATCTCACAATCTATAAATTCATTGCATATAACATTTAAAATAACATAAATGCACTTCTTCCAATAAAATATTTGAAAAAGAACACTACTAGAAAAAATGGTTTTAGAGATAAAATCAAAGACAGAATTTGATCAGTCTCTAATTCAGTCGTCGCTCAGTTTTTAGAGACAAAATTCTGTTTCTAAATATTAAAATTTCCATCTCTAATATTAACATTTTCACATAATAAATTCCGTCTCTAAATATTAGAGATAAAAATAAATTTTTGTCTCTAATATCACAGATGAAATAAAAATTCCATCTCTAATATTAGAATTTATGTCTCCCACTATTATAGATCGAAATTAATTCCGTCTCTAAATATATAAGACAAAATTAGTTCCTAGCTTATTTTTCTTTTTTAATTTCCAAAACGAATGATTATCTTCTAAATGACTATATGGCATTAAAAATATAAATCTAAAGAGAAATCAAACAATTTTACATCCAAAATGTATCAACTATATTAATACGTAACAAAAAATATCCATAAATAATGTAAAAGATAAAATGTCATCTTAATATTATTATCTATTAGCAGTGTCATCGGTTTCTCCATTGTCATCATCCTCTCCTTCTCTAGGTGCAAATAACATAATTCTTATATTAATATTTATCATTAGATGCATGAACATCCAATTCTATTCTTTAAATTTTTGCTTCAACATTGAATTTTCATCTTCACTTTGTTAAAGATGAGTAGATAGTGCCTCACTTTTTACATTCATAGCGGTAAATTGTTCTTCTGATACTCCTATAAGAGCAGAAGACTTAGAAGAGGAACCTGTTACTAATACATTATAAGCTTGAGATCCTAACCTATATATCTGTTCTTTGTTATTTCTGCCTCCAACCATATCTAAGTAATCAACATCGTCTAAATGTTGGGTGGAGTATTGGCTAGAACACTTGTTGCTCTAAGATTGGGACTGCCTCTTCGCTAATTTTGTTTGATACATTTCCTTAAAGGATAAAGTTGTTAGATAAAGTTAATTTTTGTAAACAAAAGAAAATAAAAGAGTAATAATTACATGCAGCAATCTGATAACTCTAATTTATTAGAGTTATTACATGCTTTTCTCATGCTTTTAAATATGCAATTTGATTGATTTAGTAAAAATGATACCTAATTAGATACAATTTTTGCATTTCCTAAGTGTGAGAGTACCCATAGTGCTAATAGTGAAATTCTGATTGCATTGCATGAAATAAGGGTCACGCAAGCCTGGATATGCTGGGTATTTTTGGTGTATTACTATTTTGTGCATGAGTGGGGGTTGAATTTGGTATGGTATGCTGCAGGTTGGCAGGGACATTCGGTTGCTACAACAGGTGCTATCTCTATTACTAAACATAGAGGAAAAAGGAATGACTAGTTGCTACAGTAAGTGTTGTCTCCAATATTGAACGTGGAAGAAAAGGGTGCTGGCAGGAGTGCAAGCTAGAGGGAGAAAAAGCTGCAAAAAGGGCCACCTCACTAAGACCACAACCCTAGCATATAAAAGGGAAAGGAGAAAAGAGATGGAGACATACATATACACATATACGAAAAAGAAAGGCACACACAGAGCGGCTCATACCTCTATACGGGAACGCACAAAAAAGGGAGTCACTGTTCCATTGGGAATCCATTAGACAGAGGAGGAAGACATTGAAGGTTGAGTCAGAAAAAGAAGGAGAAGGCTGCATGGAAGGAAGTAGAGGAAGTAGAGGAAGTAGCTAAACGTAGGAGAGAAGATACCTTTTTAGATAACTTTTTTTCTCCTTTCATATATATGTTATTTGTGCTTCTCTATTTTATTACTGTATTTTCTTCTTTGCAGTGTAGCTATTCTAATATTGTCTTTTGTAAATAACTTGAATATAGTGCTAGGCTAATCCTCTAGCTAGGTTTGTAGAAGGATTGATATGAACTTTAAGCATATTTTAAGTTAATGAATGACCTTGTTTCAGTAAATGATCTTGATGTTCGAACTATATTGAAACTCTTGACTCCTACCTTTGCTTGATCTCTAACGGTAGGATTCAGAACTGACATTTAATCTGGGAAGATTAATTGAGGTTAGACTAAGTTTGAATATTATGGGTTAGCTAAATATCTTTTTTAGGAAGCTGCAACTATTATAGGAATATAAAGTTGTCCCATATAACTCAACTGTTTTAGAGCATTAAGGACATTCTCGAGGTGGATTTATATAGGAATATATGAGTGAACCATGAGAATGACTGGGTATGGCAGTTCTAGAAAGAATCCATGAAAGATAAAAAATTGGTTACTAGAGTAATTACTGTAGCAAAGTTAGAGCAAAATCGGTGTAGGAACTAATATCAACCCTGAAGTAAACCGAGTTGTCCTTATTATAGGATTTTCTTTTGTTAACCTAGTGTGTTGCAAGATATCATTTTAGTATTCCTTACTTAGTTCATTATCTTATTTTGTGATTGAATCCAATTTTTCTTTAACAACCTATAACTTTTTCACTATATTTACGGGTCAATCTTCTATAGTAATTTCTTATGGCACGATACTCATTCATCACTTTATTACTTGTTTACGATACGTGCACTTGCGTGTTTAAATTGTATATATAAATTTACAAGCAACAAGTTTTTGGCACCGTTGCCGAGGAGTTGAAAAATTCAGGAATTATTAGTAGATTTTGACTAGTTTTTGGAAGATTTTAATTCTTAAGGTATCCTAGTGTTTTGGGCAGGTGAAATTAGTACATGAACAAGTTAGACAAGGAGCTACTACCATTAGATCCCGAGGTAGAGATGACATTTCCACAAAGGAGAGAATTGTTAGGTTTACATCAAGTAGCAACAATGGTCAATTCGAGAGCTAACAACATGGACGACCATGATAGAGTCCTGAATGCCTATGTTCAGCCAAATCTGAATGGGCTGAATCCAAGCATAGTAAGGCCTAAAATTGAAGCTCTTCACTTTGAGCTCAAACTGGTGATGTTCCAAATGCTGCAGATTGGTGGCAATTTAGTGGAATGCCTACAGAGGATCCTCACCTTCACCTGAGAGTGTTTATAGAAGTCACTGATGCATTCAAGATGAATGGGGTGATAGATGAAGTTTTGAAGCTCAAATTGTTCCCATATTCCTTAAGAGACTGAGCAAGAGCGTGACTAAATTCTCTGCCACCTGATTCTATTACCAATTGGAATGATCTAGCTAAGAAGTTATTGATGAAATATTTTCTTCCTACTAAGAATGCAAGGTTAAGAAATGACATCACTTCCTTTCAACAATTAGATGGAGAGTCAATATATGAAACCTGGGAGAGATACAAAGAGTTGCTACGAAGATTCCCTCACCACAGGATTTTGTATTGCATTCAGATGAAGACCTTTTATAATGGTCTCAATGCTCAAACTAGAACTATAGTAGATGCAGTAGCTAATGGAGCACTTCTGTTGAAGACATATAATGAAGTGTATAAACTGGTTGAAAAGATGGCTAGCAACAACTATTAATGGCCTATAGATAGAGTTTCAACTAGAAAAAGGGCTGCGAGTATACATGAGGTGAGTGAAGTCACTTCTCTCACAGTTCATGTAGCCTCTTTAGTCAACATCTTGAAAAACCAGCAACTGAATCGCCCTCAAGGAGCTAACGCAGTCTAGGAAACTGAAGTATCCTATGTTCTATGTAATGGGCCTCATTTATTTGATAATTGTCTTTCAAATCTAAAGTTAGAATGCTACATGGGGAACATGAATAGTAACAACAACCCTTATTCAGATACATATAATCCGAGTTGGAGACAACATCCTAATTTTCCTTGAAGTAACCACGGTGTTAGCCATGGAAGTACTTTTGCTCCGCAAAGGCCATAATTTCCCCCAGGATTTCAGTAGCAAAATCATCAACCTAATGAGATTCCAAACTCCTTGGAGTCGTTGCTTAAAGAATATATAGCAAGAAATGATGCTGTGATCCAGAGTCAAGTTGCATCATTAAGGAATTTGGAGACCCAAGTTGGGCAGTTGGCTAATGAGCTAAAAAATAGACCTCTAGGGACACTTCCAAGCAATACTGAAGTCCCTAAGAAAGATAGGAATGAGCATTGCAAGGCTATAGCACTTAGGAGTGGAAAAGTAGTGGAAGAAACTCAAGCCAAGAAATAGAATAAAAAAGATCCTACCACACATCTCAATGAAAAGAAGAACAAACAGGGGCAGGTTGAGGAGGAAAGTAAAGAGGCAGAAACTTCTAGAGCAAATGCTGCCACTTTGCCATAGCAAAATGTTCAACAGCCTAGACCACCTCCACCATTCCCTCAAAGATTTCAAAAGCAGCAATAAGACTAGTAATTTAGAAGGTTTCTGAATGTTCTCAAGCTGCTACACATCAATATTCCTTTGGTGGAAGCCTTAGAACAAATGCCTAATTATATCAAGTTTATGAAGGATATTTTGACTATGAAAAGGAGATTTAGAGAATTTGAAACTGTTGCTCTAACTAGGGAATGCAGTGCTGTGTTACAAAATAAACTTCCACCCAAACTCAAAGATCCAAGCAGTTTCACTATTCCATGCTCTATTAGAAACCAGTATTTTGGCAAAGCTCTGTGCAATTTGGGTGCAAGCATTAACCTCATGCCTATGTCAAATTTAAGAAGTTGGGGATTGAAGAAGCTAGGCCCACTACTGTTTCATTACAACTGGTAAACAGATCTATAGCTTATCCAGAAGGAAAGATAGAAGATGTCTTGGTCAAGGTGGATAAATTCATTTTTCTAGTGGATTTCATAGTGCTGGATTATGAAGCAGATGCAGAGGTACCAATCATTTTGAGAAAGCCATTCTTAGCTACTGGCTGAACTCTAATTAATGTGCAAAAGGGTAAATTGACAATGAGAGTACAAGATAAGTAAATCACATTCAATGTTTTCCAATCCACAAAGTTTCCAAGGGAGGTGGAGGAGTGCTCAGTTATTTTTGTGATAGTTACCTTAATATCTGAGTAGTTTGAGAAGTGTTGTAAGGACCCATTACAAGTGGTTTGGCAAGACAGCTCAGACTCAGAAGGTTAATATAAAGAAAAATAGGCTTTTATAGAAGCAAAATAGGGTGTTGGAAGGTAGAGATTGGCGATCGAGCCGTTGGATATGTCTTCCCTAGAATTGAAGTGACCAAAGGCATCAGTAGATGAACCACCAGCTTTGGAGTTGAAGCCTCTACCTTCACACTTAAAATATGTGTACTTAGGTGATTTACCTACTCTACCTGTGATTATTTCAGCACATTTGACAGAGGAGCAAGAGAGCCAATTAGTTATGGCATTGAAGAAATTTAAAAGAGCTATTAGGTGGACACTTACCGATATTAAAGGCATTGGTCTTTCATTTTGTATGCATAAGATTTTATTAAAGGACAATGAAAAAGGGTCCATTGAGGTTCAACGAAGGCTCAATCCAATAATGAAGGATGTGGTGAAGAAGGAGATCATTAAATGGTTAGATGCTGGAATTATCTACCCTATATTAGGCAGCTCTTGAGTTAGTCCAGTTCAATGTGTTCCTAAAAAAAGGGGCATGATTATGGTAGCAAATGAAAACAATGAGTTAATCTTAACCAAAGCCGTGACTGGTTGGAGAATTTGCATGGACTACAGGAAGCTGAACAAGAGCACTAGAAAGGACCATTTCCCCTTGCCATTCATTGACCAAATGTTAGACAGGCTCGTTGCAAGGGAGTACTACTGCTTCTTGGATGGGTATTCAAGGTACAACCATATTTCCATAGCACTCGAGGACTAGCACAAGACCACATTCACTTGCCCATATGGGACTTTTGCATTTCAGAGGATGCCATTTGGGCTATGCAATGCTCCAACCACCTTTCAAAGATGCATGATGGCCATTTTCACTACAATGGTAGAGCAGTGTATGGAGATTTTCATGGATGACTTTTATTTTTTTGGAAACTCTTTTGACTTGTGTTTAGAAAATCTAGCTAAAGTTCTCCAAAGGCGTGAAGAGACAAGCCTTGTATTGAATTAGGAGAAATGTCAATTCATGGTAAAAGAAGGAATTGTGTTAGGACACAATTTTTCAAAATGGGCTAGAAGTTGATAAGGCCAAAGCGGAAATAATTGAGAAAGATAGAGCATTTTGCTTTGACGAGGATTGCATAAAAGCATTCCTTGATCTTAAGGAGAAATTGAGTACAACACCTGTTATTGTGGCATCGGATTGGGTATCACCATTTGAGCTCATGTGTGACATAAGTGATGTAGCTTTAAGAGTTGTTCTCGGGAAGCATAAGAACAATGCATTTCACTCCATATACTATGCTAGCAAGACACTACAAGAGGCTCAACTCAATTACACTATAATAGAGAAAGAGCTGCTTGCAATTGTGTTTGATTTTGAAAAGTTTAGATCTTACGTAGTTGGCACAAAGGTGATTGTGTATACTGACCATTCTGCCATCAAACACCTAGTAAAGAAGAAGGATTCAAAGCCGAGGCTCATCTGATGGGTGCTTTTATTATAAGAATTTGATTTGAAAATCAAGGATAGAAAGAGAACTGAGAACCAAGTAGCTGACCACCTTTCTAGACTTAAACAAGATAGAGAAAATGTAAAGAAAATCAATGAGAAGTTCCTGGATAAGCAACTTTTTCTGATTTCCCAAACTCATAGACCATGGTATGCTAATTATATGAATTACTTGGTGAACAGGCTACTCTCACCAGATTTGACATCACAGTAGAAAAAGAAATTTCTTTTCTGATGTCCTAAACTCATATGCCATGGTATACTGATTATATGAATTACTTGGTGAGCAGGCTGCTCTTACTAGATTTGACATCACAGTAGAAAAATAATTTTCTACATAAGGTCAATTTCTACCATTAGGATGAACCATATCTCTTTAAGTAGTGTACTGAACAAATGATTAGGAGATGCATTATGTAACATCCCGTAAGAAAATAAAATTTATTGGGCAATTTTTAGATATCTAAAGAAATATAATCCTTAAAAATTCTTCACCTTACGTGTATGCATAAAAATGTTCTAACATTAATGAAATAGGTAAAGAGAGAAAACCTAAGAGGAAAAATTAGAAATAAATATACTAAAGAAAGGTGAAATTCTTGGGTAAGGAAGATAAATTTTTGTGAAGTAAATAGAGGTATTAAAATTTCAAGAAGATTGGATTAGGGTAATTTTTCCTAATTTAAGAGTTAAAGTTACTAAGTTTAGTATCTCCACCCATAAATTGGGCTTTCACCTATGGACACTTTATATAGAGTTTTTCTACTTCACATGAATTTTTAGCAAGCCAATAGGATAGCCTAAGGAAGAAATAAAACATAGACTTGGACTAGGATATAGAAATTGGACCAGTAGCCCAAAAATCATGAAAATGTGACTAAGCCCATTATGAAAGGTAGAATTTTATCCAAAGTAAAGAAAATGGGCAAGAATGAGCCCAAACCCAAGAGGAAAAATAAAAACAAAAATAAAATAAAGTGATGAAATAATGGTGTAATCCAGATTAGGTGACATGGCATTAAGACAAAAATTTAGCAAGTGGTGTGATATCCTACATTTATAATTTTAGCAAGTGGTATGATAATACATGGCATTAGGAAAAAACATCTATATCCTACACTCATAATTTTAGCAAGTGGGTAATAATACATAGCATTATAACAAAACATCATTATCCTACACAAATAATTTTAGTTAAGCAAGGAAGATTCAAGGGTTGGAAATTTGCCACCTAAAAAGGCAAACCTTTCATAATTGATTAAGACAAAAGAAAAAGAAATGAATCCCTAAATCAAAGGGACCTTGTCCCTTATCTTAGAAACATATTATCATAGTTTTCAAAATACAAATCTCCTTTTGTTATGCATATCTTGACTAAGGAAGAGGAAGACAAGAACATAAGTTATTTGTTTTCCAAAAATTCAACCAAGTGTATCCTAATTGTGATAAGGTAGACCCATGATCATGAAAGATGAATTATTTGGTGATCTATTTAAGCAAAACCCACCCCTACAACATTTTAATTTCGTCCAAGTGAGAAAGAGAGAGAAATAGAAGAAAGGTAGAGTGAGGAAAGGAGAGAAAGAAAGGAGAAGAAAGAGATGGAGCCTATCTTACGGCAATGCCATGCCTCACCTTATAGAGGCCACTTTGGAGAAATTTAGACTGCAAACAAAGTGATGCAAATAGGTTTTTATTGGCCTTCTATATTTATAGATTCCCACTCTTTCATGATGCAATGTGATAGGTGCCAAAGAGTAGGGAATATATAAAGAAGACATGAAATGCCTCTGAACAACATCTTAGAGGTGGAATTGTTTGATGTATGGGGGATCGATTTCATGGGGCCATTTCCTTCGAGTTTTGGGAATCAATATATTCTGATTACTGTTGACTATGTTTCAAAGTGGGTGGAAGCAGGAGCTTTTCCAGCCAATGATGCAGAGGTTGTGACAAGATTCCTTAAGAAAAATATCTTCACCAGATTTAGAACTCCAAAAGCAATCATCAGTGATGGAGTAGCTCACTTCTGTAATAGACAGTTTGAAGCATTGCTGGCTAAGTATGGGGTTAAACACAAGGTGGTAACTCCATACCATCCCCAAACCAGTGGGCAAGCTAAAATTTCAAACAGGAAAATCAAGAGAATATTGGAAAAGACGGTTGGCCCAACGAGAAAGGATAGGTCTTAAAGGTTAGATGACACATTTATGAGCTTTTTGAATAGCCTATAAAATGCCTTTGGGAATGTCTCCATACAAGCTAGTGTTTGGAAATGCTTGTCATTTGCCAGTGGAACTAGAGTATCAGGCTTATTGGGTAATCGAGAATTTTAATTTGAATTTGGAGGCTGCTGGTGAGAAAAGAATGCTGCAGCTAAATGAATTGGATGAGTTCTGCAGGCAGTCCTATGAGAATGCTAAGATCTACAAAGAAAAGACCAAACAATGGCATGACAAGAAAATATAACCACGAGACTTTAAAGCGGGACAAGTTTTGTTGTTCAATTCTATATTGACTTTGTTCCCTAGAAAGCTGAAATCTCGCTGGTTTGGTCCTTTCCGCATTAACCAAGTTCTCCCATTTGGAGCTATTGAATTGGAAGAAGAAAAATCATGGAGAACATTCAAGGTAAATAGATAGAGGATCAAACAATAACTTAGAGGTGATGTGGAATGGTAGCACACATCAATTCAATTATAAGAAGGATAAAAGGGAAGTAGTCGGGCTGTCGACTATAGAACAAGCGCTAATGGGAGGCAACCCATGCTTTTGCAATTTTACATTTTATTTGATAGTTGTTAAGTAGCTTGAATTTTAATTTTAATTTTAGTTGTGGTAAACTTTTCAGGCCAAAAGAGCATCAGACTTGAAATTGTAGTTTGCAAAAATTTGCCACAGCAAAGATAGCTCTATACCAACCAACGAAGAAAAAGAATTGCCACAGAAGTGCCACAGTAGATTTCCATGAAGTAAGGAGTTCTCCTTTGGCAAGAAAATGAATGAACTGGGTCACAGTGATCACTCTGGGTTGGAAGAAGCTGCGCTAGAGAAAATGGCATGGAAAATCCGATGTGTGGGTTAAAAAAACCAAAGGGGAAAATGAAAGCCCAACACTTTAAGCCCGGTTATAAAATAAAAGAGAGTAGGAAAACGAAAAGCCACTCTTAAGTCACGAAGCCCCATCCTCCCTCAGCCAACTTCAAAGTTCGTTCAAGTCCTGCAATCTGTTCAATCGAAAGGAAGTCCAGGAGGTCCTTGCTATGCACAAGGCCAAGATTTTCTCCTTCGCGCTCAAGTCCTGCAGTCTGTGAAAGGTTGGTTCTTTATCTCTGAACATCCTTCATCTACGAACCATGCCCAGATGAAGACAATAGCTAAGAAGGTTAGTAAGTCAAAGAAATTCACTTCAGAGGAGACCTAAAAGAGACACGATGAGGAAACTATCTAGTTGACGTTCTGTGTGGAGAAAGGTTTCACCTTTACAAATGTCAAAGATTTGGGGGTGCTAGAATACATAGCTACAGTGGTGAAGCATAGTGGTTGGAATGAATTTGCTAAACATCCTTAGTTTGCCATGATTCCATTGGTAAGGGAGTTTTACGTAAATTTCCCTTAAGATGCGGCTAATTGGGTGAGGGTCAAAGAAACCCGGGTGCCATTTGATTCTTATGATATCAACGTTTCCTACCAGTTGAATGATGAAGAAGACAGTTATGAAAAATACTTGGACTCACTTGAAGAAAAGGATTGGGAAGAAATGCTACAGAGGGTGTGTATACTGGGAACAATGTAGGACAAATCTTCCCAAGGGGCTTCAATGGTGAATAGGGCATCCTTGCTTTCAACAGCAAAGATATAGTACCACTTTCTAAAGACCTGTCTCCTACCTTCTACTCACGGGAAAATCGTCAATCGAGACCGAGTAGAAATGGTTGATGTAATTATATATGGAAGAGCCATCAATGTAAGGAGAGTGATTTCAGAGCAAATCAGGGTGTTTGCCAATCGGAGGAAGGGCAACCTGCTTTTCCCTTCTTTGATTACCTTGCTATGCTTGGCTAGCACAGTCCTAGTCTCGCTGGAGGAAGAGATATTCAGGCTAGGAGGTACAATTAATTCTATAGCCATAGCACCTCGAAAAACCTCCACACCCCGATGGCCAAGTACCCTCAACTTTAAGCCACCACCAGTAAGTAGAGGAGAGATTAAACTCACTCCTAAAGTAGCAAGCATCCATCCAAAAGTAGCAAGCCATTTTCATGTAGCATCAGTAGAAGTTCAGGCATTATCAATACTAGAAAGATGTTGCTCTGAAGCAAACTCTAGAGGAAAACTTCAAACAAATTTTCTCATTCCCTCAATTCCTTATGGATATACTAAACACTCTATTTAGGCAAGGAAGTGAGGAACTCGAGCTACATAGTGAAGAGGAACAAGAACATACCCAGGGTAGAGGAAAATAAAAGAGCCTACAAAGGGTTGAAGAGGAAGAAGAGTCCTCAGAGGATGAGAAACCGAATGCAAAAAGAAGGGCAGCACAACAGAAAAGAAAAAGCAAGCCTCCAAGCCCGTACAACTTAGTCTAAAGGAGGAGTGGACTTCGAAGTGCATAAAACTTTTGATGAGGTTGATGCCACAAGTTTGCTGCAGCAATCCTGCATGCATCTCAAAGAAACTCCCCTTACTTTTGTTTTCCTTTATGTTTCTTGGTTGTTTAATTTTAGTATTGCATGCTGCCTTGTCTGCCACAATTGTACATCCTTAGTAGAAACATTAATCATTCCTTTTCTTTTGACATTTATGCAATCCGATAGCAGTGAGGGAACTACTAATCATTAAGTTTGGGGGGGAGGGATTAAACACATTCTAGTTCTATCTGCTTTGGTGTTCTATGTTTGGTAGTAATCCTGTAAATGCATGCTAGTTTGGTCTGAAAATTAGTCTAGTCTAAAAATTATTGTAGCATATTTTGTTTATATATAAAAAAATGTGTCACGGCCCCAAATGATGGAACACATGACCGGCACGGCATAAGAGTTTCCCCCTAGCCGTAAGCCTAACACATAGCATGCACAACCATTCAGCACACAATCCAGTACATAATAAATATAACTGGCCACATACGCCACATCCAATATCAGAAAATACTGTATATATATATATATTTCATGAATCCAACATCCTTGATTCAACTTGGCCCATGGCCTCATAGTACAAACATTATTGTAAAACTTAAAATCATTTTTCAAACAACACAAGAAGCGAGGATCCTGCCTGTATGTTCATGGAGATATACTAGACATACACTTAAACTATACAACCAATACAACGGAGTGCCCAAACTGGGGCTCACCAATACTATATTTAGCCTCCTATGGAGCTGTAGTTGGATCAGTGTTTCTTTGACTATCTGTGGGGAGAAAACAGAAGAGGGGTGAGATTACCACATCTCAGTGAATGGATAAATCATACTATAATAGAAACAGGGCAAACTAAGCACGAATATTTCGCAATTAATTAAATAATTGAAATCAAAGTATAGAAAACATTAAACATTTAACCGTAATTTATTGAAAGAATGCTAAACAGTTCAAATGATAAATCAGGATTAAATCAATAACTGTAAGCAAATCAATTATGCATGGTAAGTAATAAATGAAGATACTTATGCAAGAACCATGATGAATGAGGTATTTTAGAAATATTTAATATTTAAGAAAAATGCACTAATTTATTGGAGGTCTTTCCTGACAGATCTATCATCTTCCCCAAGCACATAGCAATGGGTATGGCAATCACTGTAGGCGAAGACATAAGTCAACCCTAAATTTTCCCCAAGCACATAGCAATGGGTATGGCAATCACTGTAGGCGAAGACATAAGTCAACCTTAAATTTTCCCCAAGCACATAGCAATGGGTATGGCAATCACTGTAGGCATAGACATAAGTCTATCCTAAATCCCTGTGTCTTAGGCAGTCACATGCCCGTCACAGTATCCTAGGCCGAAGCCTTAACATGATCATGGTGCACCAGGGCTAGCACTACCTGCGGCTAGCTAACAGTGATCTAAAAGGGTCCCTCCAATAGAAAACATGTGAAATATGCTATTCAAAGAGTTTAAAGTAAAACATTTCAATAACTTTACAATACAGCTATAATTCTCCATCTAGCTCTTTTCATGCATAAAATTTCGTTCTATAATATATGTCATCCATGAATTCCCATGGAGACCTTTACAATCATAAATTTTCCCTTTTAAACATAGATCGTCCGTAGACGTCAAATAGATGTTCATCATGCATTAAATTATTTCATGGCTAACTTAGTTCATTTCTATGACTAAGTTCGCTTTTCTATAAATCTAGCTCAAATGGAGAATTAATAGTCTAGATGCTTGCCCTGCATACCTAGGGTTCAACTAGGATTGAAATTTACAATTTCTAACATGGTTGGAACATATTGGTTTTCAAAGCAGTAAAACAATTTAACATACATTCCAACTAGTGAGAGTTATAAATCAACTTTCTAAAACATGCGCTATAGTATGAAAAACCCACTCACCGTACTAGAAATCCAACAACGAGAATTTCACCTCGTAGTGGCTCAATAACCTAGAAAACATAGACATAACATGAAAATTAGAAAATTCTAAAATCACTATTCACGCCGGAAAACACTATTCACTCGCCGAAAAACACTATTCACTCTGAAACCTAAAAACCCCATATTCGATTCTAAAGCTATTTACGGGAAGAATTTCGGTAAAAACGAAGCCTAAAACACAATGGGACGAAATTTTACCTTTGGAGGTACTATTCACGCGATTTTCCGGCGACCTTCCGGCGACTTTCCGGCGAAATTGATCGGTGGGTTTTGAAGTACTCGTTGCCACGAGTCCAACGGTCCAGACGGTTCGTCAATCTGAGGTCCGTAACTCCAGATATGAGGGTTTGAAATTCGAAGGGGAAAAGGGAAAAATGGAGGGGGGGCTGCGGGTTTTTCTGCTCTCTGCCTCTGGTTCCCGAGATATATATGTGCAGCGCTACAGTAAAAAAAATATTTTTTTTAAATAATTATTAAATAATTAATAATAAGATTTTCTTTATAAAATTCATTTAAATTCCGTTTTTCATCATAAAATATCCTAAAAATTTCTAAAAATTTCCTTTCTCATAAATCTTTAGTTAAACTCTCACATCATAATTTTTCTTGATAAAAATAGTAATAAAACAAATTTCTAAACAAATATCTTTATTTATATTAAAAGAAAGAGTATTTCTAAAAATACCATAAAAATTCAATAGAAGCCGGTATAATTATTTTAAGCAACACAATACTTCTTTTACTTAAAAATCCACTTATTTTTAACAAATCATAATTATTTCTACATAATAAAAATATATTTGCTTATAGCGCGCCAAAACATAACTTCTAATATTTTTTTTTCTATGTAATAAATATACATATTTTCTACGGTTCTTATCTCTATTGTCAAAATTCTCTCTTTTATTTTAAATTTCCTTTTCAGTAAATTTTACGGTTATTACATTCTTTCCCCCTTAAAGAAATTCGGTCCCCGAATTTTACAAAAACTAACAACATGAAAACATTTGACTACTCTTGAAACAGCTGAGGATACTTCTCTCTCATGACATCCTCTACTTCCCACGTAGCTTCCTCCTTGGAATGATTCTGCCAAATCACCTTCACTGTAGGGATATCCTTGGATCTCAACTTTTTCACTTGTCTATCAACAATGGCCACGGGTTTCTCTTCGTAGACCAACTTGTCATCCAAAAGGATTTCTTGCGGTTGAATCACATGAGATGGGTCGGGTAGATACTTCCTCAACATCGAGACATGGAAGACTGGATGCACTTCACTCAACCCAGGTGGTAGGGCTAGGCGATATGCCACTGCTCCTACCCTATCCAGAATTTCAAAAGGTCCAATATACCTCGGGCTTAACTTCCCTTTCCTACCAAACCGCATGATTCCCTTCATGGGTGAAACTCTGAGGAACACGTGATCGCCTAGAGAAAAATCCAACTCCCGACGCCTATGGTCCACATAAGACTTCTGACGACTTTGTGCAGTTAAAAGCCGTTCCCTTATCAGCTTAACCTTCTCTATGGCATCTTGCACTAAATCTGGCCCTAGCAGCTTGGCTTCTCCAACTTCAAACCATCCAATGGGAGATCGGCATCTTCTCCCATAAAGAGCTTCAAAAGGTGCCATCTGAATACTGGCTTGATAACTGTTGTTGTATGCAAACTCAGCTAATGGTAGGTATCCTTCCCAACTGCCACCAAAATCCAATATACATGCTCTAAGCATATCCTCCAGAATTTGAATCGTGCGTTCTGACTGGCCATCTGTTTGAGGATGAAAAGCGGTGCTTAGATTTAACCTTGTCCCCAAAGCTTCTTGAAAAGCTTTCCAAAACCTTGCTGTAAACTGTGGACCTCGATCAGATATGATGGATACAGGGACTCCATGCAATCTGACGATCTCACTCAGATACAAGCTTGCATACTGAGCCACATTAAAGGTAGTCTTCACTGGTAAGAAGTGGGATGACTTGGTCATTCGATCCACTATCACCCATACTGAGTCATAACCCTTAGGGGTCCTCGGTAACCCTGTAACAAAGTCCATAGTAATCCTTTCCCACTTCCACTCTGGTATCTCAATCTGCTGGTGCAAACCGGCAGGCTTCTGGTGTTCAGCTTTCACCTGCTGACAAACCAAGCATTGAGCCACAAAGTTTACTACATCCTTCTTCATCCCATTCCACCAATACAAGTCCTTGAGGTCACTGTACATCTTATTTGTTCCTGGGTGGATAGTATAGGCTGATTGATGTACCTCCTCCAAAATCTGCTTCCTCAAGCTATCCACATCGGGTACACACAAGCGCTTCCCATATTTTAACACTCCTTCAGCATCCACGCTGAATTCAGAAGTCTGATTATTCCTGGATTCATCCTTAAGCTTGCACAGCTTGGCATCCTTGTCCTGATCTGCCTTAATCTGCTCAACCAGTGGAGAGTGTAGTTGCATGTGGGCTAGCAACACCCCTGGCTCCTTCACTTCAAAGCGCATCCCCTCACCTTCTAGCCGATGAATATCCCTTACCAACGGCCTCCGGAGTAGGGTAATATGGGCTAGACTCCCCATCGACTTCCTGCTCAAAGCATCTGCTACCACATTGGCCTTGCCTGGGTGGTACAAGATAGTGCAGTCATAGTCCTTCACCAACTCCATCCACCTTCTCTGTCTCAAGTTAAGATCTCTTTGTTGAAAGATGTACTTGAGACTCTTGTGGTCTGTGTAAATCTCACAGGGTTCACCATAGAGATAGTGCCTCCAAATCTTCAAGGCAAAGACCACTGCCGCCATCTCCAGATCATGTGTAGGATAGTTCTGTTCGTGCTTCCTGAGCTGCCTAGATGCGTAGGCTACAACATGACCATTCTGCATTAACACACAACCCAAGCCCACCCTTGAGGCGTCACAGTATACTGAGTATCCTTCAGTGCCCGTTGGGATAGTTAGAACTGGGGCTGTGGTTAGACACTTCTTCAAGGTCTGGAAACTTTCTTCGCATACATCCGACCACTCAAACTTAACTCCCTTCCTGGTTAATCTGGTCAAAGGAGCAGCAATTCTGGAGAAATCCTTGATGAACCTCCGGTAATACCCTGCTAGACCCAAGAAACTTCGGATCTCCGTCACACTAGCTGGGCGAGGCCACTGCTGTACTGCCTCTACCTTCTCGGGGTCTACTTGAATGCCGTCCTTCGTGACTACATGCCCCAGAAACATAACACTGTCCAACCAGAACTCACACTTAGAGAGCTTGGCATACAACTGCTGATCCCTCAAAATCTGCAGAATGACCCGTAGGTGCTGTTCATGCTCCTCATGGTCTTTAGAATAAACCAAGATGTCATCAATGAACACAATGACAAACTAATCTAAGAATGGCTTGAACACCCTGTTCATCAAGTCCATAAAAGCAGCTGGTGCATTAGTTAGTCCAAAAGACATAACTAAAAACTCATAATGACCATAACGGGTCCTAAAAGCCGTCTTGGAAATATCTTCCTTCTTGATCCTCAACTGATGATACCCTGACCTCAGATCAATCTTGGAGAAACATTTCGCTCCTTGAAGTTGATCGAACAGATCATCAATCCTGGGTAAAGGGTAGTTGTTGCGCACTGTTAGCTTATTCAGTTGCCGATAGTCAATGCAAAGACGCAAAGACCCATCTTTCTTCTTCCCAAAAAGAACTGGAGCACCCCATGGAGAGGTACTCGGCCTGATGAAGCCCTTATCTAACAAATCCTACAACTGACTCTTTAGCTCCTTAAGCTCTGTGGGTGCCATCCTGTAAGGCGGTATAGAAATTGGTCGAGCCTCTGGAATAAGGTCGATACCAAACTCTATCTCCCGTTCAGGAGGTAATCCTGGCAACTCTTCTGGGAAGACATCCAGGAATTCTCTGACCACTGCCATCTTGTCTACATCCGGTACCTTCCCATCCACATCTCTAACATATGCCAAATATCCCTGGCATCACTTCTTCAATATCTTCTGAGCACCCAAGACTGATATCAGGTTACTTGGAGCTTTACTTCGATCACACTGGAACCGGAAAGGAACTTCACTTGGAGGGTTGAACTTGATTGCCTTCTCATAGCAATCCAAGGTAGCATAGCATGCTGCCAACCAATCCATTCCTAGGATTACATCAAAGTCGACCATGTCTAGGATGATCAAATCAGCAGATGTCTCCCTATCACCTACTAACACTTTACATGATTTGCATACATGCTCTACTGGCAAATAATCACCGACCGGGGTGGTTACAAAGAAAGGGGCATCCATCCTAATCGAATCTTTACCCAAACTCTTAGCAAAACTAGGGGAAACATAGGAATATGTAGACCCGGGGTCAAACAAAACATATGCTTCATGTAGGCAAACTGAAAGAGTACCTGTCATGACCGCATTTGAAGCTTGTGCATCTTGCCTGGTAAGAGCAAAAATCCTCGGTTCACCTCGGCCTGCTTGGTTTTGACCTCGGCCCATCATCCCTCTACCAGTACCTCTGCTACTTGCTTGGCCCGGTATAGTCCTTAGAGGCTGAGCTGCCACTGGGGTTGGTAGCAAAGCTGGTCGAGTTGGCCCTTAGCTTGAGCCATACAACTGAGGACATTCCCTCTTCATGTGTCCAGGTTGGTGGCAATGATAGCAAACAATCATCTCCCTGCGGCACTGACCAAAATGATGGTTGCCACAAATAGGGCATTGTGGCCTGTTCTGCTGAATGGCTCTTGGTCCTGGTTGTCCTGGATACCTGGTGTTTCCCTGGCTAAGACCTAGCCTACCACTTGCATCTGGTCTCTGGTTGGGGTTCCCAACATTCTGTGGTGCTGGGCGCTGCTGGCTCTGGAATCGGGGTCCTTGGGAATGAGAACTTTGCCCTCCTTTGGAGTTCCCGTCTCTATCTCTCTTCCTCAGCTTGGCACTCTCGACATCGGCCAAATGCCTAGTTTCCATCATTCTTGCACAATCTACAGCCTCTGCATAGTTTGGGAATTGCTTCATCTAGGGTGCCACTGATTTAAACAATGCTGGCACCAACCCCTGGATAAATTTCCTGATCATGTCCCTTTCAGTAGGGACCATATGCGGTGCATACGGCATCAGCTGTGTGAAGCGGTAGTCATACTCCGTGACTGACATACCAGGAGTCTGCTTCAACTCCACAAACTCTTGACACTTGGCATTCCGGATACTCTGAGGCACAAACCTCTCCATGAAGACTTCCTTGAACTCTGGCCATCTCAAAGGTGGCGCTGTAGCTCCCCTTCCGCGCATCATGGTCTTGAACCATACCTGCGCTACGCCAGACAACTAGAAGGCTGCCAATTCTACTGAGCGAATCTCTGGACACTTAAGAACCTCGCAGATCTTCTCAGTAGCCTCTATAAACTCCTGGGGATCTTCACTGGCCAACAACCCCTTAAAGGTTGGCGGTTTCAGCTTCAGGAACTCAGATAGTTCCACTTCCCTCTCAGCGGGTCTCACCTGCCGCTCCACGGACCTAACTGGTTCTGGAACGGAGGTAGTTGTTTCAGGCTGTTGCGGGTCCCTTCTATCTTGCCCATCCCTTCTCTCAGCTAGATTTTCTATTGCCCGCTGCATTCCCTGCATGGTTACCAGCATCTGGGCTATCACATCATCCCGGGGGTGAGAAGACATTTCCCCCGTCCTGGGAGTTTCAGCTTGCTCACTTCTTAACTCAGCTTGTTCGGCTGCTTCAGCAGTCCTTACACCCCTGCCACTGCCTCTAGGTCGGCCTCTGCCACGACCTCTACCTCGGCCACTGCCACGACCTCTACCTCGGCCTCTAGGCATAGGTACTGCGGACTGAGCAGACTCTTCAGCCATCTGCTCTTGAACCGCGGGTTGCCTAACCTTTGATCTTGTTCTTGGTGGCATTTCGCTATAAAACAGAAATAGCCCAACCATCACTTAACCATACCAACATAGCACACTATAAACTGACTAACTTAAACAAAAAGACAACATCCTATCGAACCCCTTTAGCAGCACCGTGAGTATAAGCATGTCCGGATTCATACCCATACTCAAAGTCCTACCTAAAGGTCCGTTACTCCATGAACACAGGGAAACCTAACCCTCTGATACCATATTTGTCACGGCCCCAAATGATGGAACACATGACCGGCACGGCATAAGGGTTTCCCCCTAGCCGTAAGCCTAACACATAGCATGCACAACCATTCAGCACACAATCCAGTACATAATAAATATAACTGGCCACATACGCCACATCCAATATCAGAAAATACTGTATATATATATATATATTTCATGAATCCAACATCCTTGATTCAACTTGGCCCATGGCCTCATAGTACAAACATTATTGTAAAACTTAAAATCATTTTTCAAACAACACAAGAAGCGAGGATCCTGCCTGTATGTTCATGGAGATATACTAGACATACACTTAAACTATACAACCAATACAACGGAGTGCCCAAACTGGGGCTCACCAATACTATATTTAGCCTCCTATGGAGCTGTAGTTGGATCAGTGTTTCTTTGACTATCTGTGGGGAGAAAACAGAAGAGGGGTGAGATTACCACATCTCAGTGAATGGATAAATCATACTATAATAGAAACAGGGCAAACTAAGCACGAATATTTCGCAATTAATTAAATAATTGAAATCAAAGTATAGAAAACATTAAACATTTAACCGTAATTTATTGAAAGAATGCTAAACAGTTCAAATGATAAATCAGGATTAAATCAATAACTGTAAGCAAATCAATTATGCATGGTAAGTAATAAATGAAGATACTTATGCAAGAACCATGATGAATGAGGTATTTTAGAAATATTTAATATTTAAGAAAAATGCACTAATTTATTGGAGGTCTTTCCTGACAGATCTATCATCTTCCCCAAGCACATAGCAATGGGTATGGCAATCACTGTAGGCG
Source organism: Gleditsia sinensis (assembly GCA_037074535.1). Classification (NCBI taxonomy): domain Eukaryota; kingdom Viridiplantae; phylum Streptophyta; class Magnoliopsida; order Fabales; family Fabaceae; genus Gleditsia; species Gleditsia sinensis. The sequence continues at coordinate 60,211,988 of CM073466.1, forward strand.
AAGACATAAGTCAACCCTAAATTTTCCCCAAGCACATAGCAATGGGTATGGCAATCACTGTAGGCGAAGACATAAGTCAACCTTAAATTTTCCCCAAGCACATAGCAATGGGTATGGCAATCACTGTAGGCATAGACATAAGTCTATCCTAAATCCCTGTGTCTTAGGCAGTCACATGCCCGTCACAGTATCCTAGGCCGAAGCCTTAACATGATCATGGTGCACCAGGGCTAGCACTACCTGCGGCTAGCTAACAGTGATCTAAAAGGGTCCCTCCAATAGAAAACATGTGAAATATGCTATTCAAAGAGTTTAAAGTAAAACATTTCAATAACTTTACAATACAGCTATAATTCTCCATCTAGCTCTTTTCATGCATAAAATTTCGTTCTATAATATATGTCATCCATGAATTCCCATGGAGACCTTTACAATCATAAATTTTCCCTTTTAAACATAGATCGTCCGTAGACGTCAAATAGATGTTCATCATGCATTAAATTATTTCATGGCTAACTTAGTTCATTTCTATGACTAAGTTCGCTTTTCTATAAATCTAGCTCAAATGGAGAATTAATAGTCTAGATGCTTGCCCTGCATATCTAGGGTTCAACTAGGATTGAAATTTACAATTTCTAACATGGTTGGAACATATTGGTTTTCAAAGCAGTAAAACAATTTAACATACATTCCAACTAGTGAGAGTTATAAATCAACTTTCTAAAACATGCGCTATAGTATGAAAAACCCACTCACCGTACTAGAAATTCAACAACGAGAATTTCACCTCGTAGTGGCTCAATAACTTAGAAAACATAGACATAACATGAAAATTAGAAAATTCTAAAATCACTATTCACGCCGAAAAACACTATTCACTCGCCGAAAAACACTATTCACTCTGAAACCTAAAAACCCCATATTCGATTCTAAAGCTATCTACGGGAAGAATTTCGGTAAAAACGAAGCCTAAAACACAATGGGACGAAATTTTACCTTTGGAGGTACTATTCACGCGATTTTCCGGCGACCTTCCGGCGACTTTCCGGCGAAATTGATCGGTGGGTTTTGAAGTACTCGTTGCCACGAGTCCAACGGTCCAGACGGTTCGTCAATCAGAGGTCCGTAACTCCAGATATGAGGGTTTGAAATTCGAAGGGGAAAAGGGAAAAATGGAGGGGGGGCTGCGGGTTTTTCTGCTCTCTGCCTCTGGTTCCCGAGACATATATGTGCAGCGCTACAGTAAAAAAAATATTTTTTTTTAAATAATTAATAATAAGATTTTCTTTATAAAATTCATTTAAATTCCGTTTTTCATCATAAAATATCCTAAAAATTTCTAAAAATTTCCTTTCTCATAAATCTTTAGTTAAACTCTCACATCATAATTTTTCTTGATAAAAATAGTAATAAAACAAATTTCTAAACAAATATCTTTATTTATATTAAAAGAAAGAGTATTTCTAAAAATACCATAAAAATTCAATAGAAGCCGGTATAATTATTTTAAGCAACACAATACTTCTTTTACTTAAAAATCCACTTATTTTTAACAAATCATAATTATTTCTACATAATAAAAATATATTTGCTTATAGCGCGCCAAAACATAACTTCTAATATTTTTTTTTCTATGTAATAAATATACATATTTTCTACGGTTCTTATCTCTATTGTCAAAATTCTCTCTTTTATTTTAAATTTCCTTTTCATTAAATTTTACGGTTATTACAAAATGAATGAAAAGAAACAGAGGAAGTCTGTCATGTATTCTCTGATGGCCTACTATTGGTTCAAGAAAACTCTATGAAGAAAGGCTAGAAATGATTGATTGAATGTAGAAATTGTGCATACTGACTTCTTACAATTTGCAACCTTCCTTTTATGAGCACTAGGCTATGGTTAGGCCCTATTGAGAAAAATTTTAAAATTTTTCATGAAAGGTGTACCTAAGATTTTAGAACTAATTTTGAGAGTCTCTTGAAACAAATTGCTGCATAACAGAACAATAGGAGGCAGAAGTTCAATTTACAATGTAATATATGTTAGAAAAAGGCTTAATTTTGGGGCGTGACACATTAAAAAAAATTGAGTTATCACTCTAATGCCTCTACTATCACTTAGTAATCAGGGTTATGCATGAGCCTTATGTGTATTCTTACGTAGAATAGTGACATGGAGGGAATGAGTAGGAATTTCCTAAAAGGTGATAGTGTTGAGTAACTAGGTGCCTTCATCATAAATGTTGGCATTCGTATCAAAAGACACAAATGACCTGGAAAAAAAATGAAGAAGAAACAAGTTGGTTTACCCTCCTAAATGCCTTGGTTTTACTGTAATCTTTTTGCATCTGATCAATTGGTATCCTTTGATTAATAGAGAGAGACTTGATAGATTAGCATATGAAATCATGGATTGGGACCTAAGACCTTGTTTGATTTTGACTTGAGTGGTTCTTGAAGGACTAACCATAATCCACACACACATTTTTCAGAAAAGTTTTGGTTGAAGATTAAGAATGCGAAAAGATGTCTTGCAGGAGTTTCTCTTTAGAAACAACTCTGAGAGATGAGAATCAATAGCAGTGCTTCATGAAACTAAATTTTCTTGGGGGCAGTGGTGTAGAAAAAGGTTATAAATGGGTAGAAATATTTGCTTAAGGACAAGCAAGACTCTAAGTTTGGGGGGTGATAACTAATTTATTAGAGTTATTACATGCTTTTAAATTTGCAATTTGATTGATTTAGTAAAAATGCTACATAATTGGATACGATTTTTGCATTTCCTTAGTGTGAGAGTACCTATAGTGCTAATAGTGAAATTCTGATTGCATTGCATGAAATAGGGGTCACGCAAGCCTGGATATGCTGGGTATTTTTGGTGTATTACTATTTTGTGCATGAGTGAGGGTTGAATTTAGTATGGTATGCTGCAAGTTGGCAAGGACATTCGGCTGCTACAACAGGTTCTGTCTCCATTACTGAACGCGAAAGAAAAGGGCGCTGGCAGAAGTGCAGGTTGGAGGGAGAAAAAGCTGTAGAAAGAGGCCACCTCACTCAGACCACAACCCTAGCATATAAAAGGGGAAGGATAAAAGAGATGGAGACATACATATACACATATATGAAAAAATAAAGGAACACACAGAGCGGCTCCTACCTCTGGATGGGAACGCACAGAAAAGGGAGTCACTATTCCATTGGGAATCCATTAGACAGAGGAGGAAGATACCGAAGGTTGGGTCAAAAATAGAAGGAGAAGGTTGCATGGAAGGAAGCAGCTGAACGTGGGAAAGAAGAAACCCTTTTAGAGAACTCTTTTCCTCCTTTTGTATCTCTGTTATTTGTGCTTCTTTATTTTTCTACTTTATTTTCTTCTTTGCAGTATGGCTGTTCTGATATTGTCTTTTGTAAATAAATTGAATATGGTGCTGTGCTAAGCCTCCAGCTAAGTTTGCAGAAGGGTTTATATGAACTTTAAGCATATTTTAAGTTAATGAATGACCTTGTTTTGGTAAATGCTCTTTATGTTCAAACTGTATTGAAGCTCTTGACTCCTACCTTTGTTTGATCTCTAACGGTAGGATTCAAAACTAACATTTAATTTGGGAAGATTAATGGAGGTTAGACTAAGTTTGAATATTATGGGTTAGCTAAATATCATGTTTAGGCTAAAAGCTGCAACTATTATAAGAATATAAAGTTGTCCCATATAACTCAACAGTTTTAGAGCATTAAGGACGTTCTCTAGGTGGATTTATATAGAAATATATGAATAAACCATGAGAATGACTGGGTATGGCAGTTCTGCAAAGAACCCATGCAAGATAAAAAATTAGTTACTGGAGTAATTGCTGTAGCAAAGTTAAAGCAAAATTGGTGCAGGAGCTAATATCAAGCCTGAAGCAAACCTAGTTGTCCTTATTATCTGATTTTCTTTTGTTAACCTAGTGTGTTGCAAGATATCATTTCAGTATTCATTACTTAGTTCATTATCTTATTTTGTGATTGAATCTAATTTTTCTTTAATAACCTACAACTTTTTCACTGCATTTATAGGTCAATCTTCTATAGTAGTTTCTTATTACAATTTCTCGTGGGACGATACTCACTCATAACTTTATTACTTGTTTGTGATACGTGTACTTGCGTGTTTACATTGCATATATAAATTTACAAACAACAAAATCCTTCCATGCTACTCATTCCACTCAGATGGCTTCCCATTAGGTTAGTGAAGTCGCCTATACAACTCAAAATAGGTCAGTTCTTTGTTCACTTTTGTCCTCTAAAAGAATAAAAAGTTAAGTGTTATGAAAGTAAAAACTTAATCACTATGATTTTGACAAAAATTATTCACCATTTTTTTGTGTACTCACTTGTAGATATAGACCCTCCACTATGTACATTGAGTCCTTTTTTGGAAAGCCTATTTTGTTTATTTTTTCTGACTTTATCTTGCTAGCTATCACTGTCCTATTTATCCCTTAACTGTTGTAGTATCTTTGAAGGAATCCAATCACCCTTGTTCTCACCACTACACAACTTAAATAGTACATTTTTAGGGCTGTTGATCCTTACTGTTGAAAGACCTTTTAATGTTGTGATCATCATCCTCCAACCATTTGAAGCTTGCTTAAAAGAAGAAAGGAAGCAATTTAACATAACATTCCCATTTTTTTAAAAACCTTATCAATAAATATGGTAAGGGTGTGACATATTATCATGAACTCATCAAGCCACATTTTAATAGTATTATTGTTCACTTTTCTCTAGCTAGGCCAAGCACCTTCATTTTTTCTTGAAAATCGTGGTAACGACTCCTCTTGTTGGGAGGTGTAGTCATTAAATTAGATATAATGACAAATAAGAAAAAAAATACGTATCACTTACATGTTCCCAGGTGTTGATCTAACCCTAATTCGACCATCTGCATCTCTTATTCCCCATTGAATATCTTGTGGTGTGAAGGAAGCTGCCTCAATGTCTGGACATATGGATGAACTAGGGGACCAAGCATATATGGTATGTGAAGTGGGGCAGGGGCAACAATGCTAGAAAGATGAGGAGATGAGGCAATTGAATGACCTTCTTGTGAATGGGGAGATGGGGTAGATGTATGGCAAGTCTAGGGATGGGAAGATGATGTATGTGTATGTCCAGAGTAGGTGTGATGAAGTTGAGTTGAGCTAAGCTAGTTACATGAGATGTACCTAGCTATGTCGATGGTTGAGAAATAGCTCATCTCCACCCTCTACCTTTACCCCTTCCTCTACCTGTCTTCTGTAAACAAAAGATAACGATAAATTTTTATTAAATTTGATTACAATTCCACAAACAAGATGAACATAATTACAATAGAGAATGATAAATAAATTCACAACCAAACTACCATAATCTACTTCAAAAATACATAATATATGATCTACCTAATGCACTTAGTAAAATAAAATAAAAAACTAATAATACCTAAACAACTTCATCATTGTCATTTCTTCATTTTCTTTTTTTCCCATTCTCTTTCTTCCTTAACATTGTCTCCATCCATATCTTTTATTTCAATATCTGTATCTATCTCTACTTCATGTAGGTTCAAAGAAGAATTGTATATTTCATCCACATGGCCATCAATATTAACAAGACTCTGCTCGAGATTGTTATTTGCAATTATTACAGGCAATTGCATTAATGATTCTTCTTGGTATGAAGCATCACTTTAAGGCCTTTTAGTTTCTATTGCGGTTTGTGTCTTGATTTTGATTACTACTAACCAATCACATTGCCTTTTTAAGATATTGTGTATAGTATACTTGCATTGCTTGTTGTGAAAATATAAATGGATCATAATTTTTATATCTCCTATATGTTTTAACCTCAACAAGCCCATAGTTATCTACTTTGTTCCATGATTGGGGGTGGAATAAAACCAAGCACATTTGAAGAAAACTAACATTTTTATGGGTCATCCTGTATAGTGTATTTCAATAATATTTGTTAAGACCCTATAATAATTATTCTTTGTTGTTGCATTTGAACCACCTTGACAACATACACCAAAATTTGTTATACCCATACCTTAGCCATGATCTTTTGTGTTAAATTTGTAACCATTTACATAATACATTGGCCATTTGTTGGCCTTTTTTTCGGGACTCCATGTAAAACTCTTTAGAAGAGCTCTTCAATATTATTGTTTAACACCTAGTCATCAAACGTTTAAGTTAGTCTTATGAGAAATTTATACATTTACGTTAAAAATGGCTCGACCTTAGGACAATTTAGAAGAACATACAATTGTACAATTTGCAAATCCCTTTCTTCCAACATAAAAGATGTGCATCTTCCAAAAACATGTATTTAACAAAGGAAGCAAAAAACAACTTATTAAATCTTTTTGGATAATTATCATACATAATGGGCTATAGATTTAACACTGCATCTAGGGTGATATAATGTACATGATTAAAATTACTAGCATATTTTTTTTATCTATGAATATGCCAAAAGGAGTAATGAAGTATTCTCTTCCAAAAGTATTCAATGTCCACATTAAATCTCAATGCTTCATTCCATCTAGCATATGCAAGAACTTCACCTAGAAGCACAATCCAACAAACATATTTATTGTCCATGAAGTCAAAGAACACACAACGAATTGAAAAAAAAATTGTCAAATTATGTCGTGGAAGTGCATCAAGTGACATATACACGCACACCGTTCATGCACTATTTATGTCACTATTCATTCAAGTAAAATTCACAGATTTCACCTTAAAAATCATGTTGTGTGACCATAAAAATCCTCCTAGATATGTTATTCAACCTCTTAAACAAGAATCTGTGGTTAAAAGCTCCTGAAAACACCAAAAATGGGGAAATTTTCTAGAATTATACCTGATGAACAATGCTTTGGTTTTCTGCTACAGGGGATCTCTGTTGCTACTATTTCCTCCTAATTTTTACTGCCTTACCACCTCAATCTAGTTACTATACACTAAGGATACACCTATCTACTTGATCTAAATTTGTTGAGGGTAGGTTGTTGAAGAAATGGCACACACCATGGAAGAGACTCTACTTAGGACAAAGGGGCAAAAGATGATTGCTGAGCATAAGTGCGCGGCAAGAAAAGAAATAAAATGGAGGGAATTTTTTCATGGACAAAGAGGACTTTTCCTAGGGAATTAGGGGCAAAATGATATTTTGTTGTTTTTGGAAAGTATTTTATGGCATAAGATGTACAAACCATGATTTAAAACACATTTGTATTTCATCAAAAATTTTATTGACCTCCTTGTGACATTAAAATAGTGTGTTATAGTATTGCCCAAAATTTATATATTAGTGTGTTCAAAGGGAGAGACATTTCTGTTATTTAAGTGTTATTTGTAATTAATTTCATAGATTTGAAAAAAACATTGCAATGATTTTAAATTTGGAGGGACATTGAAATTAGAAATATAAATTAAAGTGAATAAGTTTTATTTTCCCTTACAATAATTCATATTCCTGCTCTAAGATTATGATGTTACATTTAATCCGTTAAAAATAAATTTCTTAGAATGACTTTCTGTATTAAATTTTTTCTTCTTCATTTGATATTGTAGATTAACCAGTACTGAAGCTTTTTGTGTAAAAAAAATACACAAAATTGCTCAGTATCTAAAATTAGAAAAGTAGATATTGTAAATTTACATAGGTACTGGTTTTATAGTAGGAAAATGGTTGAACTTTGAGATAATATGGTATTTTATATTTTTTTTCCTTTTTTTAGTAATTTTAAAACGCATCTTTTAAGCTGGTTTTAAAAAATAATTTATCTAAATGATAAGTAACTTATAACTTTAGACGACAAGGGGTTTGAATTCTAAATGCCGCTGTTGTAAAAGAAAAAAATGGTTAAAAACTGTAATCTCTCTAAAATTTGAAAAGAATTTGTTTTACAACAAAATTTATAACGATACTTTTGACTCTTACGAAAAAAAAGTACATGTAACTTTTTAAAACAATATCATAATTAAAATATATCACATTCTGAAATGCAGCAACGTTCTAACTTGATAATAGTGCCCATAATAATGAAATACTCAAAGAAATTAGGCCTTTTCTTTTAGGAAAACTTTAACAATTTCAATAATTAATGAAAAAGAATTTAAAAATGATATATTTTATTTCACTGGAGTCAATCGTCAAAAAGTTGTCAAAACCTAAATGAATAAGGAACTGGGATTGCGTGCTCCACAAGTATAAATTACTTTATTTACCTACAAAGTTATACCATATGGCTCTGAAGGGGAAATTCAACTCAATTACATTAACAAACCAAAGCAAAAAGGAATAGTCTCTTCATCAAGAAACCCTATTAACCCCGACACCATGTGCACAGAGACTCTTGTTTATATATACACAGAAAATTTATAACCCAAAATATCGATTCAAAGCATTAAAACAGCTCTATTTGCTTTATTCCCATCTCCCAGTAGCGCAATTATCAAGGTCACCTCACTGCATTCGCATTCATAGAAGCCCTTCGCTTTAGCTTACAACCTCCTCAATAAAACTGTACTTGTGATTAATGTATATAAGATTTATCACATCATAATTGGTTAGAGCAACAGAAACTCAAAAGAAACAAGAAGATATGGCTATGAGGCCAAGAATATTAACTTCCCCGGCCATTCGTCATCTGTATGAGGAGTTGAGGACTTCCAGAGCCTATGTTACATTTTAGATAGTTCCTTAATTTATTCTTTTAAACAAAATCTCTTAACTATCAAATATTTTTTCCCCTTATTTTCTTAGACCCCTTCCCAGTTCCCATGAATGTTTAGAGACATCTTGAGTGGTATTTTTTTTACTCATCCAATTTTTTTTATCTCTCTCTCTCTCTCTCACACACACCATGCACTAGAACTCTGCTTCTCCGACGATGTTAAACTATTCAGCCTTGTTGAGTTCTCACAACAATTAGAGACAACCTTAGTTCTAACAACCTCTTTTTTTTTTTTTTATTATTATACAATATTGAGTTCACATACATGTCATTAATCAAAACAGACGTATAACATATCAAACACATAGATATTTACATCTTGTTTATTTTGGTTGACCAATTCCGGAGATACAGGTGCGGGTGGTTGCACCTTCACCGGGATCTGAGGCAACTCGACCACAAACATCTTATTTGATTCTGAAATCTGCCCAACATAAAGTAACTCGATCCAATGTGCACTGAAAGCCAGAGTCTTAGAAACAAAAGCTGCATAAATAATTTTCTGAACATGATATGGAAATATAGTGAGAATTAAATTCCAGTAAGTTCAACAATAAATTATCATCAGTAAAGCTCATCACGTCATGTTCAGCTGTATAAATTACAGAAAATATCTTTGGTCACATGAATGCATTATATCTATGCACATAAGAATCATACTTTAATGATATGTATGACATGATTAACTATTTTCAAAATATCATATGATGGCCATCAACTTATTCTCATTTCAAGCTACCCCGGTCAGGGTGAGTATCCTCTACTCTCCGGTACAGGCTTTTCTCGCTTCGTCCGACATGACCCACTTTCTCTTTCTTTTCTCATTATCATGATCATAACCGTTGGTAGGGCGTCCCCTACTGGTGCACCACAAAGATTGCCATGTGACCGTGCTCATTTCTTTTCTTTTCACAATGTTAGCCAAAAATATGCTTTCAATAACAAGTATGTTTATCAAAATATAACTATTACCATAAATCATTGGTAATCATGCCATGAACATAATCATTTCAAATATCACTTTATAAAATATTTCCATGTCAAAATTTCACACTTAAGATGGTAAGAAGTTCATACAATGGCAATGACTATGGCTATACTAGTCATTTATTAAGATTCATCTTTTTTTTAAATACTAATTTTATTTCTTTATTTTCTTGATGCAGGTTTTCATCCTATCTAATCTTCTCTTACTAATCAGAGCATAACTCCCTCAATTTAACTCTGATATAGGTGATCTTGGTGTCCATTTCAAGATAAAACAATTATCTAAAACTATTATGTTGAACATTGTAACGAAATATTAAGAAACGAAGGTGATATTACTCCCTCAAAATACAGGATAGTTCCTCTCGGATAGGTTCTGACCTTTACTGACTAATTAGACCATATCTCCCAAATTGGAACTCCAAATTGAGTTATTCCAGTTGGTAAAAATCCATGAGTCATATATCTATAATTGTTATGTTGGTGCGCTATTTTAATTCCCTACAGAATATTCCCAGAAATTTAAAAACTAAAGCATTAATAACATACTCTTCCCTGAATAAACATTTTCTAACCTCTGCTTACTAATCGGATCATATCTACCTCATATGAACTCCAAATTGCATAATTCCAGTGGGTATATTTCCATGAGACATAGATATATAACTTTAATGTTAACCATTTATTTTAATTCCATACAGATAATTCCCAGAAATTAAAATACAAAAGTTGTCCTAACATAATCTTCCCTGATGAACCATTTTCTGACCTTGGCTTACTAATCGAACCATATCTACCACATGTGGACTCCGAATTGAATGATTCCAGTGGCTAAAAATCCATGACACACATATCTTTAATTCTTATGTTAACCATTTATTTTAATTCCCTACCAATAATTCTCAGAAATTAAATTACCGAAACTATCCTAACATATTCTTCCCTGATGATTCATTTTCTGACCTTTGACTACTAATCAGACCATAGCTACCTCATATGGACTCCAAATGGAATGATTCCAGTGGGTAAAAATCCGTGACACATATATCTTTAATTCTTATGTTAACCATTTATTTTAATTCCTTATAGATTGTTCCCAGAAATTAAAATACCGAAGCTTAAAATTCTGTCAACCATAGCCATACCCATGCAGAACTATCTACACCAACCTAAGTATTCAAACATACATCACATGCAAGATCAATATGTAACATGATATAGCAACATCCATGACCAATCATCAAAGTTTTAAGATCAAAATCTCATATAAATATTATGAGTTTCAAAGGTTTTCTTCAAAAAGAAATATTGTTAAACTTACCTGGAGCACTTAGTCCCCTAGACTTCTCCTTCCTCTTTCTTCCTTTCTTCCTCTCCTTTCCTCACACTACCTTGCTTCTATTTTTGCTCTCCCTCACTTGGACGAAATTCTAATGTTGTAAGGGTGGGTTTTCTTATATAGACCACCAAATAATTCACCTTTCATGATCATGGGTCTACCTTATCACAATTAGGATACACTTTGTTGAATTTTTGGAAAACAAACAACTTAGGTTCTTGTCTTCCTCTTCCTTAGTCAAGATATGCATAGAAAAAGGAGATTTGTATTTTGAAAATTATGATGATATGTTCTTAAGATATGGGGCAAGATCCCTTTGATTTAGGGATTCATTTCCTTTTTATTTTGTCTTAATCAAGTATGATAGATTTGCCTTTTTAAGTGGCAAATTTCTAGCCCTTGAATTTTCCTTACTTAACTAAAATTATTTGTGTAGGAAAATGATGTTTTGTCATAATGCTATGTATTATTACCCACTTGCTAAAGTTATGAATGTAGGATATAGATGTTTTTGTCCTAAAGCCTTGTATTATTATGCCACTTGCCAAAATGATGAATGTAGAATCACACCACTTGCTAAATTTTTGTCTTAATGCCATGTCACTTAATCTTGATTACACCAATATTTCATCACTTTAATTTTATTTTTATTTTTATTTTTCCTCTTGGGTTTGGGCTTATTCTTGCCCATTTTCCTTACTTTGGTTAAAATTCTACCTTTCATAATGGGCTTGGTCACATTTTCATGATTTTTGGGCTACCGGTCCAATTTCTATATCCTAGTCCAAGTCTATGTTTTATTTCTTCTTTGGGCTATCCTATTGGCTTGCTAAAAATTCATGTGAAGTAGAAAAACTCTATATGAAGTGTCTATAGGTTAAAGCCCAATTACGGGTGGAGATACTAAACTTAGTAACTTTTGCTCTTAAATTAAGAAAAATTACCATAATCCGATCTTCTTGAAATTTTAAAACCTTTACTTACTTCACAAAAATTTATCTTTCTTTACCTAAGAATTTCACGTTTCTTTAACATGTTTATTTCTAATATTTCCTTTTAGGTTTTCTTTCTTTACCTATTCCATTAATATTAGAACATTTCTATGCATATATGTGAGGTGAAGAATTTCTAAGGAAAATATCTAAAAAATTACGGGATGTTACATTAGTGACACCAGAAGCAACAAATTTTATACACCCAGCTCCAGTTATCATGATATATAACCGGTAGATGAATTCAAGCCAACAGTATAAAATAATTTAGAAATAGCTTTTGTTGAACATTTGTTAACATTTCCTTCCATAAAACCTCACCCAGCCCCCTAATACCACAAAACTGTAATAAATCCAGTGCAGGGACCAAATTTGATGTTTGATGTGATATATGTAATGGAACCAAGGGGGTGGGTGAATTGGTTTTCTTATTAAAAATTTTCCATTTAAAAAGAAATATTATCTCTCAAGATTTAGCTAAAAGACTTATACTATCATACAAGAATATATTAACTATCCACTCAACAACCAACACATGTAAATATAAAGGAGTAAGGGAAGAGAGATTTGGCAAACTCAATTTATAGTTTTCCAGTGACAATGTGGCCTAAGCGAAGGTTGGGAGTATTATTCACTATGAATCGTCACAGTACAAGTGCCAAGCCCCCTTGCTTAATTTATAACCTCTTGAAGATGATTTTTGCTAAAAATCACTCCAAGCATGTCACGCCTCTACTTTTAAGAGCACGTGAAACACATACTTTATAGATAAATATTCACTATAATATGTATAATACAAACGTTCATTATAGAAATAGATACAAATAGGTTCTCTCATGTAAACACAATATACAGACCAGATTTATAAATATCAGAGTGACAATAGAAGCAAGTATCCTGCCTGTGGCGTTTAGAGCATACTCTAGAATACAAGTACAATATAAATCAAAATCTAAGAGCCCTGAAAACAAAATAGGCTCACAAGAGAATATGTTGCCCAAATGATTATCTATCTGAAGGAAAATGATCAAACTCTGTATTCTTATCTGAAAAATGTAAAATATCGTGTAGTGAGTTTGACAACTCAATGAGCAAATAATACTTTTTATGGCCTCTTAGATCAACATGTGGATGTACTCATATTTTAAAATCTATCATATAGAAAATATAGTTTGAAAGTATATTCATATGGGACCCGCATTTCAAATATTCTTAATTCAGATCACATTTAGATATTCAAAACCATATGCAATACGGTATGATCATTAATCAAATATTGTTATGTATCAAAGTATTTTTCATAAAAACATTAGGAGGATCCCATATCAGAATCACTATATTAGAGTTCAAACCCTTTCGTACTTTGGTGGTGTAGGATTTTCCTAAACTCAATATCTTAGTTAAAGTTTGCTCTACCACCATTCAAAAGGACACGTGAAGAGATTTTAATATGGACATTTCTCAAGTACATAGTAAGGGAGGACAAATCACATATCATATAGTCGACATCTTGCCTAGATAGGAGGTATCCCGCTCTCCTTCACATATTATATCCCGTGTGTTGGTTGTCACACGAGGCTAGCACTACCCCTGCTAGTTGAGGTGTCAAGGTGCACTAGGGCTAACATCACTTGTTGTTAGCAAACAGTGTTTCTAATAGGATTCCTCCACAAAAATTATATTTGCACATATGCCATATCATTCAAAACAGATGTTTCAGTATAATACAAAATTTTTAGTCTCAGTATAATTCTTCTGTTAGAAAATTTTCAATCAAGGTTATCATATATACATGCCCTTTTTCAAGGTAATCTTATAGCTTTACATATCAATGTCATGTGCACAATATATTTTCTTTACCATATGATGAGAAATACATTTTGAATCACATATTCAATGAGTTCAAAAATCTATTTTCAAAATCATACTCTTCTTGAATTATATGTCAGACAGTAAACAAATCAGGTAATTTAATCTATTTCAAAGATATATAAAAGTATAAATAACTTGTAAATAGAACCAAATATACATTTAAAGTTTAAGAAGAGAATAGGGTAAATCATAGAAAGAATTATCTACTCACCAGGTAAGGCTCTAGGTTGGATAGCCCTAAAATACATTTTTCCAATCCAAATTTGACCAAACATGCCTTAAAATCAAGTCTGGAGGGTCCAAAAACTTAGAAAATAACTCTGGGAGCTTGGTCAATATTGGTCAACTGATGGGGGCACTGTTCACTGTCAGAATTATTGTTCACACCTACTAAAATCACTATTCACGACGGTCAAAATTATTGTTTATGACACCAAAAGTTGTCAGATGACTATAAAACTTCATATCCTATAGTTTATCTATCTTTTAAATCCATCTACGGTGTTAGATTTTCAATTTGACGTCTCTAAATTGAGTTTTAGAGTTTACATTTTTCTAAGATTTTCTATTTTTGATCTACGGCGATTCTGCAGCCAATTTGAAAAGTTATTCGGCTAATATTATTGTACTCTTTGTCCTGAATGTAGTGGTACCTTTAGTTTTGAGATTGAATGCTCAAAAGTACTCCAGATCTAGAGAGAGAAAATGGAGGAGAGAGAAAAACTATTCTTCACCGTTTTACAAAAAACAATTTCCGTCTTTTTTTTAATAAATGATGGAGGGACCATTTGATGATTTGTTAATTGTTAGAGGAAATCTTTGCAAAATTCATTATTTACATTTTGACCCCTAAAATTTTAAGAAATTACAATTTGACCCCAAAAAATTAATAAGTTTTCATTTTCATCCTTAAAACCTTTCAATTTCTTCCCTATTCCTTTATTTCTTTTAATAATCCATACATAAATGAAAATTACTAAATCTTAGGGGTGTTACATTCTTCCCCTCTTATAAAATTTAGTCCCCAAATTTCAAACTGTTCTATCACAAGTAGAGAATGAAGCCTATGCATATATTATAGTTATTAACCTCACTACTCAAGCTATTGGGGATATCTCTTTTGTATATCATCTTTAATTTCTAAGAAGTCTCTTCACTTGAGTGAATTTTCCATATAACCTTAACCATAGGAATTTCCTTCAACTATAATTTTTTCAGTTGTTGATCAACAATAGATATTGGTTTTTCCTCATAATTAAACCAAATTGTTGTCCAATTAATTTCTTGAAATTAGATAACATGAGAAGAATCTGATAGGTATTTCCTTAGTATTGATGCAAGAAAGACTGTAATAACATCACTTAATTCTTATGGCAATACTACTATGCCTACTTTGTTCAAGATCTCAAAAGAGCCTATATACTAGAGCTTAACATTTTTCTTCTTTCTAAACCTCATTACCTCTTTCATGGGTGAGTCCTTCAAGAATATTTGATCACCAAATAATAATTTCTAATACTCAACATTCATGGTCTTTATAGATTTTTGATATGTATTGAGTTGCTTGTATTATTTTCCTAATTAATTTCACTTTATCAACGACATCTTATAATAAGTCTGACCCCACTAAATCATTTAATAGAAAGTTAGTAACATCTCTTACATAAGGCTTTAAATCATTCAATATCATTTTATTATACGTGAATTTTGCTAAGAGATCTCTCACCAAACTCGAAGACATATGCTTGAAGTATGCTCTCCAAACTAGCATCATCAATTTAGGTTAGTCATATTCTATCTACTGTATGTTATTCAAAATTAGATTCCAAAAGTTTAACTTTACTCAACTCACTCACTTATTAGGAGACCTAAGATGTTCATGTAAAATCTCAAATAGTGTCATTTGTATATTGGCCTGACTATCACTGATATGGGCAAGTTCAACTAAGGACAAATAATTCCTCTCAACTTTCACTAAAATTATATAAAGATACCTGAAACATTACTTCTAATATGTAAATACATCATTTAGATTTACTATCAACTATAATATAATCTAATAATATAATCTAACTAAGATCCTAAAAGTTCCTGAATAACTCTCCTGAAACAATATATTCAAATTTTTTTACTTGCTGACATACCAAACAATAAAAAATATTTCACTTGTATCTTCTTTTTACCATGATGCTAGTACAATTCTTTCAGATCTTAGTATGTCCTTATTGCCTTGAGGTTATCCATATTCACAATTTATGACTTCTTCTAAAATATCCTTTCTCAACCATTATTCACATGTGAATTTTCAATCTCAACATAATTCATATCTAAATACTAGACTCAATTTCACATGGTATAAACCCTTAACACAAATACCTGGATCGCTTTACATTATTTTTGGACATGGTTCTCAAAATATTATTCATTACTTTAACCTACTAACCACTTGGACACTATAATAATTGAGTTTCAAAGAAAAGAAATTAATTTTCCTTGTAATGAGGGAAAAGAACCTTGTATTTAATGCCAAACATTAATGATGGAGGATATAGTAGAATAGACGAAAAGCATAATAGAGAACGGTGCCAAAATAAAAAGTCAAAAGCTCGGACAAAGGATTGAAGAAAATTAAAATTGGTGGATGTAATTCTTGAAAAGTTATAACCATAACTTAGCTACTATTTCGCAAAAATCAATGGCTACAAGTTTTGAATATATGTGTCAAAATCTAATTTAAAGTTACAGTTATTCGATGGAAGAATATCACATGAAAAAAATACATTTCTGAGCTTATAAAAGTTTGTGCAGAACAAAGAGCACGTAGTTAACTGGTAGGATGCAGTATGTTGCTTCAAAACAGATGTAATCAATCAACTGTAAAATAAATTAGTTTAAATTAAACATTTCTAAAATAATTAGTTGACTTAATAATACCAATATTTGACTGGTAAGAACGTTGGAAAAATAAGATAAATCATTTGATTGTCCCTTTTTAACAATTAACTGGTTTGCATTTTTATTCTTTTTTTTATACAATGATGTCTATCACTTACAACTTCCCTACAAGAATCAAGACATTAATGCTTCATCAAGGACAACAAGAAAAAATAAAATTTTGGTGATATCTTGACCTTATTCTCTTTATGTGTGCCGTCATTTTTAAAATTTTCACCCTCAATTTAGCTGATATCCACCGGCTACTCATATAGCTGTTGTAATTATACTTAGCCTATTCGTATGGCTATTATAAGTATGCCCTTTTCTGAGTTCTATAAATACACACATTAGTATCTTTACTTTCATACAAAAACGTTAGGGTGAGTACAGTTATGGAGGGAATCGCATTCTGTCAGTTTTGAAATATTTGTGTCTTTTGTGGTTCCAGTCCTAGAAAAGATGGAGAGTATATGAAGCATTACAAAATCTGGGTATGGTGCTGACTAGGAGAAAAATTTATTTAGCCTATGGTGGAGGTAACTGTGGGTTAATGGGGTACGTGTCTAAAGCTGCACATGTAAGAGGATGTCAAGTTCTAGGTATTATTCCTACAACTCTAACTGCATTCAACATCATAGGGAAGACAATTAGGGAAGAATTTAGGGTAGCTTCCATGCATTAGCGCATGGCTAGAATGATGAGCAATATTGATGCCTTCATTGCCTTACCAGGTGTTTTTGATACTTTAGAGGAGATTTTTCAAATAGTCTCTTAGGCGCAACTAAATATGCATCACAAATGGATAGGTTTGTTAAATGTCAATCACTTCTTTAATGGTTTGTTGTCTTTCTTGATTAAGCTATGGAACAAAGTTTTATCTCACACTTAACCCGACGAATTCTCTCATCTCGGCTTCCAATGCTGATGAGTTTATTAATGATTTACAAGCATTTTTTCATGTACCTGATCCAATTACAACTTAAATAGATTGGATGGAAAACAACTATAGGAAGCACAAATTGGACTTTGATATTCATCTGTAACTGTAGTAGGACATGGCCATTACTGCACTGCTTCTACTTTCTTAGGATCTACTTGAATATTTTTCTTGTTAACCACATGCCATAAGAAAGTAACACAAGTAAGTCAAAATTCACATTTTGAATGCTTAGCATATAACTGATGTTCCTTTTGAGTTTGTAAAACTATCTACAAACGTTGCTTATGATCCTTTGAACTTGGAATATACTAGTATATCATCAATAAATACAATAACAAGTTGATCCGAGAATGGCTTAAGTATTCTATTCATAAAGTCCATAAATGCAGTTGGGGTATTTGTCAAATGACATCACTAAGAACTCATAGTGCTCATATCGAGTCTTGAAAGCTGTTTTCGAAATATCTTCTTCCCTTATCCTTAATTAATGATATCAAGATGTTAAATCAATTTTTTTTAGTTCTTTAAGTTCAGTCAATATCATTCTATATAGGGATATAGATACTAGTTGGGTTCCAGGAAGTAAATCAATATCAAATTCTATTTCTCGTTTCGGAGGAAATCCAAGCAATTCTTCTGGGAACACATCAGGAAATTCTCTAACCACTGAAACCTGATCTACATTAGTATACTTTATGTCAACATCTCTTACCATTGCCAAATATCCTTGGCACTCTTTTTGTAATAACTTATGGGCTACTAAAGCTGAAATTAAATTACTGAGTACATGCTTCCACTAATTATTCACTACTTGCAACTCATTTACTAACATTTTATGCTATTGATGACATCTTCATACTATATCAGCTAGAACACACTTAAACAAGGTCAACCCATTTTGACTTTATTCTTTAATATGCTTATGCAATGTCTTAGCAATCAATCATGAAAAGCTTATATCTATCTAAGAGTCCTTCACATGAATTACCCATTTTGCATCCCTCAAATTTTAAACTTCCATAGGCAAACCTTCCTTTCTCATAATGCTTGTACATAATATTATTAAAAATCAAGTTGTCTTCAAATCTTTTATATCAACAGAATCTATCATTGAAAATCATTATCTTCATAGATTTCCTGCTCTTAAATTCAATCCAACCCACAGTTTATAAATTCCAATTATATGTGCATGTTTCAACTCATACATCCAAAAAGAGATTTAACCATTTTCAAAACACATACACTTTATTACAAACCATTATCTTGGAGTTAACAACCTCGATCACATCATAACCCACTATCAATATTGTATTAGCTATTCCTCATATTATTTCACATAAACAAATCAAACAATCAATTCAAATTTTCTTGACATCCAAACAAGCCATTACCATTGTGTTCGGATAAAATCGTTTTATTTTTAGCTAATTCTTTTTCTTTGTTCCCAAGAGGGTTCTCTTTTTCACTATTCATTAAAACGAGTTCAAAAGTAGAACTGGTAGTCCACACTCAAGAGGCACAATCTAGGACATACGCATCGATGTTTAAACATTGCATACCTAAGTATCAAAGTTAGAAGGAAGAAGAAGATGACACCCTATAGAATTCCACAGCAGAACCATGAGTATAAATATGTCTGCGGTTACATACCCATACTCTAAGTCCTACAACATAATCCTTGCTCTGATAGCCATAAGGAAACTTAATGTTCTGATACTGACTTGTCACCCCTTTACTTTTAAGGGCACGTGAAATACATACTTTACAGACAAATCTTTACTATAATAGGTATTATACAAGTGTTTATTATACAAATAGATACAGATAGGTTCTCTCATGTAAACACAATATACATACAGAGTTTATAAATATCAGAGTGACAACAAAAGCAATGATCTTGCCTGTGGTGTTCAGAGCATACTTTAGAGTACAAGTACAATATAAATCAAAATTTATGAGCCTTGGAAAAAAAAATAGGCTCACCAAAGAATATGTCGCCTAGCTTATCACCTATCGGAAGGAAAACAACCAAACTCTGTATTCTTATATGAAAAATGTGAAAATATCGTGTAGTGAGTTTGACAACTCAATGAGCAGATAATACCTCTTATGACCTCTTAAGTCAGTATATGAATGTACTCATATTTTAAAATTTGTCACATAGAAAATATAGTTTGTAAGTATATTCATTGGGACCCGCATTTCAAATATTCTTAATTCAGATCACATTTAGATATCCAAAACCATATACAATAGGGTATGATCATTAATCAAATATTGTTATGCATCAAAATATTTTTCATAAAAACATTAGGAGGATCCCATATCAGAATCACCATATCAGAGTTTAAACCCTTCCGTACTTTGGTGGTGTAGGATTTGCCTAAACTCAGCATCTCAACTAAGGTTTGCCCTGCCACCATTGAAGAGGATATGCGAAGGGACTATAATATGGGCATTTCTCAAGCACACAGCAAGAGAGGGCAAATCACATATCATATAGTCGGTATCTCGTGTGTTGGCTGTCACACGAGGTTAGCACAAACCTTGCTAGCTGAGGAGTGAGGTGCACCAGGGCGAATATCCCCTGTTGTTAGCAAACAATGTTTCCAATAAGATTCCTCCATATAAATCATATTTGCACATATGACATATCATTCAAAACAGAGGTTTCTGTATAATACAAAATTTTCAATCTCAGTATAATTCCTCTGTCAGAAACTTCCCAATTAGGGTTATCACATATACATGCCATTTTTCAAGGCAATCTTATAGCTGTACATATCAATGCCACGTGCAAAATATATTTTCTTTACCATATGACGAGAAATACATTTAGAATCACATACTCAATGAGTTCAAAAATCTATTTTCAAAACCATACTCTTCTTGAACTATATGTTAGATAGTAAACAAATCAGGTAATTTAATCCATTTCAAAGATCTATAAAAGTATAAATAACTTGTAAACATAACCAATTATACATTTAAAGTTTAAGAAGAGCATATAGTAAGTCATAGAAAGAATTATCTACTCATCGGGTAAAGCTCCAGATTGGACAGCCTTAAAATACCATTTTTCAATCTAAATTTGACCAAATAGGCCTCAAAATCGAGTTCAAAAGGTTCAAAAATATAAGAAATGACTTTGGGAGTTTGGTCAACGCTGGTCAATTGATGTGTACTATTCATGGCTGGAATTATTTTTCATGTCGATCAGACTAACTGTTCACACCTATCAGAATCACTATTCACGCCGATTGAAGTTACTATTCATAACACCAAAAGTTGTCGATGATTATAAAACTTTATATTCTATAGTTTATCTATCTTCTGAATCCATCTATAGTATCAAATTTTTAATTTGAGATTTCTAAATAGGAGTTTCAAAGTTTATCTTTTTTTAAGATATTTTGCTTTCGATCTTCGACAATTTTACGGCCAATTTGAAAAATTATTCAGCCAATATCATAATACTCTTTATCTTGAATCTAGTGGTACCGTAGTTTTGAGATTAGATGCTCGAAAGTACTATAGATCTAGAGAGAGAAAATGGAGGAGAGAGAAATACTATTTATCACCGTTTTATAGAAAAAAATTTCATCTTTTTTTTAATAAATAATGGAGGGACCATTTGACAATTTGCTAATTGTTAGAGGAAGTCCTTGTAAATTTTATTATTTACATTTTGACCCCTAAAATTTTAAGAAATTATAATTTGACCCCAAAGATATTAATAAGTTTTCATTTTCATCCTTAAAACCTTTCAATTTCATCCCTATTCCTTTATTTCTTTTAATAATTCATACATAAATGAAAATTACTAAATCCTAGTGGTTTTACAAATTAAACTCTCCTCTTTTTTTATCCCAAAAAATAGAGCACTCTTATGCCAAAGATTCTCCCAAGAGTCTAACCCACTCTTCTAATATTTAAGCAGAGGAAATTTTACAAGATGAAGGAGTAATAAATGCTCCAAATGAGCTGCACAA
The DNA here is from genome assembly GCA_037074535.1 of Gleditsia sinensis. Taxonomy (NCBI): domain Eukaryota; kingdom Viridiplantae; phylum Streptophyta; class Magnoliopsida; order Fabales; family Fabaceae; genus Gleditsia; species Gleditsia sinensis. The sequence goes on from CM073466.1 coordinate 60,233,819, forward strand.
AGAGTCAAAACTCAAGAGTAGATGTTCAAGTTGAAAAGAAATAAAAACTTCTCAGTGTGGTAGATGAAAAAGGTTAGGGCTTAGTAAATTTGCAATCAATGCTTCAATCTCTTGTTTTAATGCTTGGGAGGAGTTTTTCTTTATAGATGGTCATATTTTTATTATTATTGGAGAACCTCTAGAATTGAAAATTGCTGTTGAAGATGGTTAGGCAGCTTTTAGGTGAGTGCATTTAAGGCTTCAAGCATCCAGCTCCTCTTCTTCAGAACCTACCCTCAACCTATCTCATCCTACTCTTATTCTCTGGAATCTTGAATTTCTTTTAGAAATTTTCAGGCATTTTGCTATTTCTCATGTTTCTCTTCTTTTCTAGAACCCTGAAAATTGCCCAATCACTTCCAAGAATCCTACTCCTTCATCCAGATCTTGACCATGCTTCACATTCTTGCTCTTATTCTTTAGACTTCAACTAATTTAATTTTTCTATAAACCATTGAAAAGCTCCTTTAAACCTTTCTTAGGTTCTCCAAAGAATTTCTTACCAAGCTCAAAATTTTTCCCCTTAAGAATATCTTTCTCAACATTTTGGTTAGGAGTAATAACATATGTTTTTCCAATTAATTAGACTTGTACACCTAATTCAATCAACGTTATGTAAGCTTCGAATTTAAGGACTCCAATTTTATGTAAGTCATCATATTCAAATATAACGTTTAGATATAAGGGAGACTTACATCTTATTAGAAAACTAATATAACCTACAATATTTCTCAAGAAACATATCCCAAAACTTTCTTATCAATCAAGATATCGCTATATCAACCAAAAACTATTTTATCTTTGCTATACTAACCAATGCCATAGATATAAACATAATTAAACATGTTCCTAATAAGGGTATTGTTGTCATCAAAATCAAGGGTATTGGAAACCTCCAAACCCAAAATTCTCCCCCGTTTTAATGATGAACACTACATGATCAAAATACAACGCAACTAATAGCTTGTATAAAAAAAGTATTCAACTTAAGATCTTGATAAAAATTAATTGCAAAGTTGAAAAGATTTTACCAAACAAGCATCACAGCCTTGAAAATCTCATTTTCATGGTCATAACTTTGTAGCACTTTGTCAAAAGAATGAGACTTTCAACAGTTGTTTGAACTTTCACAGCACTTGATCCTGAAAAGAGCTCAAAAGTACCCCTTCAACAAACAAAATGTTAGTCAAAGATACAAGATGAAATTATATTTAAGGCTCCCCCTTAGCCTATGCCTCATTCTTAAGCAGGAAAGAATAGTTGTGTTCATATTGAATGTTCAAATTGAAATATCTTTCTCTTCCTTTAGCATCGAAATAATAGAACTAAATGTGCATATATAAAGAAATATTGTCATTAAAACATTAAAGTAGTCACGACAAATATGCGTATAAAACATGGTACAAAAAGTCTAATCTAAGTCATACATGGTACAAAAAGTTTGCTAAAAAACAAGAAGAACACAGAGTAGGAGTTTGGGTTTGAGAGAGAGCAATGGTTTCTGTCAAGGACTACAAGTAATATATGCTTCCCTTCATCTCTTTCACTTTATTCCTTATGAAATTTTGTTTCATATTTCTTAAAATCTGACTTTCTTATCAAAAGCTCAAGCTGCAGTTGAAGAACATCTAGCCTTTTATTCTCTTTGTGCAATTCAAAAAATTCTTCTTCTCGGGCATTTTCATTTGAAACCTTTTGAGTTTTCCTTGAAGCTTGTTCCTTCCTTGTTGAGACTTTTGTCGCTTGCTGGAGCTTGATTTAGATAATTAGGATTTTCTTCTTGTCACATTTTCTTGATTATGAAAAAATGGTACAATAGATAAAGCGAAATATTTCGCACAGAGAATATGAGATTGTGGTTCAGATTCAGTTTCTTCTTGATTGGTTTTAGTTGTATCACCTCTTGTGCGCTTCCTTACCTAAGCATCATGCACCTTCTTAAAAGGAAGAAGTTTAAGCCATGCGTTCTCATAGATACCTCTCTTGGAAATTGTCTTATAGAGACTTTCCTCCCTCAAATTCTCTTTAAAATCCCTTAAGATTTTTTGTGTTGATCATACTATACGGTAGGTGACCATTCTTTCTATTCGAAACAACTTTCATGTGATTCAAAACTATATGACCCAAATTCACTTCAATCCCTCTTTTGGCACACCATCAAAAACACGTCAAAGAAGGATAAACCATTTGATTTTCCAAATTTAGGCAGAACCACTTGACTTAAAAAGCTATACATAATTCTCATATAAAGAGATTTCATATCTCTAGCGTTGTATTCTTCACCAAAGCTTGTTCTAGTCAAATAATAAATGCAATCTTTAAACTTAAAACCATGATACTTAATTGCATTGTTTGTGTAATAAAGGTCTGGAGCATCAACATTTGTGCCTAAGATTTTTTTAATCCTTTCTTCATCATGGAATATATGAGAAACCAACACATAAATAGGTAAATTTGAGGTAGCATCATCTAATCTAGCATTTGCATAAAACAATTTTATTGGTCTAGGATATACTTTCTCACTTAGAGATAGAAGTGCATTCCAACCCATAAAGCTTAGCATATCAAAAGCTTTCAATCCTTCAACTTCAAAAAAATTTCTATTTACTGTTCTAGGTGCAATGAGTTCTTTGTTGATATGAACCTCACCAAAAGTAATAATAATTGAAATTAATATGGGATTCAATTTCAAGGATTATGTTCTAATTCAGATTTATAGCAAAAAAAAGGACCTTGACCAATTGTCTATAAAGAGATAAAAACTAAATACATAAAAAAAATATTGTAGACGACATACTCAAGAAAAAAGAAGATTATGATTGATAAGTCTTGCTTTAACGCCACAAGACAATTTTGATAAGTTAAGAATAGTTATTTAAAGTTCCAAAGAGAAAATACTCTCAATATTATCAATAATAATATGAATTGTTCAAAAGTATGCATGCCTATTTATAGGCTAATTAACTAAACAAATAAGAAAAACTAGATAGGAAACTCTTACATAACAAAGAAAACTAAAAATAGGAAATTCTTTTAGTTAGACAAGAAAACCATAAAATAAGAAATTTTTCTAGTCAAACAAACTAAAAATAAAAAGAAAAATGTAGTCCACATTGGGCCATTAAATAACTTCTCAATTTAAGCCTATATTCGGCTTTTAATCTTCAATCTTCTTATATTTTAGGGACATATTTAAATTGGTTAGTCTTAACCAATATTTTTAATATCATCGCTGGTCTTGGCCCTATATTTTTAATAACATAGACCAATCTTAACTCTTCTTTAGCATTGATGCATTTTTCTTCTTGATGGAACTCTAGAATTAAACCATTAAGTGCTTCTTTGAAATTTTTAGCCCAAACTTTTGTAACGGGTTCGACTAGAACTTGAAGTGGGTCTACATTCTATTTCCTTTTTTAGCCTGCTTACATCATTTTTCTCTTCTTGAAAAGGATTTTTCCTTAAATCATTGCCTACATCAAAAGGAGTTAAATCAATAACATTGAAACACACACTAACATTATACTCACTTGGAAGATCTAGTTTGTGGGCATTGTCATTGATATTTTGAATCACTTAAAGCAAACTATATCGTCTTTGAATCAGTTTAAAATGCCTTGGATATGAAAACCTTTCCTTCCTCATACGCATCCAAACCCAATCGCTTGCCTCAAATACAATTCTTTTGCGCCCCTTCTTAGCTTGGTTGGCATATTGTTCAATTTGTTTCTTAATGTTTTGTTGAGCCTTCTTATATATATTTTTAACAAAATCATATTTCTTCTTTCCATCTAAGTTAACATGCTTAGCTAGGTAAAAGAGTTAATGGATTAAACCTATACACAATTTTCAAAGTTGAAAAGTTAAACATTCTTCCCATGTTTTCAAGTCTTTTTGTATTATAGTACACAACAAAGTGGATAAAATCCTGTTAAATACACCATCAGTTTATGGGTGACAAGTAGTAGAAAATAAAAGTTTAGTCCTTAACTGTCACGGCCCCAAATGATGGAACACATGACCGGCACGGCATAAGGGTTTCCCCCTAGCCGCAAGCCTAACACATAGCATGCACAGACATCCAGCATACAATCCAGAATACATAATAAATATAACTGGCCACATATGCCACATCCAATATCAGAAAATACTGTTTATATATATATATATATATATATATATATATATATATATATATATATATCTCATGAATCCAACATCCTTGATTCAACTTGGCCCATGGCCTCATAATATTCATGTGATTCAACTTGGCTCATGGCCTCATAATACCAACATTGTTGTAAACATAAAACCATTTTCCAAACAACACATCAAAATACGCAAGAAAGCGAGGATCCTGCCTGTATGTTCATGGAGATACTCTAGACATAACTAAACTAAACAAACAGTATAAAAGAACCTTGCCCAAACTGGGGCTCACCAACACTATCTTCAGCCTCCTACGAAGCTGTAGCTGGATCAAAGTCTCTTTGACTATCTGTGGGGAGGAAACAAAAGAGGGGTGAGATTACCACATCTCAGTGAATGAGTAAATCACACTATAACAGAAACAGGGCAAACCAAGCACGAATGTTTCGCAATGAGTTTAATAATTGAAATCAAAGTGTAAAGATAATAATAGAACATTAAGCATTTAACCATAATTTATTGAAAGAAAAATTAAACAGTTCAAATGTATGTTCAAAAGATAAAACAGGATTAAATCAGTAACAGTAGAGCAAATCAATTATGCATGGTAAGTAATAAATGAAGTTATTTATGCAATAACAATGATGAATGAGATTGTTTAGAAATATTTAATCTTTAAGAAAAATGCACTAGTTTATTGGAGTTCTTTCCTGACAGATCATCATCTTCCCTAAGCACATAGCAAGGGAGGGGTAATCACTGTAGGCGTAGACATAAGTCCACCCTAAATTTTTCCAAGCACATAGCAATGGGTATGGCAATCACTGTAGGCATAGACATAAGTCTACCCTAAATTTTCCAAGCACATAGCAATGGGTCCCTAAGCACATAGCAATGGGTAGGGCAATCACTGTAGGCATAGACATAAGTCTACCCTAAATCCCTGTGTCTTAGGCAGTCATATGCCCGTCACAGTATCCTAGGCCGAAGCCTTAACATGATCATGGTGCACCAGGGCTAGCACTACCTGCGGCTAGCTAACAGTGATCTAAAAGGGTCCCTCCAATAGAAAACAATTGAAATATGCTATTCAAAGAGTTTAAAGTAAAACATTTCAATAACTTTACAATAAAGCTATAATTCTCCATCTAGCTCTTTTCATGCATAAAATTCCGTTCTAAAATATATCTCATCCATGAATTCTCATGGAGACCTTTATAATCATAAACTTTCCCTTTTAAACATAGATCGTCCGCAGACATCACATAGATGCTCATCATACATCAAATCATTTCATGGCTAACTTAGTTCATTTCTATGACTAAGTTTGCATTTCTATAAATTTAGCTCAAATGGAGAATTATCAGTGTAGATGCTTGCCCTGCATACCTAGAGTTCAACTAGGATTTAAATTTATAATTTCTAACATGGTTGGAACATATTGGTTTTCAAAGCAGTAAAACAATTTAGCATACATTCCAACTAGTTAAAATCATACGAGAGAGAGAGTTATAAACCGAATTCATAAAACATGCGCTATAGTTTGAAAAACCCACTCACAGGTAAGGGCTCCAGATTGGATAGCCCTAAAATCTTAGTTCCTGGTCTGAATTTGGTAAAATAGACCCCAAAATCGAGTCCAGAAGGTCCAAAAACCTTAAATGAGCTTGGTTACTATTCACCGCCGGAAAATACTATTCATTGTCACAAAAATTTTACCGAATCAACAAAACATTTTCATATCCTAATATTTATCTAGTTTCTGAATCCATCTACGGAGTCAGATTTCTAATTAGAAGTCCCTAAGTAAGGTTTTTCAGAACTTACCTTTTACCGAAATTTTCTACTTCAGATCTACTGCGATTCAACGGTTGATTTGAAAAACTGATCGGTCAAAACTGAAGTACTCTTCGTCCTGAATCCAATAACACGTTCAGTTTTGAGATTGGAAGCCCTTAAGCACTCCAAATCGAAAGATAAAATTTGAAATTACTATGCACTCACTATGCATGCACTATTCCTCTCTTCTTTTTTTTCTTCTTTCTTTTTTATACTTCGCCGCCCCGATTTTCGTTTATCGTTCGTTTTTTTTAATATAATAATAATTATTAAATAATTAATAATAGGATTTTATTTTATAAAAATTCATATAAATTCCATTTTTCATCATAAAATATCCCAAAAATTCTTAAAAATTTCCATTCTCATAAATCTTTAGTTAAACTCTTAAATCATAATTTTTCTTAATAAAAATCATAATAAAATAAATTTCAAAACAAATATCTTAATTCATATTAAAAGAAAGAATATTTCTAAAAATACCATAAAAATTCAATAGAGGCCGATATAATTATTTTAAGCAATACAATACTTCTTTTACTTAAAAGTCTACTTACTTTTAGCAAAACATAATCATTTTTAAACAAATAAAAATATATTTGCTTATAGCGCGCCAAAACATAAATTCTCATATTTCTTTTGTAATTCTTTAATCCATGTAATAAATATACATATTTTCTACGGTTCTTATCTCTATTGTCAAAATTTTCTCTTTTATTCTAAATTTCCTTTAATTGGACTTTTCGTTAAATTTTACGGTTATTACATTAACTTACCTCACAAAGTCCCTCAAAAATAGTTTAAGACTTCATCTTAGACTTATCTTGTCTACAAGTGATAAACTGCTCACATATTCATTATATATCACATTTCATATGCAAAACATCTAAAGTCTTAGATATGCCAAAATATCTCATCAAACTACCTCCATGAGCTTCCCTAACAATCAAATCATGCAATGAACATTTAGGCATACATAATTTATTTTCTCTAAATAGAAATTCATTATGTCTAAAAAACTTATTAAACGTCACTTTCTCACATGCATTGAATATATTACCCAGCAAAAGAGAAACTTCAATATTGGGTAAAGAAGGGTTAAGTTCATTAATATAATCATTGGCAAATTTGAGAATAAATTTTTTTTATTTCACTATCTCTTGCATAAAAATTTATTTGCTTTCTTTTTGCTTTTGTTTCTTCACCAGCTAAAATTTATTTTTCTATTTCACTTTCTTTCTCTTTTTCTTGATTCAGCCCTTCTTTCTTTCAAAATATCACTCTCTTTTTCTTATCACAAGCCAAAATTTCTTTTTATATTTCACTATTAATTTCTCTTCCTCTTGATTCGACCTATCTTTCTTTCAAAATATCACTCTCTTTTCATCACTAATTATTTTTTTTCTTTTTCACTCTTTATTTCTATTCCTTTTGATGCATTCTTTCTTTCTTTTGAAATATCACTTAATTGTTCTATATCACTCTATTTTTTTAACTTGACTTGTTCTTCATAATATTCATCAACACTTTTAAACCTTTGAGTTAGGCCTTGTAATTTCGTAAATAAGTCCCTATGGTAATGACTAGGAATGAATCACTTATTCATAACTGCTTTATCTCTTCCCATGTCTTAATAGGCCTTTCACTATTCCATTTGCTACTTAAAACCAATTTATCCTACCAAATAATAGCATAGTCAGTAAATCCAATGACAACCAACTTTATCTTTTTCAACTCAAAATAATTGTGACAATCAAATACCAACTCCATCCTTTTCTCCCATTCTAAATAGACTTATGGATCATTTTTACCTTGGAAGAATGGAATTTTCAATTTTATGTTGCCCAAATTATTATTAACCCTATTTCTGACTTCTCTATATCTCTTATTGTTATCACTTAAATCCCTATCATCTTCATCAAAAACATCTCCATAATACTTTTCATCTCTAATGCTCGCTTCTCTCAGTTGAAATTTTTCCCTCTTATGCATGTTAAGAGTGTTTTGTGACTGCTCTACACATGCATCCTCTACTCAATCTATCCGTTCATGGACCTACTCCATCTCCTCTCTAAAAAATATCGTTATCTTCCTCACTAAAGCTTCTATCATTAACTTTAGATTTACCATTCCTGACATACCTTCAAAAGTATTTTTGTTCTTCTTGTGTGACATGATTTCTTGCAACACAATGTTAGACTAAAAAAAACCTCACAATATTCATATATTTCTCTCAAGATTAATGGCACTTGCACTCGTGTTTACTCAAATTTGGCTTTTACCCTCTTATAAGCTCACACTCTCTTGCCTTTTTCCACTCTTAGTCTCTTCTTTCAGTTCTTTATTAAACTCAAATGAACTAAAAAAAAATTTCTTGTAACAATCCAAACTCAACCGTTACAATGCAAAGAAAAAAATAAAAAGTAGAATTTTAAGAAGCAAAGGGAACAAATCAATATAACTAAGAAAAAAAATTGAAGACATCATAAGTAATTAAGCAAGAAAAGCAACTAGAATAAAAGGAAATTGAATACTAGAAAAAAATTGAGATAGAAAAAATAAAAGTAAGAAAATCATATAAAATAAAAGATTAAAGCAAGAAAAGTAATTGATGCAATTAGAATTATTGCTTCTCTTTTTTTTTTCTTAAAGACTAAATTGCAAACACTTGGCAAAAAACATAAATTTCAACAATGCTGAATTCTAACTATTTTTTTTTTGAAAATCAATCTTTTTTAGAAAAAAATTCTTATTTCTTCAATTATGATTTCCTCTTTCTTTTTTCAAAATTCACTTTTTTTATTAGGTCTGAACTTGAACCAAAATCATGAGAAATCAAAAGAAGATAAGAAGAAAGAAGAGCACAAGAAACCACAAGATAGCAATATGAAATAATAACAAGAAAACAAACAAATAGGATAGATCAAACATGTCTTAGAACTTAGGTTCTTACACCAAATGATATGAACTCCTTATATGAATTGCACTAAGAGTAGTAAGACTTGGAATCAATATGGAATCTAAGTTAAAGGATCGTGTCCAAATTCTTATTTATAATAATAAAATAAAAAAAGAACTTGGCACGTTATCTATAAAGATATAAGAACTAAAGGTATAAGAAAATATTGCGGATGACATACTCAACAAAGGGAAAGAAGATTGTAAGTGATAAGCCTTGCTTGAACACCACAAGAAACTCTTAATAAGTTTAGAATAGTTTTTTGAAGAACTAAATAGAAAACACTCTCAATATTATCAATAAAAATATGAATTGTTCAAAAACATATATACTTATTTATAGGCCAATTACCTAAACAAATAAGAAAAACTAAATAGGAAACTCCTACATAGCAAGAAAAATTAAATATAAGAAATGCTTCTAGTCAGACAAGGAAACCATAAAATAGAAAACATTTTTAATCAAACAAACGAAAAAGAAAAGAAAAATGTAGCCCACATTAGGCTATTAACTTCTTAATTTTAGGCCTATATTTAGTATTTTCACTACAAGAAAAGGACTTTCTTCTATGACCTTATGGTTGTAAAGATGGAAGTTCTGTTTAACTTATCTAATAGGTCATCATTTCTAAGAAAGGGTATTAAATAATCCATAGTCTATGCATAATCTTAAATTTCCATTTTTCTTCCTTGTAAACAATATAGGAACTCCCTAGGATGATAAACTTAACCCAGTAAATTGTTTTTCCAACAACTCCTTTAATAAGTATGTTTATGTTTAACATCTTTCTCTACTTCCAATTTCTTCTTAAGGACTTTACCCTTATCAATCAAAAGTCCAAGCTCCCAAATCTCCATTGTCACCACAATATTCCCAATCTTAGAATTTAATTCAGCTTTAAGCTTAATTATCTCCTTGGAGATTGTATTTAAAATAAGTAGAGTGTTTAGACAAAGCCTTAGATTGAGAAAATACTAGTTTATTCTCATATTCCCTTTATGTGAATAAGATAAATTTAATTTCTTTCCTACCATCACACTGCAAGGAAAGCATTTATCCAGGGAATTTGTATATCTTGGTGGGTTAATAACTCATTCACTCATTTCCACCAATGTTTTATGTCATTTCCTAACATATAGATGGAAAATGTAACTTTTGTTTATTTGTACAACCTAGCACTTCAAATATCTTTTATAATCCCCTAGCCATCTCTTAGCTACTGTTAGGTTATAACTATCCTAGAATGAATGAGGTCTCACTTTCCTGATCTCAAATTACCCTATTATCTTCCCTAATTTCACTATTATTATTGTTATTCTAGAGGTGCTATAGGATTTAGTTAAAGATAGAAACTTGGTCTCGAATAACTGTAGCTAAAATTTATAGTGTTTCATACGTACTATTCATCAGATTTCTTCTTGGTGGTGCAATAACTTTACTGTTTTGAAACAAAATAATTTATTATTGAAGTGATCAGCCCCAATAATTAGTTGAAAACATTTAATAGTAGTTATAACATTATTCAAGTATACATATACGAGACACTAGTAATTTCATACCTATATATATGTACATCTCTACACAACCTTGCTACATACATACTCACAACACACCTAAACCATCTGCCTTTGACCATTTAGGATTAATCTGCTTTGATATCACTTTATAATGACTTCAGTTAGTTCCTTGTATACACATTTTCTATTTAACTAATCTTGAAGCCATTACCTTCTTTTCAAATTATTATCATGTCTTGGTCATCGATGCATGTATAGTAGGAATACATTCCATAGCAAACAAATATCTAAGAGCTTTTCTTTATTTTTTATTATCCATTTACATCAGTTCAACAAGGATATAATACATATATATATATATATATGTACTTTTATTCCTTTGCATATGCCCTTCCTAGTGTTAAAGGTGAAGGTGGAGGAACGTGTGTTGCGAAGTTATAATAGAGCTACAACCATTATTTCTTACATTGTGGAATCATGTCCTAAGTAAAGCAACTCCACTCAGTTGACTACTAGTAGCACAAGCATAGCACACACTGGCATCTATTTCTCTTTATCTAAACACAACATGAAATAAGAGGGAGAACTAAAATTCCTTGTAAATTCAACAATAATCGCAATCATTATACATAATACAAATCATGGTATGCTTAGTTGTATTAACTACAGAGATCAATCAGCCATGTAAATAAGATACACATCCAATGCACATATCACAATGCATTCATGGCATATATATCAAAATCCACTAATACAATACCTAGCTATATCACTACATCACATAGACATTATATTTTAAATAATTCATTGCATCTTTATTCAAAACATATTTATATCATTGTTGTTTTCTTTCTTATCAGTCATTTCTATAACATAGTTGATTTGAGTCATTCCCCCTGTTACTCACATACCATTGTCACAAGGTCAATGTAAGTCATTACCCCAACTACTGATATTCTTGACAAGCCTCACTCTTTCTAGGCATGGCCAAAATCTCATATCATATCATATCATATTTGTGAATAGGGAGTCACATATATATTGCCGACACGAAAACCTTGTGACATTTTTCTCTTTCACATCTACCTTTTATTTTTCTTTTCTTTCTCATAAATAACCATGACATGATGTTAATCTTTTCACAGCCAGCATATAACAACATAATCATCTAGGTATAATCTGTCACTAATATCATACAGGTTATATATATTCAATATAGTGATTTTCAACTAATTTCATGCATATATTAGTACAAATCACAGTTGCCACTAGGATGCAAATAAATTATTTTCAAATAAGTAAATGTATCCATGTCATCCATGCCATCACATAATACAATTTATATTGAAGGTGAGAATTACTACTATGGAGTGGTGGTCATATTGAAATATTAAATTATTTAAATTTATGGTTTACCAACATGTTAAACATAATTTAAACTTCTCATAAATTAAATTTTGGCCCAAAGCTATTTTAACAACAAATTTCCTTTTTCATTTAATTTATGTTGATTCTAGTTATCAATTTAACTTACCTCCTTCATTTAGATTTCATTATTCATCTTATATATTATATTTAACTTATAAGAAATTCCAACCTTTATTGTTTATGTTATAATTGTAGATCATCTCTTCATTTTCCTTTCTATCTCTTTTAATTTGCTTAAATCCTAATTTAAGTTTTTGCCTCTCTATCTATTTTAAACATTCCTTTTAACCAGTTCTTTTATGCTTAATGTAACAACTGGTTTTTTTGTGTGATTACACATCAGACAAACATCCATCCAAAAGATATGCATCTTATATATATATATATATATATATATATATATATATATATATATATATATATATATATATATATATATATATATATATATATATATATATATATATATATATATATATATATATATACATATATATATGTACATATATATGTACATATGTATATCTTTTGGATGGATGTTTAATCTTTGATGTTATGTAAACATATATATATACATATATATATATATATATATATATATATATATATATATATATATATATATATATATATATATATATATATATATATGTATATATATATGTTTACATAACATCAAAGATTAAACATCCATCCAAAAGATATACATATGTACATATACATATGTACATATATATATATACATATATGTACATATATATGTGTATATATATATATATATATATATATATATATATATATATGTATATGTATATATATATATGTACATATATATGTACATATATATATATATACATATATCTATATATATATGTACATATATATGTACATATATCTATATATAGATATATATGTACATATATGTGTACATATATGTGTACATATATGTACATATACATATATGTAACATATATGTACATATACATATATGTACATATATATATATAGATATATATATATATATATATATATATATATATATATAGATATATATATATATATATATATATATATATAGATATATATATATATATATATATATATATATATATATATATATATATATATATATATATATATATGTTTACATAACATCAAAGATTAGCAACATATACACACATGTAACCCTAGGTACTAAGCATACATCCCAAAAGGTGAAGTACCATGTGGTTACATCAAAACAATGGGGTTAACCCATTTACATTATCAAAATATATACATAGCTACTATCCTACTGTCCCTTTCCCTTAGCCACCAACATATTGATGACTAGAAGGTTCACCACTACAGTGAACTGTCCCAGGTAGGGGACGTCCACCGACTGAAACTCTAGCATTAAATATTTATGTACCTTTATTAATAAAAGAAATAAAATTAATGATGTTACATTAAATATTTATATACCTTTATTAATAAAAGAAACAAAATTAAGGATGTTACATATAGGAACTAGAATGATATGGCTTTAGAAATGAAAGTAAAAAATGCCTGAGATTCATGGGAGGATGTTGACACGTGAGAATCAAAGATGCCTTGATAGAAGTTTGGAATAAGAAAAGTTGGTTATCCATATGGATGTGTATATGTTCTTTTATGTGTATGGTTCCTAATTATATCGACTTATGGATATAAATATGCAAATTTGAGGATTGTTTACATATTAGTGAAGATGATATACAAAAGAGATATCCCCAATAGCTTGAGTAGTAAAGTTAATAATTGTAATTCATGTCTTGACTTCATTTCTTACTTGCGATAGGATGGTTTGAAATTCGGGGACCGAATTTCTCAAGGGGGAAGAATGTAACAACCCTAAGATTTCATAATTTTTATTTATGTACGGATTATTTAAAGAAAATTTGAGTAGGGATGTAATTGAAAGGTTTTAGGGATGAAAACAAAAACTTATTAATATTTTTAAGGTCAAATTGTAATTTCTTAAAAGTTTAGGGGTTAAAATGTAAATATTGAAATTTTCAAGGACCTCCCTCACAAATTGAATATTTTCAGAATGGCCCCTCCATAAATATTTAAAAAAATTGGAGTAGAGATGTAATTGAAAAGTTTTAAGGATGAAAATAAAAACTTATTAATATTTTTGGGGTCAAATTGTAATTTCTTAAAAGTTTAGGGGTTAAAATGTGAATAATGAAATTTGAAAGGACCTCCCTAAAAAATTGAATATTTTTCAAAATGGTCCCTCCATCAATATTAAAAAATTTGAGATGGAAAGTTTACGGGTGAATGAATAGTGAAGAGTGAATAGTATTTTTTTCTCGCTAGATCTAGAGTATATTTGAGTCTCCGATCACATAACTAAGGGTACCACTGGATCCAAGATGAAGAGTACTACAATATTGGCCAAATAATTTTTCAAATTAGCCTTAGAATCGTTGCAGATCGAAAGAAGAAAATCTTCAAAAAAGTAAGTTCTGAAACTCCTATTTAGAGATCTCAAATTGAAAATCTGACACCGTAGATGAATTCAAGAGATATATAAACCTTAGGATCTGAATAGTGATTCTGTGTGGTGAATAGTATTTCTGACTGTGAATAACACCCATAAGTTGACAAGTGTTGACCAAGCTCCAAGAGGCTAAATTTCGCAATTCTAGAGTCATTTTCTAAGTTTTTGGACCCTCCGGACTTTATTTTGAAGTCTGTTTGGTCAAATTTAGATTGAAAAAGTATATTTTGGGGCTATCCAGCTTGGAGCTTTATCTTGTGAGAAGATAATTCTTTTTATGACTTATCCTATACTCATCTTGAACTTTAAATGTATAATTGATTCTGTTTACAAGTTATTTATAATTTTATGTCTCTGAAATGGATTAAATTATTTGAATTCTTTATAATTTGGTATATATTTCAAGAAACGTATGGTTTTGAAAATGAATTTTTGAACTCATTGAATATATGATTTTAAATGTATTTCTCATCATATGATAAAAAATATATATATTGTGCATGTGGCATTGATATGTAAAGTTATAAGATTTCCTTGAAAAATGGCATGTATATATGATAACCCAAATTGAAAAGTTTCCAACAGAGGAATTATACTGAGACTAAAAATTCTATATTATACTGAAACCTCTATTTTGAAAGTTATGGCATATGTGCAAATATGATTTCTGTGGAGGAATCCTATTGGAAATTCTATTTTCTAATAGCAGGTGATGTTAGCCTTGGTGCACCTTGACACCTCAGCTAGTAGGGGTGGTATTAGCCTCTTGTGATGGCTAACACATGGGATATGATATGTGATAGAGAGCGGGATGTCTTCTATCTGGGCAAGATGTCGACTATATGATATGTGATTTGCCCTCCCTTACTATGTGCTTGGAAAATGCCCATATTATATTTCCTTCGTGTGTCCTCTTGAATGGTGGTAGGGTAAACCTTAGCTGGGATGCTAAGTATAGGTAAATCCTACACCACCAAAGTATGAAATGGTTTGAACTCAAATATGGTGGTTCTGATATAGGATTCTCCTAATGTTTTCATGTGAAATATTTTGATGCATAACAACATTTGTTTAATGATCATACAGTACAATATATGATTTTGGATATCTAAATATCCTTTGTTTTAAGAATATTTGAAATACGGGTCCCATATGGATGTACATCCGAACTGTATTTTCTATGCGACAAATTTTAAAATATAAGTATATCCATAAGTTAACCTAAGAGGTCACAAGGTATTATCTGCTCACTAAGTTGTCAAACTCATTACACGATATTTCTATATTTTTCAAATAAGAATAGAGTCTAGTCATTTTCCTTCATATAGGTGATCAACTAGACGACATATTCTCTGGTAAACCTACTTTGTTTCCAGGGCTTATAGATTTAGATTTATATTGTACTTATACTCTAGAGTATGCTCTGAATGCCACAGGCAGGATCCTTGCTTCTGTTGTTACTCTGATATTTATAAACTTGGTCTGTATATCGTGTTTACATGAGAGAACCTATCTGTATCTATTTCTATAATGAACGCTTGCATTATACCTGTTATAGTAAAGATCTGTCTATAAATTATGTGTTTCACGTGCCCTTAAAAGTAGGGGCGTGACAGAAAGTATCTTACCTTGGAACTTTTCCTTTAATTTTGCCTTTCTTTTCCCCTTCTTCCTTATACGACACTGGTTTTTTCTTCCTCACTCTGCTAGTCAAAATATGCCCAGAGTTTTTCTTTATTAAAGTGTCCCTAGATCTCTAAAGATAGTTATCCCATGAGGTGTTCCAAGAATATTCCTAAGGCTTTGTTTGGACAATTTGAATTCATTATCTTCTTTAATCTTTTGATACCATAAAATTAATAAGGTTTAAAATTTTAATTAGAGACACTTACTTAACTTAATTTTCTTTTAAAATTCCAAACTGTTACATACAAATTTCTCTTGACGCTCCTTTATTTTCTTTCAAAATTCAAGACTTGTATACTTGTTCTTAAAAATTATTTCCCTTTCACTATTTCACCTCACACACCTTATTTAATTCCACAAATAACTCATACTAAGTTTCCTCATTTTCCTAATCATTTATGCTAATTTTTGTGCTTATACATTTTATTAGTAATTTCTAGTGTATATTTCCTTTAATATGTCTCTTAAAACAAACTATTTGAATCAATAGAATTTGAGAGAAGTAGGGAATAGCAATTCGCAAACAATTAAAGTAAATATGTAAGGAAATTCAATTGTAAAAAGACTTAGGACTAGGGTTCACTACACTTATGATATTCAATAATCAAGACAATTATTTTCAATTGCAATTATTTAACATATTGGCGATGGTTTAGCCTAAGCTCATTACTAGCCACTTCCAAGGTCTAATAGCATTACCTAAGTTAATCTAATTTCCTGCTTTCGTGGTTTAGGTTAACTTGAGCCCCTTAGTATTTGTGCCAACCAATTAATTCAATTCCCAAAGAATCTTCAACTACTTTCGTGATTAAAGTACCTCTAATTAACTATTAGGTTCTGACAATAACTTTCATCTTTCATCTCATTAACTATTTACCTACAACGTGATAAGATGATGGCAAGATATTTATCAACACATATATGCAAAATGGTCAATCTGATTATCCACAAGTAACCACAAAGGAAATTCAAGAATTCAATTTAATACATCATAAGTGGGTTCTCCTAAATCCTAGAATAGAATCTACTTACACATAATTGAATCAAAAACCAAACTCAATTTCATCAAATAAACCATGAATGTTCAATACAATCTAAAGAGATAAAGAGATAAAGACAGAGCTATAAAACCCAGTACTGAAGAATCGAGATGAATCAGAGATATAAACTTCAAATCCACTTAAATTCCAGTCTAAAAACAGAAAGAAACTATAATTCTACTAAAAACCTAGCCTAAAGTGTCTCGGATGTCTTTCTCCTTTCGAAAATCGTGTTCCCCTCAATATATAACATCTTAGCTACATAAAACTTTAAAAACATGGAGCTGTATAGAACTAAAGCATGTTAATGTCTTAGGACACTACCTTGCCATGCTTTAGGTTGGTTTTGGAAAAGTGCATGCAAGTTTAACATGGAACACGGCCTAGCCGTGTTAAAGGCTGACTTACCCTTTTTTGGATCTTCCTAAACCCATCCTTTGCATTGTCCCTCATCATCCTATTCCTAGTCCAAAGAACTCTCCAGATATGTATTTTTCTTTGGTTCTTAGGCCTTTTACTCATCTACAAAAAGAAAACATAGCTGAGCAGTATCCACAACAATAAAACAAAATCTCATGATAGTAGAAAAAATAATCACAAGTTAACAATGAGTGAAAGGATGAAAAACAATGAATAACACACAATTTTCTCATTTATCAACTCCCCCATACTTAAGCTTTTGCTTGTCCTCAATAAAATAACAAACCATACCAGTAGAAAAGGAGAAGATGAACTCAAATTCTAGAAAATAGGAAAAACATAACACCACTAATTCTTCACCCAATCAGTTAGTCTCTATTCTTTTAATACTAAACCGAATTCTCTTATTATACACTTACTCCTATTATTACCATAAATTTTATGCACCAAATTGATTTTTAAGCACTCAAGTAGGACTCCGCGTCCTTTAGATATCCCTACATTGCCTTACCTCTATTTCAACTTTATCATTTTTTTCTTCTTCTTTTTTAATTCACAAATCTTTTTCTTCACAATTTTTTTTTATATATGGTGAGTGTATTTAATACTCCATCTCACTAATGTATAGGTAACTAAGCACTCAAACTAAGGCCTCTTTAATGCCTTGAAGGCTAAGTACTCATAGTGAAAAAAATTTGTGTTTTATATCCCTTCATTCTTCACCTGTCCCTATCTTCACACTTTCATCATGCCAAAAATAAAAAAAAATAGCATAATAGATGAGGTATTATTAAAGAATTAAAGGTTCAATGCTAAACAAGAGAAACTAGATGACAAAATTTGTATTTCCTATTTTGTCAAACATCACATTTTCATGAGATAGAATCAACTAATATTATATCAGCCTATCAACAGAATTGCTAACTTTATGACTAAAATGCTCAAATAAAAATGAAAAATGACTAAACATGGCTTATATATACAAGCAAGCAAAGATCAAGACCTAAAATTAACTCCTCTATGTTTAAATTTAACATTGTCCCCAATGTTATTATCAATTAATGCATAGGCAATGGAATGAAGAAACTTACTTGTTTATTGGTCTTCTAATGGTGGAGAATGTGGATGCTGGGTGAGGTAACAATCGTACCAAGTTTGCATCATGTGATACACCCATAATGCCTTCCATGGATTGCATTTTGGCTTGTATGTTATTGATGAATGCGTTCATTATATGCAGGGTGGTCCTTTGCTGAAGTTGCTCCTCCTTTATTTAGCCAAGTCGTGAGGAGAAGGAGTCTTGATCATCAGTAGATGCTTAAGAAAGACCTACAAAATCAGTAGGTTAGGAAAGGGGCTGTAGGGTTGGTAGGGCTGGGAAGGGGTCATGTGGTTGTTCATCATCTTTAAATTCAGAAGAGTCATATTTTGAGCCATCTATTAGAGTGTATATCTAAAAGTCTTGATTAGTGACTACCGTAAGGCTAGGTAGAGGAAATAGATTACACCTACGAAGATGCAACCAATAGTCAGCATTTTTTTTTTACAATTAATTTCATATACAAATAAGATTCTAAATCAATTGAATTGCTACCAACTATTGGTTGTAAGTTCTGTAAATGGTGGTCTAATCCTAGCCCTTTAGCTATGGTAGTCACTAATCCCCCTATAACTATTTTACGCTCATGGCGTTATCCACTATTGCCATTTGTTAGGCCATGACGCCCTCGTATCAACTTGGATAGCTTTTATCATAGCCCATAGAATATAAAGTTCTCGTTGATTTGTAATTCCATTGCTTTTAACCCTACCAAAAATGGTATGGGCCATTAGACATTGTAAATATCAAAATCAGAGGTTACAAATTGATCATACTTTTGAAACTTATGCATTATACTACCCCTTATAGAAATTAAGTTCCAAAATTGTTATGTATTAAAACCTTGGGGTATTGTTTTGAAACCCCTAAGAGGTAGTCAAAATAATGCAATAAATTAGGTTAGAGATAAACTATAATAAGTATCAAACAATTTAAAGTTAATGCGGCCTTGATCGGCATTGGGACCCCAAAACATAACTATGTTAAACAATTCCAAGGTTGTTCTGGCATAGCTAGGTAGTAGAGCCTCACAAATGTTGCCCACCCAATCTTATCAACCTGAAAGTGGACATCATTTAGTATACCTAACTTTTTCAAACATTCATCATTAATATATCATATACTCTGCATTCTTTGTCGTATAAGTATGTTGTATTGTGTCCATTGATTATCATTAGTAAATACAATACCATATTGGTTTATTTGGTGAGGAAGTTGGGTAGGTCTAAATCCTCATCTACCTTGAGGTTGTTGGGATTGAGGGGCTCTGGCTCTTTCTAGGGCCATTATGAAATATATACAATAAAGTTCAAAGGTAATGGGATGAATAATTACCAAGAGCACACCAATTTCAATGATCACTAGTAATCAACAACATTATAACTTATAATCTAGTACAATGTAAATCTGAATAGCAATGCAATCATATAACAAAAACTAGAAGAAATAGCCACATTAAAGTAGCAATGGAAAAATGATATAAACTAGGTAATCAGAAAATTCAATTCCAGGCAAATTATGGAGAAAAAAAGATATAAAAATTGCAACTTAAAAAGAAACAACCATGGAAGAATATTCAAACTAGGAAATTAGAACATCAAAAGAAAAATCAGAAAATCTAAATGCTAGCAATAGCCAAAAATTAAAGAATCCAATGTAGTAAAGAAAAATAGAGATAGAGATAGATAATACCTGGAGTGAGCCTAAGGAAGAGACCACAATGGATTGATGCAATAGAGGTGTAGGGAAATTGTGGGACAACAGGGGAAAGGGTACATCTTATCGATACTGGAGGTTTTGTTATGTTTTTAGGGGAATGGGGGCTCAATTTGGATAGAAGGGAAGGGAATGTTAGAGCTTAGGCATAATGGGGATAAATGAGGAGTAGAAAAATGCAGGCTTAAGGCAAAGGGAAAGGGAGAGCTCAAATGAGGGCAAGGGGCACTGGCACTATGAGAATTGAGGAGCATAGTAGGGAAGATTGATGGTGGTAGTAAGCCAAAGAAGGCTTTTAGGTTTAAGGGAAAAAGGAAATAGAGGATTGGGAGGTTGGGACTCAGGGAAGGAAATGAAGCTGAGAGGTGAAAGTGAAGAGGGATAATAAGGGGGTGAAGATAAGATGCCATGTACGATGGGGAAAATAAGTTAATGGAGTTATGGTGGACTACTGGAAAAGATTAGATAAAAGCTTTGGTGGAGGTTGGCTAATGGAAAAGGGCACAAGGAGAGGTTGAGCACAAAGAGTGAAGAAGAGAAAGGGGAAAATATAAGATAGGGTGTTATAACTCCTAGGCACGGTTTAGGCATACTAACAGCATGGCCTAGCCGTGCTTCTTGGTAAACTTGTGCTACTCATTTTTTTACTTACTTAGACATAGCCCTGCTTTAAAGCACGGCTAACCTGTGGTATGAGCTAAGAAACTATGAGCACAGAACACAGGCGTGTCACACGGTTAACCTATGTTGCATGTAGGTTTTATGCTTGCAGGGGGACATGGCTTGTCAGTGTTAACTATGGGAACTCATAATTTTTCAAGGGCTTTAAACATGGCTGTGTCCTAAGATAGGGCTTGTCCGTGTTAGGTGCTAGAATGCCATTTTCTTCGAAAGTTTCCACTATTTAAGATCTCTTTAAAGTTGATCTCTTTCCCAACCCTAGACAACTAAAATTTAACCTGAATATCACCCCAAAAACAAACCTCACTGGTTAAATTAAAGAGACAAAACCAAAATCAAGTTAAAAAACAAAACCTAAAGCATTAAAACAAAACAAAAGGAGACTTAAAATTGAAATATGGGTTACCTCCCACAAAACGCTCATTTAAAGTAGTGAACTTGACTTATTTAGCTTGCTTTTAATTTAAAGGGGGCTCTAAGAGAGTTTTGATAACTCTCTTCTCAATCCATTGTCCCATATCATATTACTTAAGGTGTTGCCTAATTAGTTGTCCTAAATCAAAATGCTTGAGATGATGCCCATTAGCTTTGAAGGATTTAGTTGCTTTACTCTATTTTCAACTGCTCTATAGCTCAAGCTAGGAGAAAATAGTTTACCTTTGGAACCTTAACTTCCTCTACGACTACTGATTTTTGATTGAGGTCTACTTCAAGTTATTCTACCCTTGCCTTTAAAGGGAGAAAGGGACTCTTATTAAGCTTCTTGGCATATTTAATAGCTTCAACTTGTTCAGCACAAGGAAAGAACTCTCCATAAGGCATAGTTTAAGTGGGTCAACAGAATAGATGTTCATAACATTATTAGTTATATTCTATTTAGGAAAGTTAGTCATGAAACATGATTCATTTAGAGATGGGGATTTCATTGTATCTCCTAAGTTAAACTTAATTTTCTCATCCTTTATATTTAAAGAAAGTTTTCTATCTTTTACATTAATAATAGCACTAGCTGTAGCTAAGAAAGGCCAACCAAGAATGATGTGGATTTGATTATCCTCCTCTATCTTTAATATGACAAAATCAATAGGCATGAAAAGCTTCCCAACTTTTAAAAGATCATAATCTAAAATACTTATCAGATGCTTGATGGATCGATCTACTAACTAAAGAGAAAAGGTGGTCGGCTTCAGGTCACCCATTTAGAGCTTTTTGCATATGGACATGGGCATAAGGCTCACACTTGCTCCAAGATCACACAAGACTCCGTCAATGCGTATGTCTCTAATGGAACAAGGGATAGAGAAGCTTCTAGAGTCCTTAAGTTTTGGTAGCAACTTATTCTGAATTAGAGTACTGCATTCATTTGTTAATGCTACTATTGAATACTCTTCAAATTTTCTCTTATTTGAGAGGATCTTCTTTAAAAATTTGGCATAAGAGGGCATATGAGAGACAGCTTCTAAGAATATGATGTTGATATGTAACTTTTTTAACACATCCAAAAAAAATTTCATACTGCTTCTTTAATCTACCTTTAACCAATCTCTAAGGAAAATAGACTAGTGTCTTGTATGGTTTAGGAGCCATATACTTAAGCTCTTCTTTTATATTTTCTTGCTCTTTGGATTCTTCCTTTTTTTTATCCTTAGCTTCAACCTGAGGTTCTCCTTTTTCCTCCTCTTTATGTAACAACCTTTTTTATATTATTATTTATTATACAATATAGAGTTCACATACACGTCATTAATCAAAACGTACGTACAACAAAATCAAACACATAAATAACTACATCTTATTTATTCTGGTTGATCAATTCCGGAGATATAGGTGCGGGTGGTTGTACCTTCACTGGGATCTGAACCAAACCGACCACAAACATATTATTTAATTCTGGGATCTTATGGAAATATAGTGAGAATTAAATCCCATTAAGTTCAACAATAAATCATCATCAATATAGCTCATCACGTCATGTTCAGCTGTATAAACTACAGTAAATATCTTTGGTCACATGAATGCACTATATCTATGCACATGAGAATCGTATAGTAATAACATGTATGACTGGATTAATTATTTTCAGAACATCATATGATGACTATCAATTTATTTTCATTTCAAGCTACCCTGGTCAGGTTGAGTATTTTCTACTCTCTGATATGTGCTTTTCTCGCTCCGTCCGACATGGCCCACTTTCTCTTTCTTTTCTCATTAACATGATCATAACCGTTAGTAGGGCGTCCCCTACTGGTGCACCACACAGATTGCCATGTGACAGTGGTCTTTTCTTTTCTTTTCACAATGATAGCCAAAAATATGCTTTTAATAACAAGTATGTTCATCAAAATATAACTATTACCAAAAAATCATTAGTAATCATGCCATGAACATAACCATTTCAAATATCACTTTATAAAATATTTCCATGTCAAAATTTCACACTTCAGATGGTAAGAAGTTCATACAATGGCAATGACTATGGCATATACTAGTCATTTATTATTTTCATTTATAAGATTCTTTTTTTTTTAAATATTAATTTTATTTCTTTATTTTCTTGATGCAGGTTTTCATCCCATCTAACATTCTCTTACTAATCAGAGCATAACTCCCTCAATTTAACTCCGATGTAGGTGATCTTGGTGTCAATTTCAAGATAAAACAATTATCTAAAACTATTATGATGAACAGTTTAGCGAAATATTAAGAAATCAAGGTAATATTACTCCCTCAATGTACAGGTTATTTCTTCTCAGATAGGATCTGACCTCTGCCTACTAATTGGTTCATATCTCCCTCATACAAATTCCAAATTAAGTGATTCCAGTGGCTAAAAATCCGTGACCCATATAGCTATAATTATTATGTTAACCCTTCATTTTAATTCCCTACAGAATGTTCCCAGAAATTAAAATACAAAAGCTATCCTAACATATTCCTCCCTGATTAACCATTTTCTGACCTTTGCTTACAAATCAGACCATATCTACCTCATATGAATTCTAAATTGAATGATTCTAGTGGATAACAATCCGTGACACATATATCTATAATTCTTATTTTAACCATTTATTTTAATTCCCTACACAAAATTTTCGAAAATTAAAAAATAGAAGTTATTCTAACATATTCTTCCCTGATTAACCATTTTCTGACCACTGCTTACTAATCGGACCATATCTACCTTATATAGACTCCAAATTGAGTGATTCCAGTGGCTAAAAATCCGTGAGACCTAGATCTAAATTTTTTATGTTAACAATTTGTTTTAATTCATAACCGATTCTTCCCAGAATATTAAAAACAGAAGCTAAAAAGTTTGCCATCCATAGCCATACCTATGCAGAACTATCTACTCCAGCCTAAGTATTCAAACATACATAATATGTAACATGATATAGCAACATCCATGACCAATCATCAAAGTTCTAAGATCAAAATCTCATATAAATATTATAAGTTTCAAAAGTTTTCTTCAAAAAGAAATATTGTTAAACTTACCTTAAGTACTTAGTCCTCTAGACTTCTCCTTCCTCTTTCTTCCTTTCTTCCTCTCCTTTCCTCACTCTACCTTGCTTCTATTTTTCCTTTCCCTCACTTAGACGAAAATTCTAATGTTATAGGGATGGGTTTTGCTTAAATAGACCACCAAATAATTCATCTTTCATGATCATGGGTCTACCTTATCACAATTAGGATACACTTGGTTGAATTTTTATAAAACAAACAACTTATGTTCTTGTCTTCCTCTTCCTTAGTCAAGATATGCATAGCAAAAGGAGATTTGTATTTTGAAAATTATAATAATATGTTTCTAAGATAAGGGACAAGGTCCCTTTTATTTAGGGATTTATTTCTTTTTCTTTTGTCTTAATCAATTATGATAGGTTTGCCTTTTTAGGTGGCAAATTTTCAACCCTTGAATCTTCCTTGTTTAACTAAAATTATTTGTGTAGGATAATGATGTTTTGTCATAATGCTATGTATTATTACCCACTTGCTAAAATTATGAGTGTAGGATATAGATGTTTTGTCCTAATGCCATGTATTATCATACCACTTGCTAAAATTATGAATGTAGGATATCACACCACTTGCTAAATTTTTGTCTTAATGTCATGTCACCTAATCTTGATTACACCATTATTTCATCACTTTATTTTATTTTTGTTTTTATTTTTCCTCTTGGGTTTGGGCTCATTCTTGCCCATTTTCTTTACTTTGGATAAAATTCTACCTTTCATAATGGGCTTAGTCACATTTTCATAATTTTTGGGTTACCGGTCCAATTTCTATATCCTAGTCCAAGTCTATGTTTTATTTCTTCCTTGGGCTATCCTATTGGCTTGCTAAAAATTCATGTGAAGTAAAAAAAACTCTATATGATATGTCCATAGGTGAAAGCCCAATTTATGGGTGGAGATACTATACTTAGTAACTTTAACTCTTAAATTAGGAAAAATTACCCTAATCCAATCTTCTTAAAATTTTAATACCTCTATTTACTTCACAAAAATTTATCTTCCTTACCCAAGAATTTCACCTTTCTTTAGTATATTTATTTCTAATTTTTTCTCTTAGGTTTTCTCTCTTCACCTATTTCATTAATATTAGAACATTTCTATGCATACACGTAAGGTGAAGAATTTTTAAGGATTATATTTCCTTAGATATCTAAAAATTGTCTAATAAATTTTATTTTCTTACGGGATGTTACACTTTATCTTCTGGCTCATCAAATTACTTACTACTCCTTAAGGTTACAACATTGCAATGCTTTCTGGGCATTTTAGTTTGGCCAGGAAGTTTGTCAAAGTTCGTGTTTGATGAGTTAGCTTGCTATGCTATTTGTGTCTTCAACATCTTATTATGAGTAGCTACGAATCAACTTTAGAGGCTAAGTCTTTTATATCCTCATTCATTGAATAATTTTGAGCTCTAACTTCCTCATTTTGCTTGGATTAAGTTACTATGCAATTTTCCATCAGAGCTTCCATATTGGACTTTGGCTAGGGTGGTGGATTAAAAGGCCTCTGATTCTAAAATCTAAGTGGCTATATACAATTATTCTGAGGAGGCTGATTGGCATTGGTCTTATATGAGAAGTTGGGATGGTTCCTCTTGCCTAGATTATAAGTGTTGCTAAAACGATTGTTTCTCTTATTGTTATTAACAAAATTTATATGTTCATAACCTGTGGTATAGGGTTCCCAAGTTGACAATCATTGGCAACATGGCCAACATATTCGCATATATTACAAGTATAAAAGGCAAAAGAAGAAGTAACAACATTAATGCTCAACTCATCAAGCTTATGCAATAATGTATCAACCTAGAAGATAAATGATCAAAAGCATCAATTTCAAACATACCTGTTAGCTTTCTTGATAGTTGCTCCCACTAGACCAAGATTAGTGATTTTGAGCCATATCTTCAATAAGCTCATAGACCATATTAACAGTTTTATTAATTAAAGCTCTTTCAGCTACAACATCCACAAACATACAGGAGTTATAGATTAGTCCATTATAGAAGGCATAGACTATTAACCATTTTTCCAATCCATGATGTGGACATAATCTGAAGAGTTACTCAAATCTTTCTCATGCTTCCTACAAAGATTCCCTATCTTTTTGTGCAAAAGTAGTAATCTGATTGAGTAGATGGGTTATCTTACTTGGGGAAAAGTACTTGGCCAGAAAAGCATGTGACAACTATTGCCAAGTAGTGATTGATCTAGATGGAAAGGAATGTAACCATGCTCGAGCCTTATCCCATAGAGAGAATAGAAACAACCTCAAGCAAATGGCATATGATGAAATTCCATTAAGATTTAACATGTCACTATACTCTAAGAACATTGAGAAGTGAAGGTTTAGATCTTCAGTAGGAGAACCTCCAAATTGGTTCTATTGGACCATCTGTAAAAGTGACGATTTTAACCCAAAGTTATTCACTTCCACTGTTGGACTAACTATACTAGGGTTCAAACCTTAAGTATCTAAGGCGGTAAAATCTTTCAAAAAATGATTATTGTAGTCCGCCATTGTAAGTGGTGTTTGATCTTGCTCCCTTCTCCTTTTACATAATGTTCTTTCAATTTTAGGATTGAAGTCAGTAAGATGTTCGCAATCTCTTAGCATAAAAGAACAACATACTTATAAAAGAAAATAAGAGATAAAGTTAGCAAAGTGAAATAAAAATAAGCATAAAAATAAAGATAAGATTCGGTCTAGTAATTTCATAAAATAGACTAATATTGACATAATTAGTCCTTAGCAATGGCGCCAAAAACTGGTTTATCTTATTTAAATAGTGTAAGTGCATGACATTGCTATAGTTAGTTTGGCAAGCACGAATCGTGTCCCATAGAGACCAACGTATCATCCACTAAAATCTTACGAAATAAACCATCTAAATCAATAGAATTCGAGAGAAGTATGGAATAGTGATGTGAGCACGGCTAATGAATGGAAATAGAATGCAGGCTGTCTTCAAGTTCCGCTTGGATCTATTAGAAGAGTTTGGGCTAAAAGATTCAAAGAAGAACTTAATGGTTTAATTCTAGAGGCCCATCAAGGAGATACATGCATTACTACAAAAGAAGAGCCAAAAGCTGGTCCATGTCATTAAAACCCACTTAATTATGGGTCAAGACCAGCCAATCTGAATATGGACCTAAAGTGCAAGAAGATTGAAAGCTAAAAACTGAATATAGGCCCAAAATAATGGATTTATTTAATGGTCCAATTTAAGCTACGTTTTTTCTGATTTATTTACTTTTAGTGTTTTGTTTATTTGATTAGGAAAGTTTCCTATTTGATAGTTTCTAGAAGAGTTTCCTATTTGTATTTTTCCTTGCCCTATAGGAGTTTTCTATTTGATAGTTTCTAGAAGAGTTTCCTATTTGTATTTTTCCTTGCCCTATAGGGGTTTCCTATTTGATAGTTTTTAGAACAGTTTCCTATTTCTAATTTTTCTTGTGCTATAGGATTTTCCTATGTAGTTTTCCTTGTTAGTTTAGGTTATTGGCCTATAAATAGACATGTATACTCATGAACAATTAAGTTGATCATTTATAATATTGAGAGGGTTTTTTCTTTGGTTCTTTAAAGAACTTTTTTGAACTTATCAAGATTTATCTTGTGGTGTTCAAGCAAGACTTATCACTTACAATCTTCTTCCTCTTTCTTGAGTGTGGCATCTGCAATATTTCTTATACCTTTGGTTCTGATCTCTTTATAGATAATGGGTCAAGGTCATTTTTTTAAATTTATTTTTGTTATAAATCTGATTAGAACAGGATCCTTCTAATCGGATCCCATATTGATTCCGGGTCTCACTACTCTTAGTCAGGTTCATATCAGGGGTTCACATTATTTGGTATCAGAGCCTAAGTTCTAAATCAGGTTTAATCTATCCTATTTGTTTTCTTATTATTATTCCATCTTACTATCTTGTATCTTTTTTTTTGTGTTTCTTCTTATCTTCTAATTTTCGTTTTATTTTTAGTATTCCTAGTTAAGTGCATATCTGAAAAAAAAAATTTGGAATTAAAAAAAAGTAAAAAAAAAAAGAGTACAGAATTTTGGAAAAAAAAAGAAATTCGAAAAAAAAATTAGAACCCATTATTGTTGAAATTCAAGTTTTCCACCTGAACTTTGCAATCCGATCTTAAAAAAAAGTGATCTAGTAATTCTAATTGCATCAATGTTTTTTTTTTCTTGCTTTGATCTTTTATTTCATTTATTTTTCCTATCTCAATTGTTTTCTTTCATCTAGTCATATATTTCTTTCTATTCTAGTTGCTTATTGTTCTGATTTTTCTTATTCTATTACTTATCTTATCATTAATTTTTCCTAAAGTTCTATTGCTTTGTTTCCTTTGCTTCTTAAAATTCATTTTTTCTTTCTTCCATTACTTCTTAAAATTCTGTTTTTTTTTCTTCCTTTGCTCTTTGTACTGTATTAGTTGAGTTTGGATTATTGCAAAAAGATTTTTGTGTGAGTTTTTTTGAGTTCAATAAAGAATTGAAAAAAGGGACTAAGAGAGAAAAAAGGTATGAGAGTGTGAGCTTATATGAGGGTAAAAGTCAAAATTTGAGTAAACAAGAGTGTGAGTGCCATTAATCTTGAGAGAAACACGTGAGCTAGTGTTGTGAGATTTTTTTAGTCTAACATTGTTTTGTAGGAAAATCATGTCACACAACAAGGACAAAAATACTTCCGAAGGTGTGTCAGGAATGGTGGATTCAAAGTTGAGATGGAAGCTTTAGTGAATGAGATGAGGCGAGTTTTGAAAGAGGAGATAGAACAAGTTCATGAACATTTAGATCGGGTAGAGAATTCACAAAATACTCCCAATATGCATAAGAGAGAGATAGTTCAACAGAGGAAAGTGAGTTTTGAAGGTAGAGAGTATTATAGAGATGATTTTGATAAAATTGACATGGATTTGAGTAGAAGATATGTTGGGAGGTTTAGAAAAGTTAGGAATTGGGGAAATAATAACTTGGGTAGTTTTAAGATGAAGGTTCCGTCGTTTCAAGGCAAAAATGATCCTGAAACTAATCTAAATTGGGAGAGAAGGATGGAGTTGTTGTTTGGTTGTCACAATTATTCTGAGTTGAAAATGGTAAAGTTGGCTATCATGGGATTTACTGACTATGCTATTATTTGGTGGGATCAATTGATTTTAAGCAGAAGACGAAATGGAGAAAGGTCTATTAAGACATGGGAGGATATGAAAGCAGTTATAAGGAAGCGATTTATTCCAAGTCACTACCATATGGACTTATTTAAGAAGTTGCAAAGCCCTACTCAAGGTTCTAAAAGTGTTAGAGATGATCAAGTGAGGTTACAAAAGAAAGAGAGTGAAGAAAAGAAAATGAATGAAAGAATTATGAGAGAAAAAGAGAGAGATGCTAAAAAAATTATGAGAGAAAAATAGATAAAGGCAAAAAAAGTCAAATGGAAAAAGAAAAAGAGGTTGAGAAAATTATGAAAGAAAAAGAGATAGAGGCTGAGAAAATTAAGAGAGAAAATGAGAGTGAGGTTGAGAAAATTGATGGAGAAATTAAGAGAACAAATTTGGTCATTGAAAGAAAAATTGAGAGAAAACAAATGAATTTGTATGCAAGAGAAAGTAATATCGAAAAAGGTTTTCTATTCAAATATGCCAGTAATTGTACTAATGTGCTTCACTCTAATGTACCTAATATTGAAGTTTCTCTTTTACAAGGTAATGTTCTCAATGCATATGAGAAAGTGGCATTTTATAAGTTATTTGAGCATAATGAATTTCTGTTTAGAGAAAACAAATTGTTTTTGCCTAAATATTCATTGCATGAATTGCTTGTTAAGGAAGCACAAGGAGGTGGTTTGATGAGGAATTTTTACATATCCAAGACTTTAGATTATTTGCATATGAAATATGATGTGGAACGAATATATGAGTAGTTTATCACTTGTAGACAAGCTAAGTCTAAAATGAAGCCTAATCGATTATATACTTCTTTACATATACCTAGTGAACCTTGGATTGACTTATCTACAATTTTTGTGATGAGTTTACCTAGGTCAAAATGGGGTAGAGATTCTATTTATGTGGTTGTTGACAAATTTTTAAAAATGACACATATCATACCTGTCATAAAACCGATGATGTATCACATATTGGTAATTTGTTTTTCAAGAAAATTGTGAATTGAGTCTAATTTGTTTTTGAAACATGTCAAGTTTGTATATAATAAGAGTGTGCATTTTGCAACTAAGTTTTCACATTTCGAAATTGTGCATGGTTTTGATCCATTAACTCCTTTGGATTTAATTTCTTTACCAATGGATGATTGTGTTAACTTAGATGAAAAAAAAGTTGATTTTGTTAAGCAGATCTATAAGAAGGCAAGACAAAACATTAAGAGAAAAATTGAACTATATGTCAATCAAGCTAAAAAGGGACACAAAAGAATTGTATTTGACCTGGCAATTGGGTTTGGTTGCATACGCGGAAGAAAATATTTCTATATCAAAAGCGTTTTAAACCACTTCAAAGAAGATATGGTTTGCCTGAAGTAAATGAAAGAATCGATGACAATGCCTGTAAGCAAGATCTTTTAGGTAAGTATAATGAAAGTGTGTATTTCAAAGTTATTGATTTTATTTTATTTTTTTATGTAAGAGCTAATTTGAGGACTTTCAAGAGGAGGGGAATGATGTGAGCATGGCTAACGAATTAAAATGGAATGCAGGCCGTCTTCAAGTTCTGGTTGGATCTATTAGAAGAGTTTGGGCTAAAAAATTCAAAGAAGAACTTAATGGTTTAATTCTAGAGGCCCATCAAGGATATACATGCATTACTACAAAAGAAGAGCCAAAAACTGGTCCATGTCATTAAAACCCATTTAATTATGGGTCAAGACCAGCTAATCTGAATATAGACCTAAAGTGCAAGAAGATTGAAAGCTAAAAACTGAATATAGGCCCAAAATAATGGATTTATTTAATGGTCCAATTTAAGCTACGTTTTTTCTGATTTATTTACTTTTAGTGTTTTGTTTATTTGATTAGGAAAGTTTCATATTTGATTGTTTCTAGAAGAGTTTCCTATTTGTATTTTTCCTTGCCCTATAGGAGTTTCCTATTTGATAGTTTCTAGAAGAGTTTCCTATTTGTATTTTTCATTGCCCTATAATGGTTTCCTATTTGATAGTTTCTAGAACAGTTTTCTATTTCTAATTTTCCTTGTGCTATAGGAGTTTTCTATGTAGTTTTCCTTGTTAGTTTAGGTTATTGGCCTATAAATAGGCATGTATGCTTATGAACAATTAAGTTGATCATTTATAATATTGAGAGGGTTTTCTCTTTGGTTCTTTAAAGAACTTTTCTGAACTTATCAAGATTTATCTTGTGGCATTCTAGCAGGACTTATCACTCACAATTTTCTTTCTCTTTCTTGAGTGTGGCGTCTATAATATTTCTTATACATTTGGTTCTTATCTCTTTATAGATAATGGATCAAGGTTATTTTTTTAATTTATTTTTGTTATAAATCTAATTAGAACAGGATCCTTCTAATCGGATCCCATATTGATTCCAGGTCTCACTACTCTTGGTGAGGTTCATATCAGGGGTTCACATCAAATAGCAATTCACAAACAATGAAAGTAAATATGTAATTAAATTCAATTATGAAAAAGACCTAGGACTAGGGTTCACCGCACTTATGATATTCAACAATCAAGAAAATTGCTTCCAATTGCAATTATTTAAGATATCGGGAATGATTTAGCATAAACTCTTTACTAGCCTCTTTTAAACTCTAATCACAGTACCTAAGTTAATCTAATTACCTACTTTCATGGTTTAGGTTAACTTTATCCCTTTAAGATTTGTGCCAACCAATTGATTCAATTTCTAGAGTATCTTAAACTACTTTTATGATTAAAATACCCCAAATTAACTATTAAGTTCCGACAATAACTTTCACCTTTAAGTTCATCAGCTATTTACCTAATACATGAGAAGATGATGAGCAGACATTTATGAACACATTCGTGCATAATAGTCAATCCGAATATCCACAAGTAACCATAAAGGGAATTCAAGAATTCAATTCAATACATCATAAGTAGGTTTCCTCATATTCTAGAATAGAATCTACTCACACATAATTGAGTCAAAAACCAAACTCAATTTCATTAAATAAACACTGAATATTTAATACAATCTAAAGAGAGAAGGAGATAGAGATAGAGAGATGAAACCCGATACTAAACAATGGAGATGGATGAAACATTCAAACTTCAAATCCTCTTAAATTCTAGTATAAAAAATAACGAAAATCTAATTCTACTCAAAACCTAGCCTAAAGTGTCTAGAATGTCTTCCTCTTTTTGAAAATCTTTCTCCCCTAAATATATAGCATCTTGACTATATAAAACCTAAAAAATGTAAAGCTGTACAAACCCAAAGCTTGGCCATGTCTCAAGATAGCTTGCTGTGCTTCAGGCTGGTTTTGGAGAAGTGTATGCAAGTTCATCATGGAACATGGCCTAGCTGTGTTTAAAGGCACAAAACATGGTTTGGCTATGTTAGGGGCAGCCTTGGCCTTTTCTACCTCTTCTAAAACCCATCCTTTGCATGGTCCCTTCTCAGCCTACTCCTAATCTAAAAAACTCTCCAAATATGCATTTTTCTTGGTTCTTGGGCCTTTTTACTCACCTATAAAAAGCAAACATAGCTAACAATATCCAGAGCAAAAAAAATAATCACAAGTTAACAATGAGTTAAAGGGCGAAAAGAAATGAATAACACACAATTTTTCCATTTATCAGAGCTATGACCAAAGACTTTGGTCAAGGAAACACTAAACTTAGATCCTTAAACTCGACCCGTGTGCTCTTTAATTCTTAGAGCTATAGCCAATGAATTAATAGTTGAAAGTTCTTGATAAAAAGAGTGCTCACGCCGAATCAAAGCAATTGTTTCCTACAAATTTGAATATAGAGAAAAAGTTTGTTTGTTAAAAATGTATTACTATAACCAAATAAAATCATAAAATGTATTGTTAAAAATGTCATTACTTACACCAATAGCTATAACTTCATCATTAATATATGATCCATCAGTCCTTTTATGGACTGCAGTCTATACATCTCCTTATGCCACTTGGGCCCCAAGCTCTGCTTCTTGAAGATTTTAAAAAT
Organism: Gleditsia sinensis; assembly: GCA_037074535.1. Classification (NCBI taxonomy): domain Eukaryota; kingdom Viridiplantae; phylum Streptophyta; class Magnoliopsida; order Fabales; family Fabaceae; genus Gleditsia; species Gleditsia sinensis. The sequence continues at coordinate 60,267,626 of CM073466.1, forward strand.
AATGTAACATATGTTTAATATAAATTAAACTTAAGATAGATTATTTACAAATACAAAGTTACCATCTCACCCTTCTTCCTTGTAATGCTTTTCGATCCACTAGTATGTGGCATCATTTGTTGTCTTCTGTTTTAATTATTTTTCTTAACCACATTCTAGTCAATGATAGAAACATATTAATAAGACCAACTATAAATTGATATACATTAACAACTAAATATAATTACCTTAGACTTTGCCTCGAGATGATAGTCTATAAAATATGGCCATTGATCCTAAGTAATGCCTTTCGGAACGCCATTATGTAATTGCTCTCTAGTCTTAGTCCCATCATCTTTTAACCTACACAGGTTATAGCGTCCAGCTCTCAGCTTCTTCCCAAGTGACGAAAAAATAACTTTCTTATGCTACTCTTCCATTACAAATTTGTCCTACAATAAAAAGTACATATGCTAATAAAGATACATAATCAAGGACATTAGAAAAATAATATTATGTGTTAGTACCTGTATAGTTTGTTTGAACACGTTGTTCTTATAGTCTGCAAGAATGCTTCTCCAGTATTTGTAAGAGATAGGGAAGATTCACAAATTATCCTCAATAGTACCTAGAAACATACCCAGTAGACCATCCCCATCTCTAATTGGTTAATGTATGCTATTGAACCATACGACTACCCTCTATTCACGAGGAAGGTCCCAGACATCGTGTACTGTTAATTAGGTAGGTCTTACCTGACAGCTCTCATCTATAAAAGAAAGTTAGTACACAAAAGTAGACTAAATAACTTGTACATTAAGAGAGTTAGGATACATACCGATAACACCAACCAACCAATTTTTCCTTCATCTAGTATGTTCATGCTACCCCGATTGAGGAGCTAGTCCTGCTCAGTGAAAAGATAGTCAACATCGAACTCTTCCTCATGTGCCTAAGCATCTTAATAAGGAAACATGGATGGGATAGCCTCAAAATCAAATGTATCAACGTCCCGAGGCTGTCCACCCTCATTGACTACCAAGCGAGGCAGAGGACTATTCTAGCTAGATTTGCCTGCCTTGTCTATAATCAAAGAACTAGCTCTCTTTATGTTTACCACTCATATTAATTAAAAAATAATGAGTTCATAATTAATAAACATGTAACAACGCTAAGTTTATTGTAAAAAACCAAGAACAAATATATAAAAAAATTTATTAGCGAGACAAGTATAAATTTACTTTCCTTCCTAGAAATAAAATTTCTAAATTTTGAGCTTGTAACAAATCACTCTCATACACAATATCATCATCGCTGTTACCCATGTCCTGTAGGTGACAAGGTTTCTAATGCATGACCATACTTTACTTTTTGTCCTCTCATCTTCTACATAATATACCTAGTGAGCCTCAAAAGGTTAGATGTATAGCCTGTCATCCTTACTTTTACCAGTATGAATCAATCATGCAAAATTAACAGAGGTCACGCCTAATTCATTAGTTGTAATACCTCTAGAATTAGTTATACTTGGCCACATACACTTGAACAAAGTTACTATAAACTAGCCATGATAATTCAATTAAATGGTGTTAAAATTGCACACATATTGAATGTCACAGCCCCAAATGATGGAACACATGACCGGCACGGCATAAGGGTTTCCCCCTAGCTGCAAGCCTAACACATAGCGTGCACAAACATCCAACACACAATCCAGAGTACATAATAAATATAACTGGCCACATATGCCACATCCAATATCAAAAAATACTGTATATATATATATATATATCTCTCTCTCTCTCATGAATCCAACATCCGTGATTCAACTTGGCCCATGGCCTCATAATATAAACATCGTTGTAAAACATAAAATCATTTCAACACATCAAAATACGCAAGAAGCGAGGATCCTGCCTGTAAATTCATGGAGGTAGACTAGACATAAACTAAACTAGACAAATAGTACAAAAGAGCCTTGCCCAAACTGAGGCTCACCAACGCTATATTCAGCCTTTTACAAAGCTGTAGCTGGATCAAAGTCTCTTTGACTATCTGTGGGGAGGAAACAGAAGAGGGGTGAGACCACATCTCAGTGAATGGGTAAATTACACTATAACAGAAACAGGGCAAACCAAGCGCGAGTGTTTCGCAATGAGTTTAATAATTGAAACATTAAGCATTTAACCATAATTTATTGAAAGAAAAGCTAAACAATTCAAATGTATGTTCAAAAGATAAAACAGGATTAAATCAGTAACCGTAAAGCAAATCAATTATGCATGGTAAGTAATAAATGAAGTTATTTATGCAATAACAATGATGAATGAGATATTTTAGAAATATTTAATCTTTAAGAAAAATGCACTAGTTTATTGGAGGTCTTTCCTAACAGATCAATCATCTTCCCCAAGCACACAGTAAGAGTAGGGTAATCACTGTATGCGTAGACATAAATCCACCCTAAATTCCCCAAGCACATAGCAAGGGTATGACAATCACTGTAGGCGTAGACATAAGTCCACCCTAAATCCCCCAAGTACATAGCAAGGGTGTGGAAATCACTGTAAGCGTAGACATAAGTCCACCCTAAATTCTGTAACTCAGGCGGTCATAAGCCCGTCACAATATCCTAGGCCGAAGCCTCCGCATGACCATGGTGCACCAGGGTTAGCACTACTTGCGGTTAGCTAACAGTGATCTAAAAGGGTTCCTCCAATAGAAAACATTTGAAAATATGCTATTCAAAGAGTTTAAAGTAAAACATTTCAATAACATTATAATAAAGCTATAATTCTCCATCTAGCTTTTTTCATGTATAAAACGCCGTTCTAAAATATGTCTCATCCATGAATTCCCATGGAGACCTTTATCATCATAAACTTTTCCTTTAAACATATCGCCCGTAGACGTCGCATAGATGTTCGCATGCATCAAATCATTTCATGGCTAACTTAGTTCATTTCTATGACTAAGTTCGCATTTCTATAAATCTAGCTCAATGGAGAATTATTAGTCTAGATGCTTGCCCTGCATACCTAGGGTTCAACTAGGATTGAAATTTATAATTTCTAACATGGTTGGAACATATTGGTTTTCAAAGTGGTAAAACAATTTAGCATACATTCCAACTAGTTAAAATCATACGAGAGAGTTATAAACCAAATTCGTAAAACATGCACTATAGTATGAAAAATCCACTCACAAGTAAGGGCTCCAGATTGGATAGCCCTAAAATCTTCGTTTCTGGTCTGAATTCGGTAAAACAAACCCCAAAATCGAGTCTGGAAGGTCCAAAAACTTGAAAAATGACTTCGGGAGTTAGTCACTATTCACCGCCGAAAATCACTATTTACCGCACTATTCATCGCTAGAAAACACTGTTCACCGTCACAAAAATTTTACCGAATCAACAAAACAATTTCATATCCTAATGTTTATCTAGTTTCTGAATCCATCTACGGAGTCAGATTTCTAATTAGAAGTTTCTAAGTAAGGTTTTTCAGAACTTACCTTTTGCCGAGATTTTCTACTTCAGATCTACGGCGATTCAACGGTTGATTTGAAAAGCTGATCAGTCAAAACTGAAGTACTCTTCATCCTAAATCCAATAACACTTTCAATTTTGAAATCAAAAGCCAATCGGTACTCCAAATCGAAAAAAAATGTTGGATGTTACTATTCCTACACTAGTCATTACTATTCATTTTTTTCGATTTTTCTTCGAATTCGATACGCAGTCGCTCCCGATTTCGTTTTATGGTTTCTGAGGTTTTTTTTTAAAATATAATAATAATTATTAAATAATTAATAATAGGATTTTCTTTTATAAAAATTCATATAAATTCCATTTTCATAATAAAATATCCCAAAAATTTCTAAACATTTTCATTCTCGTAAATCTTTAGTTAAACTCTTGAATCACGATTTTTCTTGATAAAAATCATAATAAAATAAATTTTAAAACAAATATCTTTATTCATATTAAAAGAAAGAATATTTCTAAAATACTATACAAATTCATTAGAGGCCGATATAATTATTTTAAGCAACACAATACTTCTTTTACTTAAAAGTCTACTTACTTTTAACAAATCATAATCATTTCTATATAAATAAAAATATATTTGCTTATAGCAAAATATTATCATTTAAAAATAAAAGTACGCGCCAAAACATAAATTCTCATATTTTCAAAATTATCTCTTTTATTCTAAATTTCCTTTAATTGAAATTTTCGTTAAATTTTATGGTTATTACATTGAATATTTCATTGGTGAAAGAATCAAATGTTTCTACACTGACAGTCAATAAATCTTTAACTCTTCTATTAGTGATTGTAAATACACATCTATATCGTTTTCGATTGTCTTTTTACCTAAAATTATCATTGAAAGAATGAAGGAACTTTGTTTCATACATATCTAAGGAAGGAGGTTGTAAGACATCGTTACCACTAATACTTAAGTTGTTGTACGAATTAAAACTATCAGTGGCCAGCCTCATAAGTACATTCTGAGGATTTAACACGAACTAAGGATTCATCATGTTAAATATCTTTCATGTCTCAGAGTTATTTTGATGCCTCATTATGCCATCACTATTTTTGTATATGGCATGCCATCTCATATATTCAATAGTCTTAGAAGACATAAACAACATTTGTAACTATTGCTTCAATGAAAAATATCTAAGGATTTTATTTGGCACATTTTTTTAATTTTCATCTTTCTTTTTCAATTTTCATCGGGATGTGTTGCATTTTTTACGAGCATTTCTATTTTCTTCCTCCTCTAATATAACATGTAATTATTTGGATATACATGCATTTTTGTCTAGTTGGGCCTTGGCTTATTAATGATTTTCTTAGTATCATAAAATGAGGCTAGAATCTTTGTATTTGGGAAGACATCAGTCAACAACTCAAATATCATTGACCTTGCCTTGTCACTTATCCCACATAAACATTTGATATGATACAAGTTCACAAAATAATAATAATGAAAAAATTCTTACACCCTTCATATAGTTTTTGTTGCTTATCCTTCATTAACCGATAAAATTCTTTTGCACCATCATTCATCGTTTCTCTTAACGATGGAACTGGCATCTTCATAGAGTCCACACTTTCATTTTCACGATGAATCCTAAATTTATAATGGACCATTTCATACACAGAGTCATCCTTACAAATCGATTCTCCTCTCACTTGTGATAATATATGATGTTTCACATTAGGTTTCTTGTACCCCTTTCTCCATGCATAACCCATAAATTATTCTCTTGTGGAAATGGTTTAACGATCAAGTATTGGTGCACAACTTCTCTAACCTGCCATTTCTTGAACATATACTTAAGACATGGGCATATTATTCTACCTTCCACACTCAAGTTAGCAAATGCAAGGTTTAAAAATCCATCAAGTCCATCTAATAAAAATTCAAGACTTATCCATTTATGAACCATTCCAAAATAACAAGGTCGGATGACTTATTTATATACTAGATAAATTAAGTTGCAACTCTAAAATAATTTTAAAAATAAATTGATATTTATGTTATTTAGAGTGTGCAATTTTACTTTTTTTAGTAACTATTACATCATAATTATTTAAAAAATTTAAATTGTATTTTGAGTATTTTTTTTAATCACTACTTATAACTCTATTCATATATAATATTACACAGTAACTCACTAAGCCACCTTTCCGTTATTTGAGAATTAACTAATTTCGAGTTTTTTTTTTTTATGAATGTCTATTCTAATTAAGGTCCACAATTTGTAAACTTTATAATTTTATTCATAATCTAGAGTTTACTAACTCATATTTTTTTATACTTTTAATTATTATATTTTATTTAAAGCGAATTTGTAAATTTTAAATTGTAAAATTAGGCCAATTATGAATATAATCCAATTTAAAATATTTTTTTATTTTCTATTGAAATAACTAATTTTGAGTTCAATCTTTTATAAATTTCTATTCTAATTAAGGTCCACAATTTGTAAAGTTTGTAATTTTATTTATATTTTGAAGTTTACTAACTCACATTTTTTTATACCTTTAATTCTTATATTCTATTTAAAGGGAATTTTTAAATTTTAAATTGTAACATATAATCCAATTAAAAATATGTTTTTTTTATTTTCTATTGAAATAACTAATTTTGAATTCAATCTTTTATAAATTTTTATTCTAATTAAGGTCCACAATTTGTAAAATTTGTAATTTTGTTTATATTTTGGAGTTCACTAACCACCTTTTTTATACTTTTAATTTTTATATTTTATTTAAATAAAATTATCAAATTCTAAATTTTAAAATTATGCTAATTATGAACATAATCCAATTAAAAATATGTTATTCTTACTAATTTCTATTGAAATTTAGCAAGTTAAAATTGAAATCTTTCTATATTATATCCATTTTTCTTTTTTGCCCTTAATTTTTACATTCCCATTTTATATATGTGATTATATATCTTATCTCAATCCAAATATAATCACCCATACATTCAAAAGCATGAAACATTGCCTCAAAAGCGTGAAATATTCAACATTCAATATACAAATCTAGATTAAATGCATGAAATATTCAACATTCAATATTGGAATCAAGAACAAAAGCATCAATGACTATTCAACCTTCAAAATCAACTAAACAACATATTATTGTAGAAAAAGCATTGAAGGGCAAGGATGAACTCACATGTACATGGGAATGACCAGAAATGATGAACGGCAGAAAATGATCGGCACAATGGAGAAGAGAATGAAGAGCACTAATACATGGCTAGAGAGTTTGCAGATGGAGGGATACATAGGTAGGAACGATAGAAAATGAAGGAGAAATGTGAAGGAGAGGAAAATAAAAGCATTTAACGATGATTCATTCAAACCATCCTAAAATAATGACAATTATGATGAAACTGTCATTAAATATTGCAAATTCCCATGAACAGCCAAAATTTAATGATAGATATAGGTAAACCATCATTAATTAACGATAGTTTACCTATAATCATCGTTAATTTCATGATTTTTATGACAGTTATAAAATTATCATTATGTCTCATTATAACTACAATTTTTGTAACTATAGTTATATTTCTATGCTATTTCCTACCATTTGTTGTAGTGTTTCCAAAATGTGACCATATATGAGTTTAGAGACTCTTTTATGATGAATAGGCATGCCAAGGTATTTTTCAAGATAACCGGTAAAAGGAAAGTTAAGGAGGTTAATAATTTCCCTTGACATAGAACTATGAACATTTTTGGGGAAAGATATTCTAGTATTTTCATGTGAAACCTTTTAAATTGAAGCATCATAAATTTTATTTAAATAATTGGCAATAACCTTAGCTTGATCAATCAAAGCCTCACTAAAAATAATTAAATCATCTACAAAAAAATAAGTGCAAGATGTGGGGTTCATTTCTAGACAATTTAATCAACTTTCACTTTTCTTGTTTTATTTCTTCTTTAATGCCAGACGTTCAATACACAAGATGAGCAAATATAGGGATAAAGGGCCTCTTTGATGGGATACCTTTAGTGGCAATAAAAGTTTTTATTCTCCCTTTTCCATAAAGTCTGCATTGAAACATTTAAAACACAATTCATTGCTAATTTTATGGCATAAGCTACAAGATCAAGATCTGAAAGAGTAATCTCAAGAAAGTCTAATATGATCCTATTATCGTAAGCATTCTCTAAATCTATGTTGATCACCATAAAGCATGTTTCCCTTTTTTTAATCCACAAGGTATGAATGCTTCTTACAAAATCACAATGTTATCACTACTATGATACATGTGTATTAAGTGACCCTATAAGAAATTCGTCCTCTTTGTACCTATTATTTGTAACGCCCCAAATTTACAAGCAGATAAAACAAATTTTTTTTTTTGTAATAAGATATTTTTCATAACATGCATAACACTATTCTTTGTCATGGAAATAAATACATATAGGTTCTCTCATGTATATACATTATACATATCAAGTTATAAATGTCAAAGTAACAACAAAAGCAGGGATCCTGCCTATGGCATTCAAAGCACACTCTAAAATACAAACACAATATAATTCAAAACTGAGCCTTGAAAGCAACGTAGACTCACCCAGAGAATATGTCACTTAACTGATCACCTATCTGCAAGATCAGACTCTGTATTCTTATATGAAAAATGTGAAAATATTATGTAGTGAGTTTGACAACTCAGTGAGCAGATAATACCTCCTATGACCTTTTAGGTCAATATATGGATGTACTCATATTTTAAAATTTGTCTCATAGAAAATACAATTCAGAAGTACATCTATATGGGACCTGTATTTCAAATATTCTCAAATAAAAGGATATTCTAATATTCAAAACCATATTCAGCACGATAGGATCATTAAACAAATGTTGTTATGCTCAGTTGTATAAACTATAGTAAAATATTAAACTTTTGAGATAAAGTTATAACTTTTAATACACTTGTCTCACTCGGTGATCTAGTATACTCAATTTAAAATGACTTGCCTCATTCAGCGATCTGGTCAACTCACACACTTAATCCACTCATTTGTTATATGCTTAGTGACCGATTGACTATAGTAACAATAGTGATCAGGGAATGTGAGTTCATCACCCATCTGTCTCCTCACATTATTACAATCACCCGGTTGGAGCGGCCCTCTCTTGGCTCACTCAAGCTAATAAGGCGTCCCTTACTTAGTACCGTCACAAGTCATACAACCCGTTGATATTCATCCATACATATAAATACATATATATATAAATGCATATTCATCAAATGTAATGTATAATTATCAAGCAACTCGCCATGAGCTTTACGCTTGCCATTCAATCATAATCAGTAACTTTATAGTTTTACAAATAAATGCCTCATACACATAATATTCACTTTACCAAATAATGATAAATATATTTAGAACCATATATTCAATGAGTTTCAAAACCTATTTCCAAAACCATACTCTTCTTGAACTATGTATCAGTTCGTAACCAAAACAGATATTTTAACACATTTCAGAAACTTATGATAGGATAAATAATTTGTAAACATAACCAATTATACATTTTAAGTTCAAGAAAAGCATGGGGTAAGTCATAGAAAGAATTATCTACTCACAGGTCAAGGCTCCAGGTTGGACAGTCGCAAATGTAATTTTCCAAACAAAATTTGATCAAATGAATCTTAAAAACAGGTCCGGAGGGTCCAAAATCCTAAGAAATGACCCTGGGAGCTTGGTCAACGCTAGTCACTATTCACGAGCGAAAAGCACTATTCACCACTAGAAAATACTATTTATACCCACCGAATTTATTGTTCATGACTTACAAAAAGTTATCAGATAGTCAAAAAAATTCATATCCTAAGGTTTATCTAGCTCCCAAATCCATCTACGGTGTCAGATTTCTAATTTGAGGTCTCTAAGTAGATGTTTCAGAACTTACCTTTTTCTAAAAAAATTTACTTTTGATCTACGGCGATTTTACGGCTGATTTAAAAAATTGTTAGGTCAAAATCGTAGTATACTCTGTCCTGAATCCAGTGGTACCCTTAGTTTTGATATCAAAAACCAATAGACACTCTAGATCTAGAGAAAAAATGAAGGTTATTATTCACACTATTCATCGATTACGAAAATCAGATTCTGCATTCTTTGCTTCTGTCTCCCATCCCCCTTTTTCTTTTTTATTTATTTATTATTATTTAATAATTAAATATTTAAAATTTATTATTACTATTTTCATTATATACATATATATACTATTTTTCATCCTAAAATATCCCAAAAATTTCTAAAAATTTACATTTTTATAAAACTTTAGTTGAACTCTTAAATCATGACTTTTCTTGATAAAAATTCTAATAAAACAAATCGCAAAATAAATATTTTTATACATAATAAAAGAAAGAATATTTCTAAAAATAAAATAAAAATTTATTAGAAGTCAATATAATTATTTTAAGCAAAACAAAACTATTTAAAATAAAAATATATGTTTTATTGTAAAACATTATTATTTAAAATTTACGAGATATTATATTCTTCCTATCTTAAGAAATTCGGTTCCCAAATTTTTACCCATCCTACCACATGTAAGGAATGAAGTCAAGATATAATTCGGAGTTATCAAACTTATTACTTAAATAATTGAGAATATCTCATCTGTATGTCATCTTGTACTTCTCAGGTGGCTTCCTCACTTGAGTGATTTTGCCATATACACTTAACCATAGTGATTTCCTTTGACCACAACTTTTTTTTTCACTTGCCGATCAACAATGAACATTGGTCTTCCCTCATAAGTTAAATTCTTACCCAATTGAATTTCCTGGGGTTGAATATTGTGAAAAGAATCTGGTAGCCATTTTCTTAATATTGATACATGAAAACTGGATGAACATCACTTAGTTCTTGTGGCAAGGCAATGCGAAATACTACAACACCTACCCTATCGAAGATTAAAAAAGGATCTATATATAGAGGATTCAACTTCCCTTTTTTTTCCAAATCTCATCACTCCTTTCATAGGAGAAATTCTTGAGAATATAAGTTAGCCCACTACAAAATTAAGTCTTGACTTTTACCATCAACACAATATTTATCCTTGTTTTAGCTACCAACAACTTCTCTTTTATTACTTATACTCTTTCTATTGCATGTCATTATAAATTAGATCCCAAAAGTTTAACTTCACTTAGCTCAATCACCTATTAGAAGACCTACAATGTTTTTTTTCATGTAAACCTCAAATGGTGCCATTTGTATGTTGGTCTAATAATTACTGATAGGGGCAAGTTCAACTAAGGATAAATGATTTTCTCCAAAATTTCACCAAAATTATATAAAGATACCTGAAGTATAACTTCTAATGTATAAACACATCATTTAGATTTACTATCAGATATACTATAATCTAGCTAAAATCCTAAACTTCCTTATTAGCTCTCTTTAAACAATATATTCAATTTTTACTTGTTGACACACCAAATCAACAAAAAAAATATCACTTGTATATTCTTTTTACTATTATACTAGTACAATTTTTTCATATGTTAGTATATTTTTATTGCCTTGGGGTTATCAATATTCAAAATCTATGACTTTTCTAAAATCTCATTTCTCAACAATTATTCACACGTGAATTTCCAACCTCAACATAATTAACATCCTCGATACATCCTAGATACTAGACTCAACTTAGCATGGTATAAACCCTTAACACAAATACCTTGATCACTTTACATTATTTTCTAACATGGTTCTTAAATTATTCTCCTTTCCCTTCTCAACCACATTAGGTATACTTAAATGTTCTTTATACCTTAATACTCAATCAGTATATATTGTAAACTCATTATTCTTTTTAATTTGCACATAATTTGCCAACTTACACATTTATAGATACTTGATATAAGTTTTTTTTTAAATACATTCTTTGTTAGATAAATTCTTTTAAAATCTCCATACTTTAACCTACTAACCACTTGAACATCATAATAGCTGAATTTCAAAAAAAAGAAATTAACTTTTCTTGTAATGAGGGGAAAAGAACTTTACATTTAATGTCAAACATTATTAAAGAAGAATGCAGTAGAATAGACAAAAAGCATAATAAAGAATGGTGCTAAAATAGAAAGTCAAAAATTTGGACAAAGCATTGAAAAAAAATTAATTTCGGTGGCTGTAATTCTTGAAAATCTATAAACAAAATATATATGTTATTTCAGCAAAAATTGGTGGCCGCAAGTTTTGAATATATGTGCCAAAATCTACTTTAAATCTGTTGGTATTCGGTGGAAAAGAAACATTTCTAAACTTATAAAAGTCTGTGAAAAACAAAGAATACATAGTTAATTGGTAGTATGCAGTTGATTGATTTAAAATAGACGTAATCAATCAACTGTAAAATAAATCTGTTCAAATTAAAAATTCTCAAAATAGTTAGTCGACTAAATAATACTGATAGTTGACTAGCAAGAACATTGGAAAAAAAATCATTTGATCGTCCCTCTTGAACAATTAACTTGTTTACATTTTCATTTTTTTTTAACAATTACACCTATCATCTACAACTTTCCTACAAGATCAAGACATCAATGCTTCATCAAGGACAACAAGGAAAAGACAAATTTCTAGTAATATCTTAACCTTATTCTATTTATGTGTTTAATATGAACCACAATTACAACTACTGTACATATACACGCTTGCCGTTATTTTTGAAAATTTTCACCTTCAATTTAGCTAATATCCACCAATCACTCACATATTTGTTCTTATTATGTCTGGCCTATTTGCATAGTTATTGTAAGTATGCCCTTCTCTTAGTTCTATAAATGCTCACGTTAGTATCTTTACCTTTATACTCAAAGTTAGGGTGTGTGTAGCTATGGAAAGAATCGCATTCTGTCAGTGTCGAAATATTTGTGTCTTTTGTGGCTCCAGTCTTGGAAAAGATGGAGAGTATGTGAAAGCTACACAAAACTTAGGTATAATGCTGGCCAAAAGAAAAATTCATATAGTGCATGGTGGAGGTAACCGTGGGTTAATGGGGTGTGTGTCTACAGCTGCACATGTAGGAGGATGTCAAGTTTTAGGTACTATTCCTACAACTCTAGTTGCATCCAACATTATAAGGAAGACAATTGGGGAAGAATTTAGGATAGCTTTCATGCATGAGCGCATGGCTAGAATGATGAGCAATGCTGATGCCTTTATTGCCTTACCAGGGGGTTTTAGTACTTTAGAACAGATTTTTTAAGTATTCTCCTAGGCATAACTGAATATCCATCACAAACCAATAGGTTTGATAAATGTTAACCATTTCTTTGATGATTTGTTGTCTTTTCTTGATCAAGCTATAGAACAGAGGTTCATCTCACACTTAACACAATGAATTCTCATCTCAGCTTCAAATGCTGAGGAGTTTATTTATGCTTTACAAACATATGTTCATGTACCTAATCTAGCTATGGCTCGAATAGATTGGAAGACAGACAACTGTGAAAAATGCAAGTTAGATTTGGATCTTCATCTGTAACTATAGTAGGACATGCCATTGTTGTATCACTTCTACTTTCTTAGGGTCAACTTGGATACCATACTTACCAACCATACTCCATTAGAGTTGGTAAAACTATCTTTAAATGTTTCTTATGATCCTCCATACTCTCGAAACATATTAGTATTTCATTAATAAAAATAATAATAAATTTATCTAAAAATAATTTAAATACTCTATTCATTAAGTCCATGAATGCAGTTAAGACATTTGTCAAACTAAATGACATCACCAAGAACTCATAATGCACATAATGAGTCCTAAAAGAAATTTTTCGAATATCCTCTTCCCTTATCTTCAATTAATGATACTCATATCTCAAATCAATTTTTGAAAAAATATTGAGCACCTTGTAACTGGTCAAACAGATCATCTATACAAGGTAATGAGTTTTTATTCTACACTGTCACCTTATTCAACTGTCTATAATCTATGCATAGTCATAATGATCCATCATTCTTTTTCACAAATAGGTCTAGAGTTGTAACATTCCGTAAGAAAATAAAATTTATTAGACAATTTTTAGATATCTAAGGAAATATAATTTTTATAAATTCTTTACCTTGCGTATATGCATAAAAATACTCTAACATTAATGGAATAGGTAAAGAGAGAAAACTTAAGAGGAAATATTAAAAATAAATATACTAAAGAAAGGTGAAATTCTTGGGTAAGAAAGATAAATTTTTGTGAGGTCAGTAAAGGTATTAAAATTTCAAAAAGACAGGATTAGGGTAATTTTTCCTAATTTAAGAGTTAAAGTTACTAAGTTTAGTATCTCCACCCATAAATTGAGCTTTTACCTATGGACACTTCATATAGAGTTTTTCTACTTCACATGAATTTTTAGCAAGCCAATAGGATAGCCCAAAGAAGAAATAAAACATAGACTTGGACTAGGATATAAAAATTGGACCGAAAGCCCAAAAATCATGAAAATGTGACAAGCCCATTATAAAAGCTAGAATTTTAACCAAAGTAAAGAAAATGGGCAAGAATGAGCCCAAAACCAAGAGGAAAAATAAAATAAAGTGATGGAATAATGGTGTAATCAAGATTAGGTGACTTGGCATTAAGACAAAAATTTAGCAAGTGGTGTGATATCATACATTCATAATTTAGCAAGTGGGTAATAATACATAGAATTCTGACAAAACATCTTATCCTACACAAATAATTTTAGCTAAGCAAGGAAGATTCAAGGGTTGAAAATTTGCCATCTAAAAAGGTAAACCTATCATGCTTGATTAAGACAAAAGAAAAGGAAATGTATCCCTAAATCAAAGGGACCTTGTCCCTTATCTTAAGAACATATCATCATAATTTTCAAAATACAAATCTCCTTTTCCTATGCATATCTTGACTAAGGAAGAGGAAGACAAGAACATAAGTTGTTTGTTTTCCAAAAATTCAACCAAGTGCATCCTAATTGTGATAAGGTAGACCCATGATTATGAAAGGTAAATTATTTGACAGTCTATATAAGCAAAACCCACCCTTATAACATTGGAATTTCGTCCAAGTGAGGGAGAGGAAAAATAGAACCAAGGTAGAGTGAGGAAAAGAGAGGAAGAAAGGAAGAAAGGGGAAGGAGAAATCTAGAGGACTAAGTGCTCAAGGTAAGTTTAACAATATTTCTTTTTGAAGAAAAGTTTTGAAACTTGTAATATTTATATTAGATTTTAATCTTAGAAATTTAATGATTGGTCATGGATGTTGCTATATCATGTTACATATTATGTATGTTTGAATACATAGGTTGGTATAGATAGTTCTGCATAGGTATGGCTATGGGTGGTAAACTTTTATACATATGTTTTTAAAATTCTGGCAAGAATTGGTAAGGAATTAAAACAAATGGTTAACATGAAAAATGTATATGTATTTCTCATGGATGTTTACCCACTAGAATCACTCAATTGGGACTCCATATGAGGTAGATATAGTCTGATTAGTAATCAAAGGTTAGAAAATGGTTAATCAGGGAAGAATATGTTAGGATAGCTTCTGTGTCTTAATTTCTGGGAATATTCTATAGGGAATTAAAATAAATGGTTAACATAACAATTATAACTATATGTGTCATGGATTTTTAGCCACTGAAATCACTCAATTTGGAATCCATATGAGATAGATATGGTCCGATTAGTAAGCAATGGTCAAAAAATGGTTAACCAGGGAAGAATATGTTAGGATAGCTTCTGTGTTTTACTTTCTGGGAATATTATGTAGGGAATTAAAATAAATGGTTAACATAAGAATTATAGCTATATGTATCATGGATTTTTAGCCACTGGAATCACTCAATTTGGAGTCCATATGAGGTCGATATGATCCGATTAGTAAGTAATGGTCAGAAAATGGATAATCAGGGAAGAATATGTTAGGATAGCTTCTGTGTTTTAATTTCTGGGAACATTCTGTAGGGAATTAAAATAAATATTTAACTTAAGAATTATAGTTATATGTGTCACGGATTTTTGGCCACTAGAATCACTTAATTTCGAATTATTATGAGGGAGATATGGACAGATTAGTAGGTAGAGGTCAGAACCTACCAGAGAAGAAATAACATATTTTTTGAGGGAGTAATATCACCATGATTTCTTAATATTTCATTCAACGGTTCAACATATGGGTTTTATATAATTGTTTTGTCTTTAAATTGATATCAAGATCACCTAAATCGGAGTTAAATTGAGGGAGTTATGCTCTGATTAGTAAGAGAAGGTTAGATAGGATGAAAACCTGCATTAAGAAAATAAAGAAATAAAATTAATATTTAAAAAAGAAGAAGAATCTTATAAATGAAAATAATAAATTACTAGTATATGACATAGCCATTGCCATTGTATGAACTTCTTACCATCTTAAGTGTGAAATTTTGACATGAAAATATTTTATAAAGTGATATTTGAAATGGTTATGTTCATGGCATAATTACCAATGATTTTTGGTAATAGTTATATTTTGTTGAACATACTTGTTATTGAAAGCATATTTTTGGCTATCATTGTGAGTAGAAAAGAAATGAGTACGGTCACATGGCAATCCATGTGGTGCACTAGTAGGGAACACCCTACCAATGGTTATGAATATGTTAATGAGAAAAGAAAGAGAAAGTGTACCATGTCAGACGGAACGAGAAAAGCCCGTACCGGAGAGTAGAAAATACTCACCGTAACCGGGGTAGCTTGATATGAGAATAAATTGATAGTCATAATATGATATTCTGAAAATAATTAATCCTGTCATACATGTCATTAATGTACGATTCTCATGTGCATAGATATAGTGCATTCATGTGACCAAAGCTATTTACTGTAGTTTATACAGCTGAACATGACGTGATAAGCTATATTGATGATGATTTATTGTTGAACTTACTGGGATTTAATTCTCACTATATTTCCATGTCATGTTCAGAAAATTAGTTATGCAGATTTTTCTATGGCTCTGGCTTATAGTGTATGTTGGATCGAGTTACTTTATGTTGGGCAGATCCTAGAATCAAATAATATGTTTGTGGTCGAGTTGGTTCAGATCCCGATGAAGGTGCAACCACCCGCATCTATATCTCTGGAATTGGTCAACCAGAATAAATAAGATGTAGTTATTTATGTGTTGATTTTTTTTGTACGTACATTTTGATTAATGACGTGTATGTGAACTCTATATTGTATAATAAATAATAATAAAAAGAGGTTGTTACAAGAGTATCTCCAGGAGAGTACTAAGGCATATAAATCTCTTGTCTAAGAAGTCTTACAACTAATTCTTCAATTCCTTGAGTTTAGTCATTACCATTCTATATGGGGGTATAGACATTGGTTGGGTTCTAGGAAGTAAATCAATACCAAATTCTATTTTACGTTTCGAAGTAATCCTAGCAATTCTTCAAGAATTAAATCAAAAAATTCTCTAACCACTAGAACTTGATTTACACTGATATATTTTATATCAACATCTCCCACCACTACCAAATATCCTTGGCACCTTTTGTAATAACTTATAGGCTGCTAAAACAGAGATTAGATTTTTGGGTACCTCTCTACGGTCTCCTTGTATCAAGAAAGAATATTCTCCAAGAATATTGAATTTAATCATCTTTGGATGACATTCTAAAATGGCTTGACATATTGTCAACCAATCCATTTCTAATATCACATCAAATTCTACCATGTCTAGATATTTAGGTAAAATGGATATTATATTCAGAAATCATCATATTTGACATTTGTCTCAATTCTTTAAATTTTATGGGATACCTATCCCTTTCACTTTCAGGCAGTAATTGACTCATAGATACCTCTTAAGATGTCACAATATTCAATCAACTTTATACTAGGAAATTTAATAACTTGGAATAGAAAGGAAATTGAAACCCCATAGAATCCCTCAGCAGCACCTGAAGTATAAATATGTCCAGCTCATACCCATACTAAAGGTCCTACTAAAGAATCTTTTACTTCGATAGCTAGAGGGAAACTTACTGCTCTGATACCAACTTGTAACGCCCCCAATTTACGAGCAGGTGAAACAAACAATTTTTTTTCCACAATCAGTTATTTTTCATAACATGCATAACGATATTCTTTGTCATGGAAATAGATACATATAGGTTCTCTCATGTATATACATTATACAGATCAAGTTATAAATGTCAAAGTAACAACAGAAGCAGGGATCCTGCCTGTGGCATTTAGAGCAAACTCTAGAATACAAACACACTATAATTCAAAACTGTGAACCTTGAAAGTAACGTAGACTCACCCAAAGAATATGTCACCTAACTAATCACCTATCTAGAGGATCAAGCTATGTATTCTTATCTGAAAAATGTGAAAACATCATGTAGTGAGTTTGACAACTCAGTGAGTAGATAACACCTCCTATGACCTCTTAGGCCAGCATATGGATGTACTAATATTTTAAAATTTGTCATATAGAAAATACTGTTCAGAAGTACATCCATATGGGACCCATATTTTAAATACTCTCAAATAAAAGGATATTCAGACATCCAAAACCATATTCAGCATGGTATGATCATTAAACAAATGTTATTATGCTCAACTGTATAAACTATAGTAAAATATTAAACTTTTGAGATAAAGTTATAACTTTTAATACACTTGTCTCACTTGGCAATCTGGCATACTCAATTTAAAATGAACTACCTCATTTGACGATCTGCTCAACTCACACACTCAATTCACTCATTTGTTATATGCATATTGACCGATCGACTACAGTCACAATAATGATCAGGGAATATGAGTTCATCACCCATCTGCCTCATCACATTACCACTGTCACCCAGTCAGAGCGACCCTCTCTTAGCTTACTCAAGGTAATAAGGCGTCCCCCACTCGGTACCGTCACAAGCCATACATCTCGTCGATATTCATCCATACATATAAATACATATATATAAATGCATATTCATCAAATGCAATATATAATTATTAAGCAACTTGCCATAAGCTTTACACTTGCCATTCAATCATAATCAGTAACTTTATAGTTTTACAAATAAATGCCTCATGCACATAATATTAACTTTACCAAATAATGATAAATACATTTAGAACCATATATTCAATGAGTTTCAAAACCTATTTGCAAAACCATACTCTTCTTGAACTATGTTCCAGTTTGTAAGCAAAACAGATATTTTAACACATTTCAGAAACTTATGATAGCATAAATAATTTGTAAACATAACCAATTATACATTTTAAGTTCAAGAAGAGCATGTGGTAAGTCATAGAAAGAATTATCTACTCATAGATCAAGGCTCCAGGTTAGACAGCCCCAAATGTAATTTTTCAAGCAAAATTTGATCAAATAGATCTAAAAAAACGAGTCTGGATGGTCCAAAAACCTAAAAAAAGACCCCGGGAGCTTGGTCAATGCTAATCAGTGTTCACGGCCGGGAATCACTATTCACCGCTGGAAAACATTATTCATACCCACGCAGATTTACTGTTCACGATGCATAAAAAGTTATTAGATGGCCAAAAAAATTCATATTCTAAGGTTTATCTAACTCTTGAATCCATCTACGGTATCATATTTTTAATTTGAGGTCTCTAAGTAGAAGTTTTAGAACTTACCTTTTTCTAAGATTTTTTACTTCCAATCTGCGGTGATTCTGCTATTGATTTAAAAAATTGTTTGGTCAAAATTATAGTATACTCCGTCTTGAATCTAGTAGTACCCTTAGTTTTAAGATCAGAAGCCAATAAACACTCCAAATCTAAAGAGAATAATGAAAGTTACTATTTACACTATTCATCGGTTACAGAAATCAGATTCTGCATTCTTTGCTTCTGTCTCCCTTCCCCATTTTTCTTTCTTTTTTATTTATTATTATTTGATAATTAAATATTTAAAATTTATTATTATTATTATTTTCATTATATACATATATATACTATTTTTCATCCTAAAATATACCAAAAAGTTTTAAAAATTTATATTTTTATAAAATTTTAGTTGAAATCTTAAATCATGACTTTTCTTGATATAAATTATAATATAAAAAAATCACAAAATAAATATTTTTATACATAATAAAAGAAAAAATATTTCTAAAAATAAAACAAAAATTTACTAGAGGCCAATATAATTATTTTAAGCAAAACAAAAACTATTTAAAATAAAAAAAAAATTTTATCGTTAAACATTATTA
Organism: Gleditsia sinensis; assembly: GCA_037074535.1. Lineage (NCBI taxonomy): Eukaryota > Viridiplantae > Streptophyta > Magnoliopsida > Fabales > Fabaceae > Gleditsia > Gleditsia sinensis. The sequence continues at coordinate 60,287,392 of CM073466.1, forward strand.
TTTAAAAATTACGGAATATTACATTATTCAATTTTCTTTCCAAAAAATGTAAGTCAAATCAAAGGAGTGAAAAGATAAAAACCTAGTTTCTTTAAGATTTCTCTACAATGGATTTCTTAAAAAAAAATCATGGATCAAGATGTCTCTATTAAATTATTGTTTTGTGAGAATCATAAAATTCTAAGATCAATGGTTATGCAAAATGAGGGTTTGATTTACATAAATTAATTAAAACTTATTTGTGGTATCAAAGCCATTGGTTTAGGAACTTATGATTTTTCCATTCAAGATTATTGTTTCTCTTTTGAAAAATGAATGATCTAGAAAATTATGTTTTTTTCGCATGAATCAAATCTTGGATTAATCACATAAATTGAATTTTCCAACAACCGATTAAACTTTATTTTGAATTATGTCTTCATCTATTGTTCCACTATGCCACTCAATTTTTTGTTTCTTGCTTTGCAATTAACAATTTATGAGAACTATTGGTTATGAAATCGTGGTTTCTGATTGTATCTAGTTTGTCTTCTAATAGCATCCCACATTTACTCCAATATATGTGAAGGAAAGGAAGTGGACAATTATGGAATTTAAAATTACTCATTGATTCTTCAATATTAATAGAAGTTTTTGTATAATCGCATTGATTTGTTGGATGGTTTCAATAAGGACAGATCCCTTCAAATATGGCTTAAGCGTATATTAATTAACTGGTAATTACAAGACTTAGAGAATGAGCATGCTATTGATGTTGGAATCACTAAAAGCTTTGTCATCATGTATCAAAATACGAAATTATTTGGTGCATATTAATTATTTGCTATAATATATAACCACATCCTTTTGCTATCATGTATCTCTCCAATTCCACAAAAAGTGATTTTTGAATGAGGATGTGAGTTCTTGTGCTTATGCTTGCAAAATGTATGGACAACTATTATCCAATTCAAATAGTTTTATAATTTTTTGAAAGTAATGTTTGCAATTTTGGAATTATATTATGCATGATTTGTTAATCCCAAAGTGGTCAAGTCATTAAGAAAATTAGTTCCAAATTGCAAAATAGTTTTATTTATAATTAACCATAAATTTATGCTTATACATGACACGAGGATTGTCTATTTGTGGGTAAATTGAAGTTTATTGTTATAAGACAAATTGATTTTGTGATGAGAAGGTGAAAGTATTACCCTAGGGCACAATTAGGATAGATATATTATATTAATATGCTTGGTTCTTATTCTACAATCATCAAACAAAACTTTCATACTTCAGAATTGATTAATGTTTCACACACACACACACATACTGTAATAACTCCATTTTTTTTACATATATACAAATATATGTATTTTTAAAATTTCATTAAGTCATTACCTATTTACTTCTTACTATTTAACTCATAATAACATTCAATTAATTTAACCATGCATAATATGGTATACCATTAATACTGATACAATTCTGGGTTCGCATACACATAATTAATTAATAACATCCATACACAAATCAAACACATATATGTCAACATCTTATTCATCCATATTGACTAGTTCCGGAGATACGGGTACGGGTAGTTGCACCTTTACTAGGATCTTAGCCAACATGATCCAACATACGCTAAAAGTCGGTTATAGAGAATATCTGCATATCTAGTCCTCTAAACATGATATGGAAATATAGTGAGAATTAAATTCTAGTAGGTTCAACAATAAATCATAATTATCATCAGTATAGATCATCGTGTCATGTTCATCTGTATAAGCTACAGTAAATATCTTAGGTCACATGAATGCACTTTATCTATGTACATGAAAATCATATAGTAATAACATGTATGGCATGAATAACTATTTTCAAAATATCATATGATGACTATTAACTTATTTTCATATTAAGCTACCTCGGTCAGGGTGAGTAATTTCTATTCTCTAGTATGGGCTTTTCTCGCTCCGTCTGACATAGTACACTTTCTCTTTTTTTCTTATTAACATAATCATAGCCGTGAGTAGAGCGTCCCTTACTGGTGCACCATAAGAATCGACATGTGACCGTGCTCATCTCTTTTATTTTCTTTTCTTTTCACGTTAATAGCCAAAACTATGATTTCAATAACAAGTATGTTCATTATACTCACGTGCCATAATTTATCATCAAAGTACAATAATTACAAAAAATTATTAGTAAAATACAATCTTGCCATGAAGATAATCATTTTCAAATATCACTTTATAAAATATTTTCATGTCAAAATTACACACTTAAGATGGTAAGGAATTTATGCAATGGCAATGGCTATGGCATACACTAGTCATTTATTATTTTTATTTATAAGATTCTTCTTTTTTAAATTATTTTTCTCTCTCACTAAACAAAGCATAATACCCTCATTTTAAATCTAATTGAGTTTATCTTAGTATCAATTGAAAGATAAGACAATCATCTTAAACCCTTATGTTGAACATTTTAATGAAATCTTAAGTAATCATGGTGTTACAACTCCCTCAAATTCAATGTTATTTCTTCTCAAGTAGGTTCAGACCTCTACTTACTAATATGACCATATCTCCCTCATACAAACTCTAATTGAGGTGATTCCAAAGCCTATAAAACGATAAGACAATTATATATAACTTTAATGTTTATCATTTCTTTAGATTTCTTACTAATTATTTCCAGAAAATTGAAAATAAAAACACTTACATTTACCACCATGGATTCTAAACTGATTCCGACCTTTACTTATTAATCAGTCATATCGCCCTCATATGGACTCCAATTAAGTGATTTCAGAGCCTATAGATCTGTGATACATATATCTATATTTATTATGTTAACAATTTCCTTTAATTTTATATAGATACTTCTGAAAAAATAAAACACAGAAGCATACTTAACAGATTCTTCCCTGGTTAGCTAGTTTCTGACCTCTGCTTACTAATCATATTCCATCAATTTTTTTACCACATTCAAATGTACAAAATAGCAGCATAAAAATCCTAAATTGTTTACCCTCATAGTTATACCTATGCAGAACTTTCCACACCAATTGAAATGTTCAAAACATTCATCATATGCAAGATAACATGTAACATGATATAGCAACATCCATGACCAAGTAGCAAATATTGTAAATTTTATCAAAGTTCTAAGATTAAAATCTCATATAAATGTTACAAATTTCAAAGCTTTTCTTCAAAAAGAGATATTGTTAAACCTACCTAAAGATCTCCCTAGCACACTTAGTTAATTCTTTTTCTTGTTTCCTCTTAAAGGAAGTAGCAAGATTCCTCCTTTCCCTTAGCTTTTCTAGAAGGTTAAAGAAGAGAAGGAGGGTGAGTTTTGAACCCTAAGAATGAAGAGAAAATATGGATTCAAGTAGAGATTAAGCTATCTTACCTTGAGTACTTAGTCCTCTAGACTTCTCATTCCTCTTCCTTTCTCTCTTCTCCTCTCTTTCTCTCCTTTCCTCACTCTACTTTGCTTATGTTTTTCCTCTCCCTCACTTGGACAAAATGATAATGATATAAGGGTGGACTTTGCTTAAATAAACTATCAAGTGGTTCAACTTTTCATAATCATCGGTTTACCTTATCACAATTAGGATGCACTTGGTTGTTTTTTTTAGGAAAGACAACTCATGTTCTTGTCTTCCTCTCCCTTAGTCAAGATATGCATAGAAAAAGGAGATTTGTATTTTGAAAATTATAATAAAATGTTCTTAAGACAATGGACAAGGTAACTTTGATTTAATGATTCTTTTTTTTTCTTTTGTCTTAATCAAGTATGATAGGTTTGCATTTCTAGGTGGCAAATTTCTAGCCCTTGAGTCTCCCTTGCTTGGTTGAAATTATTTATGTAGGATAAGGATGTTTTATCATAATGCCATATATTATTACCTACTTATTAAAATTATGAATGTAGGATATAAATATTTTTTCCTAATGCCATGTATTATTGCCTACTTGTTGAAATTATGAATGTAGGATATAGATATTTTGTCCTAATGCCATGTGACCTAATATTGATTATCATTACACTACTATTTTCTGACATGATTCTTATTTTTCCCTCTTCGATTTGGACTTATTCTTATCCATTTTCTTTGTTTCGGTTGAAATTCTACCATTTATGGAGTGTTTGGTCACATTTTCATGGTTTGTGGGCTATCGGTCCAATTTCTATATCCTAATCCAAGTCTATGTTTTATTTCTTTCTTGGGCTATCCTATTGGGTTGCTTGAAACTCATGTGAAGTGGAAAAACTCTATATGAAGTGTCCATAGTTGAAAGCCCAATGTATAGGTAGAGATGTTAAACTTAGGAACTCTAGCTTTTGAATTAGGAAAAATTACCTTAATCCAATCTTCTTGAAATTTTAAGACCTTGACTTACTTCCCAAAAATTTAGCTTCCTTAACCAAGATTTTCGCCTCTCTTTAGTATGTTATTTCAAATTTGTTTTCTTATTAGGTTTTTCTCCCTTTACTTATTCCCTTAATGTTAGAAACATTTTCTATGCATAGCTATGCTTTGGGCTGGATTCTGGGACTTTCTCCTCTTTTTTGCACAGAGCACGACCTAACTGTGTTGAGGGCTGCCATGCTCCTTTCTCGCCAATTTCTGGTGTATAGCTTCCTTGCTTTCTCCTCATCTTGTTCCAATTCCATATGGCACTTCTCATGAGTGATTTCCTTTACTTCTTTGCCTTTTTACGCACCTACAAGCATAAAACAAATCAAAGCAGTATCCAGAGCAAAGCATAACCAAAAGTAGGGAAATAACCACAAGTTTACTATGAATTAGAGGATAAAATATAGCTATTAAGTACTTAAATTTCCCCTTTATCATCTATGCACATGAAAATCATATAGTAATAACATGTATGGCATGAATAACTATTTTTAAAATATCATATGATGGCTATCAACTTATTGTCATATTAAGCTACCCCGGTCAGGGTGAGTACTTTTTACTCTCAGGTACGGGCTCTTTTTGCTTTGTCCGACATGACACACTTTCTCTTTCTTTTCTTATGAACATAATCATAGCCGTGAGTAGGACATCCCCTACTGGTGCACCACACGGACCGCCATGTGATTGTGATCATCTCTTTTCTTTTCTTTGCTTTTCACATCAATAGCCAAAAATATGATTTCAACAAGTATGTCCATTATACTTATATACCATAATTTATCATCAAAGCATAATTATTACCAAAAATCATTGGTAAAATACAATCTTGCCATGAACATAATCATTTTCAAATATTACTTTATAAAATATTTTCATGTCAAAATTACACATTTAAGATGGTAAGGAGTTCATGCAAGGGCAATGGCGATGGCATACATTAGTAATTTATTATTTTTATTTATAAGATTCTTCTTCTTTTTTAAATATTATTTTCCTCTCTCACCAAAGAAAGCATAACACCCTTATTTTAAATCCGATTGAGTTGATCTTGGTATCAATTGAAAGATAAGATAATCCTCTAAAACCCTTATGTTGAACACTTTAGTGCAATCTTAAGTAATCATGGTGTTATGACTCCCTCAAATTCAATATTATTTCTTCTCGGGTAGATTCAGATCTCTACTTACTAATCTAACCATATCTCCCTTATAAGAACTCTAATTGAGGTGATTCCAAAGACTATAAAATAATAAGATAATTATATATAACTTTTAGGTATATCATTTCTTTAGATTCTTTACTAATTATTTCTAAAAAATTGAAAATAAAAACACTTACATTTACCACCCTGGATTCTAGACTGATTCTGACCTCTACTCATTAATTAGCCATATATCTCTCATATGGACTCCAAATTAAGTGATTTCAAAGCCTATAGATTCGTGATACATATATATATATATATTTATTATGTTAACAATCTCCTTTAATTTTGTATAGATATTTCTGAAAAAATCAAACACAGAAGCATACTTAACATATTCTTCCCTGATTATCTAGTTTCTGACTTCTTCTTACTAATCATATTCCATCAATTTTTTTAACCACATTCAAATATACAAAATAGCAGCATAAAAATCCTAATTTTTTTTCACCTTAGCTATACCTATGCAGAACTTTTCACACAAATCAAAATGTTCAAAACATTCATCATATACAAGATAACATGTAACATGATATAGCAACATCCATGACCAATCATCAAAGTAGCAAATATTGTAAATTTCATCAAAGTTCTAAGATCAAAATCTCATATAAATGTTACAAATTTTAAAGCTTTTCTTCAAAAGGAGATATTGTTAAACCTACCTAAATATCTCCCTAACTTACTTAGTGAATTCTTTTTCTTGTTTCCTCTTGAAGTAAGTAGCCAGATTCCTCCCTTCCCTTAGCTTTTCTAGTAGCTTAAACAAGATAAGGAGGGTGAGTTTGGAACCTTAAAGATGAAGAGAAAAAAGAGATTCAAGTAGAGATTAAGCTAAATTACCTTGAGTACTTAGTCCTCTAGATTTCTTCTTCTTCTTCTTTCCTCTCTTTCTCTCCTTTCCTCACTCTACCTTGCTTATGTTTTTCCTCTCCATCACTTGGACAAAATTATAATTTTATAAGGGTGAGTTTTGCATAAATAAACTATCAAGCGGTTCACCTTTTCTTAATCATAGGTCTACCTTATCACAATTAGGATGCACTTGGTTGTGTTTTTTTTTTCGAAAGACAACTCATGTTCTTTTCTTCCTTTCCCTTAGTCAAGATATGCATAGAAAAAGGAGATTTGTATTTTGAAAATTATGATAAAATGTTCTTAAGACAAGGGACAAGGTCCCTTTGATTTAAGGATTCATTTCCTTTTTCTTTTGTCTTAATCAAGTATGATAGGTTTACCTTTCTATGAGGTAAATTTCCAGCCCTTGAGTCTCCCTTGCTTAGCTAAAATTATTTGTGTAGGATAAGGATGTTTTGTCATAATGCCATCTATTATTACCTACTTGTTGAAATTATGAATGTAGGATATAGATGTTTTGTTCGAATTCCATGTGACCTAATCTTGATTATTATTACACTACTATTTCCTCACATGATTCTTATTTTTTCCTCTTGGATTTGGGCTCATTCTTACTCATTTTTTTTGCTTTGATTGAAATTCTACCTTTTATGGAGGGTTTGGTCACATTTTCATGGTTTGTGGGCTATCGGTTCAATTTTTATATCCTAGTCCAAGTCTATGTTTTATTTCCTTCTTGCGTTATCTTATTGGCTTGCTAGAAATTCATGTGAAGTGGAAAAAATTTATATAAAGTGTCTATAGGTGAAAGCCCAATGTAGAGGTGGAGATGTTAAATTTAGGAACTCTAACTCTTGAATTAGAAAAAATTATCATAATCCAATCTTCTTGAAATTTTAAGACCTTGACTTACTTCCCAAGAATTTTGCCTCTCTTTAGTATGTTATTTCAAATTTTTTTTTCTTATTAGATTTTTCTCTCTTTACTTATTCTCTTAATGTTTGAAACAAATTTTATGCATACACATAAGGTGAAGAATTTCTAAGGATTATATTTCCTTAGATATTTAAAAATTGTCTAATAATTTTTATTTTATTAACTAAATATTTATGTACCTTTATAAATAAAAGAAACGAAATTAAGGATGTTACACACACACACACACACACACATATTTATAATATCTCAAAAATGAAGTCAAAAGCTCGAAGCTTAATTCCAAGGCCAACCATTGATACCTTTGAAAGCCTCAAACTCCTTAAAAATAAAATGCCCTCACTATTCAAGACTATGCCATTTAGTTGTCATCAACTTCCTCTAGCCCTCCCTAATAAAGACTTGTATCAAAACTAGTTGACCCTTCAAAATCCTATGATTAAACTATTCAAACAAAAGTAATATAATTTAACCCCTACTACGTTCAAATGAATTTCTTTCAACCCATTTGTGGTCTAGAAAATGATTAAGTCAAGGGTGACTCTTTTGAGTAAGTTAAACATATTTTTCCAATAACCAAAAAAGAAGGACAATGGAATTTTGTCCCAAATCAACTTCAAAAGTCAAGAGTCTTCTATGAACTTATCTTAGTCCACAATAGATAAGCATCTCATACCGTAAAGGGTAGGATGGTAACCAATTTTCTTAAATTCAAATCTTAAAAGTCCTATGTAATGAGGACTAAAGTCAAAATTGTAATATCCCATAATTTTTATTTTTTAAAAAATAATGTTTTGCCATAAACAAATATATATATTTTTTTTAAAAATGATTATGTTTTGCTAAAACCAAATGTACTTTTAATTAAAATAATTATTATTTTACTTAAAATAATTATATTAGCCTCTAATAAATTTTTGTTTTATTTTTAGAAACATTATTTCTTTTATTATGTATAAAGATATTTATTTTGTGATTTGTTTTACTAAAATTTTTATCAAGAAAAGTCATGATTTAAGAGTTCAACTAAAATTTTATAATAATGTAAAATTTTTAAAAAAATTAAGATATTTTAGGATGAAAAATAGTATTTATATGTATATAATAAAAATAAAAATAATAAATTTTAAATATTTAATTATTAAATAATAATAAAAAAGAAAGAAAAAGGGGGAAGGGGAGACAGAAGGTTGAAGAGGAATGCAAAATCACAATTCCGTAATAGTATGAATAGTAATCTCCATTTTTCTCTTTAAATCTGGAGTGCCTATTGGCTTTCGATCTTAAAACTAAGGGTACCACTAGATTTAGGACAAAAAATACTACAATTTTAACTGAATAATTTTTTGAATTAACTGTAGAATCGTCGCAGATCAGAAGCAGAAAATCTTAAAAAAAGGTAAGTTTTGAAACTTCTATTTAGAGACCTCAAATTAAAAATTTGACACTATAAATGGATTCAGGAGCTAGATGAACCTTAGGATATGAAATTTTTCGACCATTTGAAAACTTTTTGTGCGTTGTGAACAATAAATACGATAGTGAATAGTATTTTCTAACCATAAATAGTACCCATCAGTTGACCAGTGTTGACCAAACTCTCAAAGACCAAATTACGCGATTCTAGAGTCATTTCGTAGGTTTTTGGACCCTCTAGACACATTTTTGATGTCTATTTAGTCAAATGTCAATTGAAAAAGTGCATTCTAGGGTTGTCCAACCAGGAGCCTTACCTTATGAGTAGATAATTCTTTATATGACCTACCCTATGCTCTACTTGAACTTTAAATGTATAATTGATTATGATTATAAGTTATTTATACTTTTATATGTCTTTGAAATGGATTAAATTATCTGAATTTTTTATAATCTAATATATCGTTCAAGAAGAGTATGGTTTTGAAAATGGATATTTGAACTCATTGAATATGTAATTTTAAATTTTAAATGTATTTCTCATTATGGTAAAGGAAATATATTGTGCACGTCGTATTGATTTATAAAGCTATATGATTGCCTTGAAAAAGGGCATGTACATGTGATAAACCTTGATTGGGAAATTTATGATAGATGAATTTGTTCTAAGAGTGAAAGTCTATATTATACTAAAAACTCTATATTGGATGATATGACATATGTACATATGATATTTTCTGTGAAGAAATCATATGGGAAACATTGTTTGCTAATAGCAGGTGATGTTAGCCCTAGTACATTTTGATACCTCAGTTAACAGGGGTGGTGCTAGCCTCGTGTGATGGCCAACACAAGATATAATATGTGATGGAGAGCGGAATGCCTCCTATATGGATGAGATGCCGACTATATGATATGTGACTTGCCTCTTTTGCTGTGTGCTTGGGAAATACCCATATTAGAGTCCCTTCACGTGTCCTCTTGAATGGTGGTAAGGCAAACTTTAGCGAGATGCTGAGTTTAGGCAAATCCTACACCACCAAAGTACGGAAGGGTCTGAACTCTGATATGGTGGTTCTGATATGGGATCCTCCTAATGTTTTTATGTGACATATTTTGATGCATAACAAAATTTTTCTAATGATCATACAGTAAAATATATGATTTTGGATATATGAATATCCTCTGTTTTGAGAATATTTGAAATACGGGTCCTATATAGATGTACTTTCGAACTATATTTCTTACGTAACAAATTTTAAAATATGAGTACATCTATATGTTGACCTAAGAGGTCATAGGAGGTATTATCTGCTCATTGAGTTGTCAAACTCACTACACGATATTTTCATATTTTTCATATAAGAATACAGAGTTTTGTCCTTCCCCATCAGATAGGTGATCAGTTAGGTGACATTTTCTCTAGTGAGCCTATTTTGTCTCTAGGGCTCATAGATTTTAATTTATATTGTACTTGTACTTTAGAGTATGCTCTAAATGCCATAGACAAGATCCCTGTTTCTGCTGTACTTTGATGTTTATAGACTTGGTTTATATATTGCATATACATGGGAATACCTATCTGTAAAAGAGTGTATTATACATGTTATGAAAAACATATGTTCGTAAAGTATGTGTTTCATGTGCTCTAAAATTAGGGGCATAAAAAGTTCGTATCAGAGCATTAGGTTTCCCTGTGGCTATAGGAGCAAAGGATTCTTTAGTAAGACCTTTAGTATGGATATGAGCCAAACATATTTATACTTCAGGTGCTGCTGAGGAATTCTATAGGGTTTCAATTTCCCTTATATTCCAAGTTGTTAAAATTCCTAATATAAAGTTTATTGAATATTGTGACTTCTTAAAAAGTATTTATGAGTCAATTTCTGATTGAAAGTGAAAAAGATAGGCGTGCCAAAAAATTTAAAGAATTGAGATAGATACCAAATATGACGATGTCTGAATGTTATATCCGTTTTACCTCGTTGTCTAGATATAGTTGACTTTGATGTTATACTGAGAATGGATTAGTTGGTATCATACTATGCTATTTTGGAATGTCACTTGATTAAATTTAATATTCTTGGAGAATTTTCTTTCTTGATACAAGGAGACCGTAGTGAGGTATCCAATAATATAATCTCTGCTTTAGTAGCCCATAAGTTATTACAAAATGGTGTCAAGGATATTTGGTAGTGGTCAAAGATATAGATATAAAAATACACTAATGTAGATTAGGTTCTAGTGGTTAGAAAACTCCTTAATGTGTTCCTTGAGGAATTTTCAAGATTACCCCAAAACGATAAATAGAATTTAGTATTGATTTATTTCTTGGAACCTAACTAGTGTCTATATTTTCATATAGAATAGCACCCACTGAACTTAAGGAATTGAAAAAGAATTAGTTAGAAGACGTGTTAAACAAGGGATTTAAATTCTCTGGTACTTTTTCTTAGAGTGCTCCAATTCTATCTGTGAAAAAGAAAGACGGATCGTTGAATTATGCATAGATTATAGATAATTGAATAAGGCGACAGTGTGAAATAAATACTCATTATCTCATATAGATGATTTTTTTGACCAACTACAGGGTGTTCAACGTTTTTCAAAAATTGAATTGATTTGAGATCTAGATATCATAAATTAAAGATAAGGGAAGAGGATATTGCAAAAATTGCTTTCAAGATTCGACATAGACAGGTTTGACAAATGCCTTAGTTGCATTTATGAAATTTATGAATAGAATACTTAAGTCATTCTTGGATCAACTTATTATTGTATTTATTGATGATATACTAGTATATTCTAAGTTCAAAGTATAATAAGCAACATTTGCGAATAGTTTTACAAACTCAAAGGGAACATCAACTATATGCTAACCATTCAGAATGTGAATTCTGACTTACTTGTGTTACTTTCTTAGGGTATGTGGTTAACAAGGATAATATTTAAGTAGATTCTAAGAAAGTAAAAGCGGTATAGTAATGTCCACGTCTTACTACAATTAAAGATGAAGATCCAAATCCAATTTGCGCTTTCCGCGGTTGTCTGTCTTCCAATCTAGTTAAGCTATAGTTGGATTAGGTACATAAACAAATGCTTGTAAAGCATCAATCAACTCCTCAGTATTTGAAGCCGAGATGAGAATTCGTAGTGCTGAGTGTGAGATAAACCTTTGTTCCACAGCTTGATCAAAAAAATACAATAAACCATCAAAGAAATTATTAACATTTAACAAACCTATTGATTTGTGATGGATATTCAGTTATGCCCAGGAGACTACTTAAAAAAAATTTGTTCTAAAGTACTAAAACCCCTTGGTAAGGCAATGAAGGCAGCAGCATTGCTCAACATTCTAACCATGCGCTCATGCATGAAAGCTACCCTAAATTCTTCCCCAATTGTCTTCTCTATGATGTTGGATGTAGCTAGAGCTGTAGGAATAATACCTAGAACTTGACATCCTCCTACATGTGCAGTTGTACACACACATCCTATTAACCCACGGTTACCTCCACCATAGACTAAATGAATATTTCTTCTGGCCAGCACTATACCTAGGTTTTGTGCAGCTGTCACATACTCTCCATCTTTTCCAAGATTGGAACCACAAAAGACAAATATTTTGAAATTGACGGAATGCGATTCCCTCTATAGCTACACACACCCTAACTTTGAGTATGAAGGTAAAGATACTAACGTGAACATGTATAAAACTCAAAAAAGGACATACTTACAATAGCTATGCAAATAGGTCAGACATAATTAGAATAACTATGTAAGTGATTGGTGGATATCAGCTAAATTGAAGGTGAAAATTTCAAAGAAAAATGACGGCAAGCATGTATATGTACAATAGTTGTGATTATGGTTCATATTAAGCACATAAAGAGAATAAGGTTAAGATGTCACCAGAAATTTGTCTTTTCCTTGTTGTCCTTGATGAAGCATTGATGTCTTGACTCTTGTAGAGAATTTGTAGGTGATAGGCATAATTGTAAAAAAAAAAAAGAGTGAAAATGCAAATAAGTTAATTGTTGAAGGATAAGCAAATGGTTTATTTTGTTTTCTCAATGTTATTTCCAATCGACTATCGGTATTATTAAGTCAATTAACTACTTTGAGAATTTTAAATTTGATCTGGTTTATTTTACAGTTGGTTGATTACATCTATTTTGAAGCAATCAACTACATCCTACCAGTTAACTATGTATTCTTTGTTTTTCACAGACTTTTATAAGCTCAAAAATGTTTCTTTTCCACCTAATACCAACAGCTTTAAAGTAGATTTTGGCATATATATTCAAAACTTGCGGCCACTGATTTTTACCAAAAGAACAACTAGATTTTGTTTACAGATTTTCAAGAATTATGACCACCGATTTTAATTTTCTTTCAATACTTTGTCCAAATTTTTGACTTTTTATTTTGGCACTGTTCTCTATTATGCTTTTCTTCTGTTCTACTGTATTCTCCATCATTAATATTTGGCATTAAATGCAAGGTTCTTTTCTCTCATTACAAGGAAAGTTAATTTCTTTTCTTTAAAACTCAGTTATTGTGGTGTTCAAGTGGTTAGTAGGTTAAAGTAATAGAGATTTTGAAAGGAATAGACAGATGATGGCCTTATTATGCTTTGACGAATGTAATCAAGATAATTAATTATGTTAAAGTTTTTGAGGAATAAAATATGAGAAATAGGATTTAAATTAATCATTGAACTCTTAATTTGGAAATATGGAGAATATTTCGAGAACCATGTCCAAAAATAATGTAGAGCGATCAAGGTATTTGTGTTAAGGGTTTATACCATGTTAAGTTGAGTCTAGTACCTAGGATGTGAATTATATTGATATTGGAAATTCACGTGTGAATAATTATTGAGAAAGGAGATTTTAGAAGAAGCCATAGATTTTGAATATTAATGGGATATACTAAGATTTGAAAGAATTATACTAGTATAATGGTAAAAAGAAGATACAACTTATATATTTTTCGTTATTTAATGAGTCAACAAGTAAGAATTGAATATATTGTTTTAAGAGAGCTATTTAAGAAGCCTTAGGATCTTAGTTAGATAATAAAATAGTTGATAATAAATCTAAATGATGTGTTTACGCTTTGGAAGTTATGCTTCAAGTATCTTTATATAATTTTAGTGAAAGTTTGGAGAAAGGATTTATCCTTAGTTGAATTTGCCTACATCAATAGTTATTAGGCCAATATATAAATGACACTACTTGAGGTTTTATATGAAATATTGTAGGTCTCCTAATAGGTGAGTGAGTTAAGTAAAGTTAAGCTTTTGAAATCTAATTTGAAATATAATGCAATAGATAGAATATGACTAACCTAAATTGATTATGTTAATTTAGAGAGCATGCTTTAAGAGTTTGTCCTCTTGAATGGTGGTAGGGCAAACCTCAGCGGGATGCTGAGTTTAGGCAAATTCTACACCACCAAAGTACGGTAGGGTCTAAACTCTGATATGATAGTTCTGATATGAGATCCTCCTAATGTTTTCATGTGAGATATTTTGATGCATAACAACATTTGTTTAATGATCATACAGTACAGTATATGATTTTGGATATCCTCTGTTTTGAGAATATTTGAAATGCGGGTCCCATATGGATGTACTTCTGAACTGTATTTCCTACGTGAAAAATTTTAAAATATGAGTACATCCATATGTTGACCTAAGAGGTCATAGGAGTTATTATCTGCTCACTGAGTTGTCAAATTCACTATATGATATTTTCATATTTTTCAGATAAAAATACAGAGTTTTGTCCTTCCTCGTCAGATAGGTGATCAGGTAAGTTACATTTTCTTTAGTGAGCCTATTTTGTCTCTAGGGCTCATAGATTTTTATTTATATTGTACTTGTACTCTAAAGTATGTTTTGAACGCCACAGGCAGAATCCCTGCTTCTGCTGTACTTTGATGTTTATAGACTTTGTTTATATATTGAGTATACATAAGAATACCTATATGTAAAAGAGTGTATTATACATGTTATGAAAAATATATGTTCGTAAAGTATGTATTTCACATGTTCTAAAATTAGGGGCGTGACAAAAATGTCTTTACCGACAAAAGATTTTCAAAAATTGTTCAATCTCCATCATTTAATTATATTGATTATCAAGAAGCCTGGTATAAGGCATTCTACCTTCAAAATTATTCTCATTCCTAGTTCATTTATTTCCATAAAGACTGTAAAAGAATCTTCCCAAATTGGTTCATTGAATGGTTTTAACTATTTAACCCTGTTAAAAATATACTTTTAGAACCTATTCAAGAAGCATTTTACTTATTCAAAGGATAAACCAAATTTTTGGAAGATCTTAAACCATTCTTTTTCTTTGTATACTTCAAAATTCCTTGGATATTATGCTAGGATTATGATATCCAAAAGAGAATGAACAATCAATCCCTTCAATAACTCTGAAGAAATTTCAAACTTCAATTATGGGAAAAATATGGTTTGTCATATTGTGCCATCAACTTAGTGAAAGAATTGATTGTTTCAAAATCCAGCCTTCGTCAATATCTCTCAAATTCAAAATAAATAGGATCAAAATTTTCTAATAAAAAATTCTAAAATCATGACCCAACTATCCTCAGCCAAAAGTTCAAAAGAACTTAAAAAGAAACTTTAGAAAATATGTCAATAGCTTCTTCTTTAGAGGTGGAAGTAGAGGAAGGAGACTCTTACATTCAGAATGTGCTTCATTGCTATGGCATAGACCTTAGTAAAGAAGAAGTAGTCCACATTTCAAATTAATTCAAACGTCCTTACCGACACTACAAGATTAACATTCCAAAAATGTGTTTCCTAGAATCACATGGCCAACTCAAAAGAAGATTCCACTAGCAGTTGAAGATGAAGATTAATAATCAAGATTCCCTACCAGAAGTACGAGCATCAATTCAAAAGTAGAAATTATTTCAAGGAGTAAAGTAGAAGTCTACTCTTTCTCCTCAAAAATCATAAAAAGCAAAAGAAAAAGGAAATATTCCCATCAATTTTTTCAAAAGAAGATCTTAATACAATTTCCTGGTTTCCTCAAATTTCAAATTGTTTTAAGTCTATACTCCTATATAAGGACTAGGACTCTAATTGTAACAACACACTTCCATTTTGCAAGAAAAATCATAGTAAAGCCCTAGAATTAGGTTGAGTCTTTCTTTCCCTTTGTATTTCTTATTCTGAGTTGCAACCTTGGAAGCATTTTCAAAACCATTGGAAGTTTTTTCAATATCAATGTAATTACTTTTGAATTCAATAAAAGTACTATTTTGTTCAAAGATTTTGAATTTATATATGTATTAATATTTTATGTATTTTGAGTTATTTCAATATTGATCCTTTCCTTTTATGGTACTAGAGCTTGTTCAATTAGACATTGATTACCTATAAAGATATCTTTAGCATTTTAGTGACTAAGTTCTAGCTTAGTGTTGGATAAGGTTGACCAAACAATAAGACCTAAGAGAGGCAATGAGACCGTTGAATTACCTTAAACCAGCTAGGTAGAACCAAAACACTAAAACTTTGTATATGCCAATATAGTTAACAATGTCTATTTGGATTACTCGAACACTGTCAAGGAACAATAGTAGAGCTTCAAGTATTTCAAGATATATGGAAAGTTCAATAGATAAAGATCAAATAGTAAACCTGTAAACCTTCAAGAAGAAGATATTTCAATAATTGAATCAAATCTTCAAAATTTGTTAATACGTAAGTTTGATGAGTCAAAAGTTTATCAAACTTCAACATTTGGGTTCGAATTCAGAAAGATAGCAAGAAATATCAAAGAAGATGTAGATGTTAATCAATAATGTCAAAGTATTCCAATAGTAACAAAATCTTTATTTTAAAAACTCAAAAGAAATTATAATTGTCTTCTCGTAGGATTGGTTTAAGGAGTAGCCAAACCTCTCCATAGAAAAGGAATTAATTCCCCAATTCTACTTTTTCTTAGAGACAAAAGAAATACCAACTTTAAAAGTTTAATAATATCCATATTAGAATCAAATCTTCATGAGGGACTAGTGTATTTCAACTATTTTTTGAATTACAATATCATGTTAAAAGATTATATTGTCGACAACTACTTAGCCTTAGATGTTTGTCAAAATAATAAAGAAAGGCAAGAAGGAACCTTAACAATCAATATAATTTATAGAATTTATTTCAAATTATCAAAAACCAATCAAGGTTATAGAGCTCTTAGGGAATCCCCTGGATAGGAAACTGCAATCTTTGAAGCCAATTCTCAACATTCCAAAGTTACAACTCCAAAGAAATTTCAAAATGATCAAACAACATTTCCTAAAGAATAGAAAATACTTCAAGTAGTAGAACCCAAGCCAATAGAATAAAAATGTTATAATATTCAGTAATATCAAGAGAAGGATAACCTTTCCTCAAAATGAATTGATCAAGATCTTTAAGAATTAATGAACATTGATCTAGCGAGGGAACTTCCTCAAAAAAGTCTGTAAATTCAATATACTATATTGACCTAAGAGGAATAGATTTTGTACCCAATATTCCTCAACCTTTAAATGAACTTCTCAATACTCTAGTCAACATACCAGGCTTAAACCTCAATCTTCCAAAATTTCAAGAAGGTTCAGAAACTCAATCTCAAATAGATGAAATATTTGACAACAATAACTTTTCAATAAGAAACCAAATAATAAAGATCAAAAGAGAAAAAATTTCAAAAGATAAAAATTTTCTTAGGCAAAAATTTGTGCTACAAAAACATAAAAAGAAAAAGATTGGTTCTTTGAATCATTCTATGAAGAAGAACGATAAAAAATAAGAGAACAACGGTATCAAGATATGAATTGATTAAAAGTCAATATTTATTTCTTTACTTGGTCTAAATAATACACTTTCAATGATAAAATATTCAATCCCTTCCAACTAAACCATCCTAGTGTCAACATTAAAGAAAAAGTCTTTTAAATGTGGATACCAACAAATCAATAACAGAAGCATATCTCATCAGTCCATCCTCTTTTAACTAAAATCAAGTTCAAAGTAGAAAATTTCAACATGATATCTTCCCCATTCAAATTAGTCAACTCCATAAATCTGGGAGAACCTTCAACAAAAAAGGAAACCTTAAATATTCAACAATAAAACAACTATACAAATCAAATCCTTTCAACTATAAGTGAACAATGAACTAGGAAAGAAGATAGGGATTAACAGAAAAGCCATTAACTCTACCCCTCTACCTTCAACAAACAAGGACCTTGACCTTAAAGACCAATATTTAAACATGAACCAATTCCCTTCCATGAAACCAAAGAAATCAAATATCAAGACAACAATTATTTGATTAAAAAAATTAACCCAAAAGATAGATAAAATTTCTTTAAAAAATAAAATTGCTAATACAATTTCAAAATCTTAGTTAGAACTAAAAGATAAAACTATCAATAGGATAAGATACTCAAGAACATTTTCAAAAATTTAAGCTTCTCAAACAAGAAAATATTACTCAAGACCTACCTTTCCAAATCTTTAATTTGAAGAAAAAAATAATTTCAAACCTCGGCTTATGAGGGCTTAGGAATTTATAGATGGAACATAGATGGTATGAGTAAAAGTGAAATCCTTAATATGGTTCAAGAAATGGAGATGGCCATATCAACCTATTGAATAAAAAATAATGATGCCAATCATTCTTTGGAATCCTCAACACTAGTTTCACAGGAACTCTTAAAGGATGGTGGGATAATATTATAACTCCTCTAGAGAAACATCAAATACAAAATTGGATGAAATAAGAAACAAATGCAACTAGACATATATTAGCCACTCCAAATCTGATATTCCAATCAAACACTTTGTAGGAGACTCTCTTCAATACCAAGATTATCAACTTACAATATAGCAAACCATGGGTGTCCAAACTCTCTAATTTACGATGGTATAAAGATAACTTTCTACAAAAAGTATGTCCCAACAAGATGGAAATGTAGACTATTGGAAATAAAGATTTATTTCTCGACTTCCAAAATTGTTTGCATCAAGAGTCCAAGAATAAATATGTTAAAATCATGATAACCAAATTCCATACTCCCAATTAACATATGGACAAATTGTTGACATTATTACTACAAAAGGATTAAACGTCTATAATGATATGAAAATTCAAAATAAATATTAGTAAGAATTCAAAGCTGAGAAGAGAGTTAAGAAGTTATTGAGAACAATATGGTTACGAAAACAATAAAGCCCTTTCCACGAAAGTAAAAAAAGCTTTGAATGATATTCAAGACACAGATAAAACTATCCTTCAAGGAAATATTTAAAATATTCAAAACTTTCAAAAGATAAAAAATTTTACACCAAACCATCAAAAACTCCTAAAAGAGAATTCAAAAGATCAAAGAAAAATATTGTCTGTTACAAATGTGGAAAATATGTTTATTATGCCTCTTGTAAAACTATAGGAAAAATTCAAAATTTGAATATAGATAAAGAACAAAAATAGTATTTGATGAAGATAATAATCAACACTGATTTTTCATCACAATTAAAATCTAGTTTTGGCTCAAATGAATATCAAGAATATCATATCCATCAAAATCAATAAGAATCAAAAAGTGAAAAATCAACAACTTCACATAAGATTATAGTGGCTTTAATCAATTCAGTTGCAGATATGAACTGCATCCAAGACAGATTAATTCCAACTAGTTATTATGAAGAAAAAACCATTGAATCCTTTTACAATGCTAGTAAACACAAGCTCAAGATTAATTATAAATAATCAAAACTTTAATTTGTAACAAAGGAATATGTTTTCATGAAGCCTTTATGCTAGTTCAAAATCTCATGAAACAATATTATTAGGAATATTATTCCTTTAGCAGATTATGCTTTTCAATGTACCTGAGAGAGGAATAATATCAAGAGTCTTTTCAAGATCAATACATTATTAATGGATGATTTAACCAAAGATTAGGGAAATCAACTCACTTTAATATAATTCAATAACCATTAATGCAATAAAAAGAAAAAATCAAATTAATCTCCTTCAAAAAGATATTCATTATAAAAATAAAAGAATAACTCAAATATTCAAATATTCAAAAAAGGATAGAAAGACTTACATCAAAATTTAAGAAGGAAATTTGTGCATTTCATCCAAATGCTTTTTGAAAAAAGAAGAGTTACATAGTAGCTCTAAAAGGATTTTGATGAATAAAAAATGTCTATAAAAGCAAGACCTATTCAAATGAATCAAGAATTATTAGAATATTGTAAGAAATAAATTCAATAACTTTTAGACGAGAAACTCATTAGACCCAATAAGTTGCGATAGAGTTGTGGAGGTTTTAATGTTCAAAACCATGAAAGGAGAGCCCTTATGTTATTAATAAATTAGAAACCTCTTAACAAAGCCCTCAAATGGATTAAGTATCCCCTTCCTAATAAAAATATTTAATAGGAGGATTATCTAATGCTTTAATAATTTCAAATTTTGATATGAAATTAGGATGCTATCAAATTGAAATAGCTAAAGAAGATAGATACAAAATAGCATTTATAATTCCTTTTGGACATTACAAGTGGAATGTAATACTATTTAGACCGAAGAATGCGCCATCGGAATTTCAAAGTATCAAGAATGAAATTTTTAATCCCTTATTCAACATCCTTAATAGTCTATACAGATGATGTACTAGTGTTTTCAAATTCGATAAAACAAAACTTTAGTCATTTACATCAATTATTCAATATCATTAAGCAAATTGGATTGGTAGTTTCAGTTTCAAAAATGAAACTATTCCGCGCCAAAGTTGGATTCTTAGGCTTCAATATATATTTGTGTTCAATAGTCCCAATAAGCATATCAATAAATTTTGTAGATAAGTTCCTAGATGAACATAAAAACAAAATTTAACTTCAATAATTTTTAGGATGCCTCAATTATGTTTCAGAGTTTATCCTAAACTATAGGATAATCTATAAACATTTATTCGATAGGCTCAAGAAAACCTTCCTACTTAGAATCAAGAGATAACTTAAGCAGTCAAAAGGTTAAAACAATAAGTCAGGAGTCTTTCATGTTTCATACTATCAAATCCCAAAGCGTTCAAGATAGTAGAGATCGATGCCTCAGAATTAGGATTTAAAGGTATACTTAAACAAGAAGACCTAGAAACCCTAAAAGAATAAGTAGTTAGGTATCATTCTAGATCCTAGGTACAAGCTCAAAAAAATTATAGTACTATCAAAAAAGATATTTTATCTATAGTGCTATGTATCACAAAATTTCAAGATAATTTGATCAATCAAAATTTCTTGTTATGAATTGATTGTAAAGCTGCAAAAGAAATGCTTCAAAAAGGTATTCAAATTTTGGTTTTAAAACATTTTTTTGAAAAATGGCAAGCTTAATTATCATTTTTTTATTTCAATATTGAATTTATCAAAGGAGATTTCAACTCTCTACCTGACTTCCTTATAAGAGAATTTTTGCAGGGAAGAAGATGATTAAGGGAAAATCACCCCAAATTTTTTTCTCAAAAATTTAAAACGCCTAGTTAAAAGCTAAAAGCTCAAATACAAGGCCAACAATTAATACCCCTTTTTAGGTTTTAAACTCCTAAAAACTCAAAAGCTCTCACTATTCAAGACTATGCCATTCAAGTATCATCAACTTCCTTAAGCACTCCTCAAAACACACACATATACAATGTTACTATGATAAAGTTAATGAAAATAAAGTTTCAAGATGTTGTATAACTTTAATAAATATTATGAATGGCTTTTAATTATCAAAGTGACATAATCCTAAAGTCTTATGTCTATTAGATTATATAAATAATTGTTATGAGCACTTATTTTGATGTATAAAATTTTGCAGATAATGCTGCTGGCACTCCAAATATAATAAATACCTTACCTCAAGATTAACCTATAGTAATGGGAGTAATGGTCGATCCCATAGATACTACGATTACCTTTTGTGATGTATGAGGGTTGAATACAATAAAATAAATTGTAGAAGAAATTCAAAAGCAAATATAAGAATATAGAGGTAATTAAATTATATGAGCATTGATCAGGTCAACATCCACTATCAAGAATTTACAATGATCATCAACAATATAATCAATCCATTGTTGAATATTTTCTATTAGAATGCAATTTTTATCTATTCTTAGGTTTAGTTAATTGATAACAATCACCTCGATCAACCTTAATTGATAAGAGATCTTATCCAATCGATAAAATTTAACTTAACAATTGCTTTAAGAACTAGAAAAACGGGCAAACCTAAACAATGCAACTAATCAATTGTATTTAATATAGTTAATTGTTCCCCTTGAGACTATCAATTCATAGTTATACAATTGTAATCTTATTCACCTCTTAAACTATAGTGATAAAAATTTTGTTCGATATATGATTCAGTAATAGATTAAATCAAGTAATATATTAGTAGGCTTTCTACCAATCAAATAAAGAAATCATGAGATGAATAATAGATAAACAATTAATACTCAACTTAAAATTGAACAATCAACCTTAAATCAAGTCTCACAATGCATAGAATTTATAAGGTTTCAATCTCCTTAAACCAACTAAAGTGTTTTGCCTCGCAAGGCCATTGGAAAACTAAGAAAAATAAGAAAGGCTAAGAATTGATAGATCCCCCTCTTTTTACCTTTGATGCTTTATTTGTAAACAAGAAAACTTATCTATCGTACTCATGTCGTGATTCTAGGGTTTCCCCATAGCTACGTTGCCATTTCTGGATGTGTAATCAACTAAACTTCTAGGCCCACGTTACAATGGTAGGATTTCCTCTTCACAATTAGAATCCTTGCTTTGTTCTACATGTCCTCACGTCGCGACACTAGGAATTTTTTGTCACGACATTGAGCCTTCTGTAATATGAGATTATTTTTGGATTCCTTCATGTTGCAATGTCGAATTGCTGGCATCACAACACAAGAGCTTTTATTTTGCCACTTTAACTTTTCTCCCTATCTTTTTCCTTTATTTTCCAATTATCTTGTCTTTATTCCCTGTAAGAGATTTACACAGCATAAACCATTTTTTTGCTATTATTACATCACATATCAATTAAAAAATCAATTCAAAATGTCATATACATGTATAAATATGTGCCTATCAATATAGTACAAAAAATATGTTAGTCACCTAAGTGGCCAAATTAGAAAGTTTTTATAGATATCAAATTAAATAAATTTCAATTACTCATGGTTATGTTGATATTAACCCACTTAACTCTAACTCAAAAGTTAGATTGTAAGGGGATGATTGCGAACTCATATATATAACACCTAATATCTCCATCACTAACTGATGTGAGACACATCATTCCTAACCCCTTTAGACTATACATCATCATGCCAACTCTTTCGTTAACCCACACAGGCAACAGGAATCCTTAATACATTCATCCACTGACCAATCAAGGGTATGCTCTAATACTATATGATATGAACCTACCTAACTCCACCTCAAAAGCTAGCTTGTAAAGGGAGGATAGTGAACTCATATATATAACACCCAAGATTTTCTATGTTAACTAACATAGAACATGTCATATGTGATGCTTATAAATGACATGATGATTGTCCAATCATGGGTATAATGAAGTTCATTAATTATAAAATATTTAACAATCACCCAAAGATTAGTTAATTTTACAATCAAGAACGTGAATGTGGATAATTAATATACTTTATTTGATTTGTTTAGTATACCCAAAAATAACATTTATTTAATTTATACAATACAGAGTTCACATACATGTCATTAATCAAAACATACGTACAACATATCAAACACATAAAAATCTACATCTTATTTATTCTGGTTGACCAATTCCGGAGATACAGGTGCGGGTGGTTGCACCTTCACCGGGATCTAAGCCAACTCGACCACAAACATTTTATTTGCTTCTGGGATCTACCCAACATAAAGTACTCGATCCAACGTGCACTAAAAGCTAGAGCTATAGAAAAATCTATATAACTAATTTTCTGAACATGATATGAAAATATAGTGAGAATTAAATTCCAGTAAGTTCAACAATAAATCATCATCAATATAGCTCATCACATCATGTTCAGCTGTATAAACTACAAAAAATATCTTTGGTCACATTAATGCATTATATCTATGCACATAAGAATCATACAGTAATGATATGTATGACAAGATTAACTATTTTTAGAATATCATATGATGGCTAATAACTTATTTTCATTTCAAGCTACCCCGGTCAGGGTGAGTATCCTCTACTCTCCGGTACGGGCTTTTTTCGCTCCGTCCGACATGGCACACTTTCTCTTTCTTTTCTCATAATCATAATCATAACCGTTGGTAGGGTGTCCCCTACTGGTGCACTACACGGATTGCCATGTGACCGTGCTCATTTCTTTTCTTTTCACAATGATAGCCAAAAATATGCTTTCAATAACAAATATGTTCATCAAAATATAATTATTACCAAAAATCATTGGTAATCATGCCATGAACATAACCATTTCAAATATCACTTTATAAAATATTTCCATGTCAAAATTTCACACTTAAGATGGTAAGAAGTTCATACAATGGCAATGGCTATGGCTATACTAGTCATTTATTAAGATTCATCTTCTTTTTTAAATACTAATTTTATTTCTTTATTTTCTTGATGCAGGTTTTCATCCTATCTAACCTTCTCTTACTAATAAGAGCATAACTCCCTCAATATAACTTTGATGTAGGTGATCTTGGTGTCAATTTCAAGATAAAACAATTATCTAAAACTATTATGTTGAACATTGTAGCGAAATATTAAGAAATCAAGGTGATATTACTCCCTAATGTATAGGTTATTTCTTCTTGGATAGGTTCTGACCTCTACCTACTAATCGGACCATATCTACCTCATATGGACTCCAAATTGAGTGATTCCAGTGGCTAAAAATCTGTGACACACATATCTATAATTCTTATGTGAACCATTTATTTTAATTCCATACAGATAATTCCTAGAAATTAAAATACATAAGCTGTCCTAACATATTCTTCCCTCATGAACCATTTTCTGACTTTTGACTACTAATAAGATCATATCTTCCTCATATGGACTCCAAATTGAATGATTCCAGTGGCTAGAAATCCATAACAAACATAGAGATAATTCTTATGTTAACCATTTATTTTAATTCCATACAGATAATTTTCAGAAATTAAAATACAGAAGCTGTCCTAACATAATCTTCCCTGATGAACCATTTTCTGACCTTTGACTACTAATCAACTCATATCTTCCTCATATGGACTCCAAATTGAATGATTCCAGTGGCTTAAAATCCATGACACACATAGCTATAATTCTTATGTTAACCATTTATTTTAATTCCATACAGATAATTTCCAGAAAGTAAAAGACAGAAGCTATCCTAACATATTCTTCCCTGATGAACCATTTTCTGACCTTTGACTACTAATCAGCTCATATCTTCCTCATATGAACTCCAAATTGAATGATTCCAGTGACTTCAAATCTGTGACACATATATCCTTAATTCTTATGTTAACCATTTATTTTAATTCCCTACAGATAATTCCCAAAAATTAAAACACAGAAGCAATCCTAACATATTCTTCCCTGATGAACCATTTTCTGACCTTTACTTACTAATCGGCCCATATCTACCACATATGGACTCCAAATTGAACAAGTCCAGTGGATAAAAATCCATGACACATATATCTTTAATTCTTATGTTAACCATTTATTTTAATGCCTTATAGATTGTTCCCAGAAATTAAAACACCGAAGCTTAAAATTCTGCCACCCATAGCCATATCCATGCAGAACTATCTACACCAACCTAAGTATTCAAACATACATCACATGCAAGATCAATATGTAACATGATATAGCAACATCATGACCAATCATAAAAGTTCTAAGATCAAAATCTCATATAAATATTATAAGTTTCAAAAGTTTTCTTCAAAAAGAAATATTGTTAAACTTACCTGGAGCACTTAGTCTCCTAGACTTCTCCTTCCTCTTTCTTCCTTTCTTTCTCTCCTTTCCTCACTCTACCTTGCTTCTATTTTTCCTCTCCCTCACTTGGACGAAATTATAATGTTGTAAGGGTGGGTTTTCTTATATAGACCACCAAATAATTCAACTTTCATGATCATGGGTCTACCTTATCACAATTAGGATACACTTTGTTGAATTTTTGGAAAACAAACAACTTATGTTCTTGTCTTCCTCTTCCTTAGTCAAGATATGCATAAGAAAAGGATATTTGTATTTTGAAAATTATGATGATATGTTCTTAAGATAAGGGACAAGGTCCCTTTGATTTAGGGATTCTTTTCCATTTTCTTTTGTCTTAAACAAGTATGATGGGTTTGCCTTTTTAGGTGGCAAATTTCTAGCCCTTGAATCTCCATTATTTGGTTGATATTATTTGTGTGGGATATGAATGTTTTGTCCTAATGCCATGTATTATCATACCACTTGCTAGAATTATGAGTGTAGGATATAGATGTTTTTGTCCTAAAGCCTTGTATTATCATGCCACTTGCCAAAATGATGAATGTAGCATCACACCACTTGCTAAATTTTTGTCTTAATGCCATGTAACCTAATCTTTATTATTACATTATTATATCATCACCTAATTTATTTTATTTTATTTTTCCTCTTGGATTTGGGCTTATTCCTACCCATTTTCTTTGCTTTGGATAAAATTCTACCTTTCTTGGAGGGCTTGGTCACATTTTCATAATTTTTGGGCTATTGGTCCAATTACTATATCCTAGTCCACGTCTATGTTTTATTTCTTGCTTAGGTTATCCAATGGCTTGCTAGAAACTTATGTGAAGTGGAAAAAAACTCTATATGAAGTGTCCATAGGTAAAAGCCCAATGTATGGGTAAAGATTTTAAACTTAGTAACTCTAGTTCTTGAATTAGGAAAAATTACCCTAATTCAATGTTCTTAAAATTTTAAGACCTTTACTTGTTTCTAAAAATTTATCTTCCTTATCCAAGAATTTTGCATCTCTTTAGTATGTTATTTCTAATTTCTTTCCTATTCAATTTTCCCTCTTTATTTGTTCTCTTAATGTTAGAACATTTTCTATGCATTTACATAAGGTGAAGAATTTCTAAGGATTATATTTCCTTAGATATTTAAAATATTGTCTAATAAATTTTATTTCCTTAATTAAATTTTTATGTACTTTTATCAATAAAAGAAACGAAATTAGGGATGTTACAACTGAGAGGAGAAGTAAAGCAGCCACAAGAAGCACACAACCCTTTAAACTTATGTACACTGACATATGTGGGCTTTTTTATGTTCCATTTTTTGGTAGATAAAACTATTTTATCACCTTTGTGATGATTTTTCATGTTATGGTTATGTCTAATTGTTACACAAAAGATCTCAATTAGTAAATGCCTTAGAGTTGCTTATTATTAAGGTTGAAAGATGATTAGACAAAAAGGTGAAAGTTGTCAAGTTTGACAAAGGTGGTGACTATTATGAAAAGCATGGTGAAATTAGGTAATTCCTTGGTCCATTTGCTGAATTCCTTGAAAAGTATGGCATATGTGCGTAATACACAATGTCAGGAATATCACAACAAAATGGTGTTACAAGAAAGTGTAACCATACTCTAATAGATATGGCTAGAAGTACACTGAGTTTCTCTTTACCCTTATTGTTATGGATGTATGCCCACCAAGTATTGCTAAAAAAGGTTCCTAGTAAGGTAGTTTCAAAGACTCTTTTTGAATTATGGATGGGAAGGAAACTAAGTTTAAGGCATTTGTATGTTTGGGGTTGCCTAACAAAAGTAAAATTCATAATCCACATGAAAAGAAACCAGATTCAAGAAAAAGAACTGGTTTATTTATTGGTTATCTAGAAAAATACAAAAGATATAGATTTTATTATTCTAACCATAGTATGAGAATTGTTGAAACTAGAAATGTTAGGTTCATTGAAAATAATGAAGTTAGTGGGAGCATATAACCACATATTGTAACATCCCTAATTTCGTTTCTTTTATTGATAAAATTACATAAATATTTAATTAAGGAAATAAAATTTATTAGAAAATATTTTAGATATCTAAGGAAATATAATCCTTAGAAATTCTTCACCTTATGTATATGCATAGAAAATGTTTCTAACATTAAGAGAACAAATAAAGAGGGAAAACCTAATAGGAAAAAAAAATTAAAAATAACATACTAAAGAGATGCAAAATTCTTGGATAAGGAAGATAAATTTTTAGAAACAAGTAAAGGTCTTAAAATTTCAAGAACATTGGATTAGGATAATTTTTCTTAATTCAAGAACTAGAGTTACTAAGTTTAACATCTTTACCCATACATTGGGCTTTTACCTATGGACATTTCATATAGAGTTTTTCCACTTCACATAAGTTTCTAGCAAGCCCATTGGATAACCTAAGCAAGAAATAAAACATAGACTTGGACTAAGACATAGTAATTGGACCAATAGCCCAAAAATTATGAAAAAGTGACCAAGCCCTCCAAGAAAGGTAGAATTTTATCCAAAGCAAAGAAAATGGGTAGGAATAAGCCCATAATGGGTAGGAATAAGCCCAAATCCAAGAGGAAAAATAAAATAAAATAAATTAGGTGATGATATAATAATGTAATAATAATAAAGATTACGTTACAAGGCATTAAGACAAAAATTTAGCAAATGGTGTGATTCTGCATTTATAATTTTGGCAAGTGGCATGATAATACAAGGCTTTAGGACAAAAACATCTATATCCTACACTTATAATTTTAGCAAGTGGTATGATAATACATGGCATTAGGACAAAACATTCCTATACCACACAAATAATATTAACCAAATAATGGAGATTCAAGGGCTAGAAATTTGCCACCTAAAAAGGCAAACCTATCATACTTGTTTAAGACAAAAGAAAATGGAAATGAATCCCTAAATCAAAGGGACCTTGTCCCTTATCTTAAGAACATATCATCATAATTTTCAAAATACAAATCTCCTTTTCCTATGCATATCTTGACTAAGGAAGAGGAAGACAAGAACATAAGTTGTTTGTTTTCCAAAAATTCAACAAAGTGTATCCTAATTGTGATAAGGTAGATCCATGATCATGAAAGGTGTATTATTTGGTGGTCTATTTAAGCAAAACCCACCCCTACAACATTTTAATTTCGTCCAAGTGAGGAAGAGAGAGAAATAGAAGCAAGGTAGAGTGAGGAAAGGAGAGAAAGAGAGGCGAAGAAAGGAAGGAAGAAGAAGGAGAAGTTTAGAAGGCTAAGTACTCAAGGTAAGTTACCTTAATCTCCACTTGAATCCATTTTTCTTCTTCCTCCTTGAGGTTCAAAAACTCACCCTCCTTCTCTTACCTAAGCTGCTAGAAAAGCTAAGGCAAGGGAGGAATCCTGCTACTTCTTTCAAGAGGAAACAAGAAAACCAATTCACTAAGTGAGCTAGGAAAATTCTTAGGTAAGTTTAACAATATTTCTTTTTGAAGAAAACTTTTGAAACTTATAATATTTATATGAGATTTTGATCTTAGAACTTTCATGATTGGTCATGTATATTGCTATATCATGTTACATATTGATCTTGCATGTGGTGTATGTTTGAATACTTAGACTGGTATAGAAATTTCTGCATATGTATGGCTATGGGTGGCAAAATTTCTAGCTTCTGTGTTTTACTTTTAGAGAATTATCTGTATGGAATTAAAATAAATAGTTAACATAAGAATTATAGCTATGTGTGTCACAAATTTTTATCCATTGGAATCATTCAATTTGGAGTCCATATGAGGTAGATATGGTTCGATTAGTAAGCAAAGGTCAGCAAAATGGTTCATCAGCAAAGAATACGTTAGGATAGCTTCTGTGTTTTAATTTTTAGGAATTATCTGTATGGAATTAAAATAAATGGTTAACATACGAATTATAGCTATGTGTGTCTTGGATGTTTAGCCATTGGAAACATTCAATTTGGAGTCTATATGAGGTAGATATGATCCGATTAGTAAGCAAAGGTCAGAAAATGGTTCGTCAGGGAAGAATATGTTAGGATAGCTTTTGTCTTTTACTTTCTAGGAATTATCTGTAGGGAATTAAAATAAATGGTTAATATAAGAATTAAAGATATATGTGTCATGGATTTTTAGCCACTGGAATAATTCCATTTGGAGTCCATATCAGGTCGATATGGTCCGATTAGTTGCCAAAGGTCAGAAAATGGTTCATCAGGGAAGAAAATGTTAGGATAGCTTCTGTATTTTCATTTCTGGGAATTATCTGTATCGAATTACAATAAATGATTAACATAAGAATTATATTTATATGTGTCACGTATTTTTACCCACTGGAATCATTCAATTTGGAGTCCATATGAGGAAGATATGAGCTGATTAGTAGTCAAAGGTCAGAAAATGGTTCATCAGGGAAGAAAATGTTATGATAGCTTCTGTATTTTAATTTTTGGGAATTATATACATAGAATTAAAATACATGGTTAACATAAGAATTATAGCTATTTGTGTCACAGATTTTTAGCCACTAGAATCATTCAATTTGGAGTTTATATGAGGAAGATATGAGCTGATTAGCAGTCAAAGGTCAGAAAATGGTTCATCAGGGAAGAAAATGTTAGGATAGCTTTTGTATTTTAATTTCTGGGAATTATCTGTATGGAATTAAAATAAATGGTTAACATAATAATTATAGATATGTGTGTCACGGATTTTTAGCCACTAGAATCATTCAATTTCGAGTCCATATGAGGAAGAAATGAGCTGATTGGTAGTCAATGATCAGAAAATAGTTCATCAGGGAAGAATATGTTAGGATAGCTTCTGTATTTTAATTTCTGCGAATTATCTGTATGGAATTAAATTACATAGTTATCATAAGAATTATAGATATTTATGTCACGGATTTTTATCCACTGAAATCACTCAAGTTGGAGTCCATATGAGGTAGATATGGTCCGATTAGTAGGTAGAGGTCAGAACCTATCCGAGAAGAAATAACCTATACATTGAGGAAGTAATATTACCTTGATTTCTTAATATTTCGCTACAATGTTCAACATAATAGTGTTAGATAATTGTTTTATCTTGAAATTGACACCAAGATCACCTACATCGAAGTTCAATTAAAGGAGTTATGCTCTGATTAGTAAGAGAAGGTTAGATATGATGAAAACCTACATCAAGAAAATAAAGAAATAAAATTAATATTTAAAAAAGAAGACGAATCTTATAAATGACTAGTATATGCCATAGCCATTTCCATTGTATGAACTTCTTACCATCTTAAGTGTAAAATTCTGACATGGAAATATTTTATAAAGTGATATTTGAAATGGTTATGTTCATAGCATGATTACCAATGATTTATGGTAATAGTTATATTTTGATGAACATACTTGTTATTGAAAGCATATTTTTGACTATCATTGTGAAAAGAAAATAAATGAGCACGGTCACATGGCAATCCGTGTGGTGCACTAGTAGGGGACGCCCTACCAACGGTTATGATTATGATTATGAGAAAAGAAAGAGAAAGTGTGCCATGTCGGATGGAGCGAGAAAAGCCCATACCAGAGAGTAGAGGATAATCTCCATGACCGGGGTAGCTTGAAATGAGAATAAGTTGATGGCCATCATATGATATTCTGAAAATAGTTAATCCTGTCATACATATCATTACTGTATGATTCTTATGTGCATAGATATAATGCATTCATGTGACCAAAGATATTTTCTGTAGTTTATACAGCTGAACATGACATGATGAACTATATTGATGGTAAATTATGATTTATTGTTGAATATACTGGGATTTATTTCTCACTATATTTCCATATCATGTTTAGAAGAATAATGCAGATTTTCTCAATGACACTTATTATTTCCGTACGTTGGATCGAGGTGCCCTACCTTAGGCAACTACCAGTTATATCAGATGTATCTATAGTAGATGTGACAGAGATTTCAGTGGAGGTGCCACCCACACCAGTGTCCCCTAAAGTAGTCGACATAGATGATTAGAACTAATATGTATCTTTTTTAAGGTGTTATGGGAAGGTTTGACTCCGGAAGAAGCAACTTGGGAGCTGAAAGAAGTCATGAAGAAGAAATATCCGCAATTGTTCTTATTAGGTAATTTCTGAAATTTTAAGGACAAAATTTCTTTTAGGGGGAGAGAAATGTAACATCCCTAATTTTGTTTCTTTTATTGATAAAAGTACATAAATATTTAATTAAGGAAATAAAATTTATTAGACAATATTTTAGATATCTAAGGAAATTTAATCTTTAGAAATTCTTCACCTTATGTATATGCATAGAAAATGTTTCTAACATTAAGAGAACAAATAAAGAGGGAAAACCTAATAGGAAAAAAAATAGAAATAACATACTAAAGAGATGCAAAAGTCTTGGATAAGGAAGATAAATTTTTAGAAACAAGTAAAGGTCTTAAAATTTCAAGAACATTGGATTAGGTTAATTTTTCTTAATTCAAGAACTAGAGTTACTAAGTTTAACATCTTTACCCATACATTGGGCTTTTACCTATGGACACTTCATATAGAGTTTTTCCACTTCACATAAGTTTCTAGCAAGTCCATTGGATAACCTAAGCAAGAAATAAAACATAGACTTGGACTAGGATATAGTAATTGGACCAATAGCCCAAAAATTATGAAAATGTGACCAAGCCCTCCAAGAAAGGTAGAATTTTATCCAAAGCAAAGAAAATGGGTAGGAATAAGCCCAAATCCAAGAGGAAAAATAAAATTAAATAAATTAAGTGATGATATAATAATGTAATAATAATAAAGATTAGGTTACAAGGCATTAAGACAAAAATTTAGCAAGTGGTGTGATTCTACATTCATAATTTTGGCAAGTGGCATGATAATACAAGGCTTTAGGACAAAAACATCTATATCCTACACTCATAATTTTAGCAAGTGGTATGATAATACATGGCATTAGGACAAAACATTCCAATCCCACACAAATAATATCAACCAAATAATGGAGATTCAAGGGCTAGAAATTTGTCACCTAAAAAGGCAAACCTATCATACTTGTTTAAGACAAAAGAAAATGGAAATGAATCCCTAAATCAAAGGAACCTTGTCCCTTATCATAAGAACATATCATCATAATTTTCAAAATACAAATCTCCTTTTCCTATGCATATATTGACTAAGGAAGAGGGAGACAAGAACATAAGTTGTTTGTTTTCCAAAAATTCAACAAAGTGTATCCTAATTGTGATAAGGTAGACCCATAATCATGAAATGTGTATTATTTGGTGGTCTATTTAAGTAAAACCCACCCCTACAACATTTTAATTTCGTCCAATTGAGAAAGAGAGAGAAATAGAAGAAAGGTAGAGTGAGGAAAGGAGAGAAAGAGAGGAGAAGAAAGGAAGGAAGAAGAAGAAGTTTAGAAGGCTAAGAACTCAAGGTAAGTTACCTTAATCTCCACTTGAATCCATTTTTCTTCTTCATCCTTGAGGATCAAAAACTCACCCTCCTTCTCTTACCTAAGCTGCTAGAAAAGCTAAGGGAAGGGAGGAATCTTGCTACGTCATTCAAGAGGAAACAAGAAAACCAATTCACTAAGTGACCTAGGGAGATTCTTAGGTAAGTTTAAAAATATTTCTTTTTGAAGAAAACTTTTGAAACTTATAATATTTATATGAGATTTTGATCTTACAACTTTGATGATTGGTCATGGATGTTGCTATATCATCTTACATATTGATCTTGCATGTGATGTATGTTTGAATACTTAGACTAGTATAGAAAATTCTGCATAGGTATGGCTATGGGTGGCAAAATTTTTAGCTTCTGTGTTTTAATTTCTGGGAATTATCTGTATGGAATTAAAATAAATAGTTAACATAAGAATTATAACTATGTATTTCACGGATTTATAGCCATAGAAATCATTCAATTTGGAGTCCATATGAGGAAGATATGAGCTGATTAGTAGTCAATGGTCAGAAAATGGTTCATCAGGGAAGAAAATGTTAGGATAGCTTAAGTATTTTAATTTCTGGGAATTATCTGTATGGAATTAAAACAAATGGTTAACATATGAATTATAGCTATGTGTGTCACTGATTTTTATTCATTGGAATCATTCAATTTGGAGTCCATATGAGGTGGATATCGTCCGATTAGTAAGCAAAGGTTAGAAAATGGTTCATCAGGGAAGAATATGTTAGGTTAGCTTCTGTGTTTTAATTGTTGGGAATTATCTGTATAGAATTAAAATAAATGCTTAACATAAGAATTATAACTATGTGTGTCACGGATTTTAAGCCACTGTAATCATTCAATTTGGAGTCCATATGAGGTAGATATGTTCCGATTAGTAAGCAAAGTTAAGAAAATAGTTCATCAGGGAAGAATATGTTAGGATAGCTTCTGTATTTTAATTTCTAGGAATTAAAATAAATATTTAACATGATAATTAAAGATATATATGTCACGGATTTTTAGCCACTGGAATAATTCAATTTGGAGTCCATATGAGGTTGATATGATCCGATTAGTAGCCAAAGGTCAGAAAATGGTTCATCAGGGAAGAAAATGTTAGGATAGTTTCTGTATTTTAATTTCTGGAAATTATCTGTATGGAATTAAAATAAATGGTTAACATATGAATTATAGCTATGTGTGTCACAGATTTTTACCCATTGGAATCATTCAATTTGGAGTCCATATGAGGTAGATATGAGCTGATTAGTAGTTAAAGGTCAGAAAATGGTTCATCAGGGAAGAAAATGTTAGGATAGTTTCAGTATTTTAATTTCTGGGAAATATCTGTATAGAATTAAAAAACATGGTTAACATATGAATTATAGCTATGTGTGTTACAGATTTTTACCCATTGGAATCATTCAATTTGGAGTCCATATGAGGTAGATATAGTCCAATTAGTAAGCAAAGGATAGAAAATGGTTCATCAGGGAAGAATACGTTAGGTTAACTTCTGTGTTTTAATTTTTGGGAATTATCTGTATGGAATTAAAATAAATGGTTAATATAAGAATTATAACTATTTGTGTCATGGATTTGTAGCCACTGGAATCATTCAATTTGGAGTCCATATGTAGTAGATATGTTCCAATTAGTAAGCAAAGGTAAGAAAATGGTTCATCAAGGAAGAATATGTTAGGATAGCTTCTGTGTTTTAATTTCTGGGAATTATCTGTAGGGAACTAAAATAAATGTTTTACATAAGAATTAAAGATATATGTGTCACAGATTTTTAGCCATTGGAATCATTCAATTTGGAGTCCATATGAGGTAGATATGGTCCGATTAGTAGCCAAAGGTTAGAAAATGGTTCATCAGGGAAGAAAATGTTAGGATAGCTTCTGTATTTTAATTTTTGGGAATTATCTATATGGAATTAAATTAAATGGTTAACATAAGAATTATAGCTATGTATTTCACGGATTGTTAGCCACTGGAATCATTCAATTTGGAGTCCATATGAGGAAGATATGAGTTGATTAGTAGTCAAAGGTCAGAAAATGGTTCATCAGTGAAGAAAATGTTAGGATAGCTTCTGTATTTTAATTTCTGGGAATTATCTATATGGAATTAAAATAAATGATTAACATAAGAATTGTAGCTATGTGTGTCCCGGATTTTTAAGAACTGGAATCATTTAATTTAGAGTCCATATGAGGAAGATATGAGCTGATTAGTAGTCAAAGATCAGAAAATAGTTCATCAGGGAAGAATATGTTAGGATAGCTTCTGTATTTTAATTTCTGGGAATTATCTGTACGGAATTAAAATAAATAGTTAACATAAGAATTATAAATATGTGTGTCACAGATTTTTATCTACTGGAATCACTCAAGTTGGAGTCCATATGAGGTAGATATGATCCGATTAGTTGGTAGAAGTCAAAACCTATCCGAGAAGAAATAACATGTACATTGAGGGAGTAATATCACCTTGATTTCTTAATATTTCACTATAATGTTCAACATAATAGTTTTAGATAATTGTTTTATCTTGAAATTGACTCAAAGATCACCTACATCGGAGTTCAATTAAGGGAGTTATGCGCTGATTAGTAAGAGAAGGTTTGATATGATGAAAACCTGCATTAAGAAAATAAAGAAATAAAATTAATATTTAAAAAAGAAGATGAATCTTATAAATGACTAGTATATGCCATAGCCATTGCTATTGTATGAACTTCTTACCATCTTAAGTGTAAAATTCTGACATGGAAATATTTTATGAAGTGATATTTGAAATGGTTATGTTCATTGCATGATTACCAATGATTAATGGTAATAGTTATATTTTGATGAACATACTTGTTATTGAAAGCATATTTTTAGCTATCATTATGAAAAGAAAATAAATGAGCACGGTCACATGGCAATCCGTGTGGTGCACCAGCAGGGGATGCCCTACCAACGTTTATGATTATGATTATGAGAGAAGAAAGAGAAAGTGTGCCATGTCGGATGGAGCGAGAAAAGCCCGTACCGGAGAGTAGAGGATAATCACCCTGACCGGGGTAGCTTGAAATGAGAATAAGTTGATGGCTATCATATGATATTTTAAAAATAGTTAATCATGTCATACATATCATTACTGTATGATTCTTATGTGCATAGATATAATGCATTCATGTGACCAAAGATATTTTCTGTAGTTTATACAGCTGAACATGACATGATGAACTATATTGATGGTAAATTATGATTTATTGTTGAACCTACAGAGATTTAATTCTCACTATATTTCCATATCTTGTTCAGAAGAATAATGTAGATTTTCTCAATGACACTTATTATTTCCGTACGTTGAATCGAGGTGCCCTACCTTGGGCAACTACCAATTATATCATATGTATCTATAATAGATGTGACTGAGATTCCGGTGGAGGTGCCACCCGCACCAGTGTCCCCAGAAGTAGTCGACATAGATGATTAAAACTAATATGTATCTTTGTACAAATGCTTGTAAAATAATGGTGTGTATGGAAACTCAATATTGTATCACCGTTAATAACAATTATGCTTGGTTAAAGTGATAATTGGTTAGAATTAAAGTAGTAATAACTTCATGGAATTTTACAAATATAAAAATAAATTGTTACATTTACATAAATAGAGTTGTTACACATATAGTGAAAATCCAAGAAGATAAGGTACAAGTTCCTTTGCCTAAAACTTCTTAGAATATTGTTGTTATTATAGTTGTAGAACAATTTAACAACTGACAAGAATAACAAATGAATGATGAAAAATCTCATAATGAAGTTGTCACTAATGAACCTATAGTGAATGAACCATATGGAGTAGCGTTAAGAAGGTCTGAAAAGAAAAAACAATCTATTATTTCTAATGATTATGCAGTCTATCTACAAGAGTCAATATTTGACTTGGGAATTAAACAGTCATGACCCCTTATTAGGAAATACGCAACTGCTGTAAAAATGAGGGTTACCTAATCCCATAAGCCTAAACCTAATGGAACTATATATATATATGGATTAACTTGTTTTAAAACCATAAAACCATAAAACAATCAAACATTTAATAAAAACCATTTCCTTATAAAAATAATATGAATATTATGCAGCGAAAACTTTACATTTCACATGAAACATATTTTAAACCAATTTTGTATAAAAATACGTACACAAATATCATATAAACACTTAGTTTTTCAGATAATCAAACTCCAAATATTAGAAATCATATGCAAAATAAATATAAATAAAGATCTAACTTCAGTGAAACCATATGACATAGAAATCTTATCTTTTATAGAAATAGAATCATTTATCAAAATTTTACAAAAAAGTGATATGTAAGTACAATTGAATAAATTATTCTTAGATTTGTAGAAAAGATCTATATAAAAACAACATATTAGGATTGCATCAAAAATGCGAACCCAGCCTATGGTAATGGAGTAACTCTAAATTAGAAACAAACTAAACATATAACAAATAAAATTAAGTTCAGTAAGCAAATTGGGCTCACCAAGATCAACTTATTTGATAATACTTTTGTTGCATAACTCTAATCTTATACTTTAACTAAAATAAGGGAAACAAAAGGGGTGAGTCTTATGAATCAGTAGGTAGACAACATAGACAAACAAGGCAAGCCTTACACACGGGTTTTTATTAAATTTACAATCTAGATAAATAAACATGATCAAAAACACAAAATCATTCATATGAGCTTTAAACATAACTTCAAATTTATGCCATTATCAAATCATAGAACAATCCTTCTTAAATCATAAATTCTATACTAGAAACAATTTCCAAAAAATAAATTTTTTTTATTAGAACATACTGAAAAACATATATAACAAAGCCCTTTTTAATTAGAAAATATGTGGCATTATATTACTTATATGCTTTACTCCATGAATACCAACAATCAAAACTTCTACTTTAATCCAACTTAACAAAAACAACATCATCAATTTATATGCAATAAATGTTAAGAAAAACATACCTAATATACAAAACCATGTACTAAAGCCATATTACCATAATTCATTTAAAGTTTAAATTTTGGTTGAACGATAATATTAATTATAATATGAGGCAAGCTTCCACTCTTTTTCAAACAAACATATATATATAGACACACACACACACATGTAGATACACACACACGCATGTGTTGGCTGATACACGAGGCTAACAATACCTTTGCTAACTTTGGTTTCGAGATGTACTAAGGACAATATTCTACTACTGTTAATAGATAATGTTTTTAACAAGATTTCTACTCAATTCAATTAATGAAATACAAATCACATTAACTTTGAAATAAATTTAGTCTTTGTCATTAGAATCATATTCAACTCCATAATGATTTCACAAAACAATTTCAAAGAAAAAATATATTATGCATATGTCGTGATAGACTTATAACCACAATTTTTAAAATTATTATCTCAAATAATCATAATACTTCATATCAATAATTTTAAGAGGAATAAGATTTTCATTTTCAATATATATATATATCATGGAGAAACTTTAATCATTCTCATTATAAACCATTTCAGAAAGCTTCTGAATTCACAATTTATTTTGAAATTAGAGTAATTCACAAATATGCTTGTCTTGTTTACTAATGGCTCTACTAAGGGAACATAAAATATTGGCTACCACAATAAAATATAGAAGTATAATTATCAAACAAATGAAAATTCCATTTTGCCAAACATATTTTCAAAACATATAAAATATAGATTAGAACTTGAAATAACAATAAAAGCATGTTATAGTTTATATTACCTACTCATAGGGGTATGACCTTAAAATTAGTTATCTACATAAGCTAACTTTCGAAACTAAATTGATTAAACGAACTTCAAATTTGTGCTGAGCAATTTAGAGAACCCAAAAAGCATTTGCCACACGTAGATATTGTTCACACCACTATTCATAGAGACACAAGACACTATTCACGTTAGCACCATATGATCACAAAAACTTTAGTACTAGGGCTTTAGTAACCCCTAAACACATACAATATCAATTAGTTCTCCAACACTCAAACGGTTATTTCTTAAGAAACCAATCAGTTCAAAATGTTATATGCTTTGTGTAATCGCAACAGTAGCCTCGGTTTCTCAAACTGAGGTTTGGATAGGCTAGAAATCTAGAGAGGAAAAGGGAACTCATATAAAAAGAGAAAAGAAGAAGCAAAAGATTAGGAGAGTTCTTCAAAATCCTTCCACAGCTATAATTTTATAATCAGAATAGACATCCTAATAATTTCATCTCGCATCACTGTGGTGAGCTTTCCAGTATCCTAAATTTCCATGTTTTGCCTTAAGCGCCACAATAGTGGAATACTAGCGCTACATCTCGGGAGTCCTAGAATAGTAACTTAAAGTTCCTAGCACACGATGGTGATGCTTTTATATTCTGACCTTGGGCTTTTGGGAGTCTAGCGCCACAATGGTGGGAATGTAAGGCTATGGTGGTAGGAAGTTTGTCCTAATAGTGTTGAAATCTTCCAAAAGGCCTCCAAAACAAATTGTAGCTTCCATGTAGTCTTCATATAGCTTTCATTTAACATCCTGATAGCTTATATCATATGTTTATTCTTCATAGGACCTTGATTATGTTTCAAATCCATAATTTTTTTTATCAAAACATATAATGAAATAAATCACACACACACACACACACATATCAAAACAAAAATACATCTATTTTAAACAAAACAAAACCACTTTAAGAAAAACATAACTGTTTAGAACAAACATATCCATTTAAGACAAAACATATTGTTTCAAAATTGATGGGTGTCATATAATGATGATTCAATTTCATTTTCACAAGTCATAGGAAGTGTTAATAATGCTAAATAGTTAAATGCCATGAAAGAAGATTTAAAATTAATGGATCACAACGAAGTCTAAAATCTTATTGAATTGCCTGAAGGTTGTAAAAAAGTCAATTGTAAATGGGTCTTTAAGATGAAACATGACTCAAATGGCAATGTCAAAAGATTTAAGGCTAGGCTAGTTGCTAAAGATTTTACTTAAAAAGACGGCATTGACTACAAAGAGACTTTTTCACCTATCTTCAAAAAGGATTTAATTATAATTATTATGGCAATAGTAGCTCATTATAATTTAGAGTTACATCAAATAGATAAAAAAAATTCCTTTTTTTGAATGAGAATTTGGAGGAATGGGTTTATATGAATTAACTTGAGGGTTTCCAGTTAAAGGAAAGGAACACATAGTGCACAAACTTAAGAAGTCAATATACGAACTTAAACAAGCTTTCCAATAATGGTATCTTAAGTTCAATGATACTGTCACTTCTTTTGGATTTAAAGAAAACACCGTAAATTGGTGTATATATCTAAAGATGAGGGACAACAAGTTTATATTTTTGATTCTATATGTTAATGTTATCTTGTTGGCTGTAAATGATCCTAGCTTATTATATTATACCAAGAAAATTTCTCTCTATAAACTTTGAAATGAAAAATATGGGCAAGACATCCTATGTGATAGAAATTGAAATATTCTATGACAGATCACAACGAATGTTAGGATTGTTTCAAAAACACATACTAATAAAGTTTTAGAGAGATTCAAGATAAAAAAGTACCCTGTAAGTTTTGTTCCAATTCAAAAAGGAGATAAATTTAACCTTACGTAATGCCCAAAAAATGGATTGGAATACATAAAAATGGAAAGGATTCCTTATGCATCTATTGTTATGAATTTGATGTATACTCAGGCTTACACTAGGCAGTGCACCCAAAAAAAAGGCTTACACTAGGCTAGACATTAATTTTGCTATTGGAATGCTAGTTAGCTATCAAAGTTATCCTGGATTGAATCATTAAAAAGCTACAAGGAAAATATTAAGGTGCCTATAAAGAACAAAGGAACACATGCTTATTTGTAAGAGGTCCAATCTCCTTGAGGTGATTGGATATTCAAATTCAGATTATGTTGGATATGTTGATACAAGAAAATCTATATTTCGTTATTTTTTCCTTTTAGTTAAAAGAAAAACCTCATGAAAGAGTATGAAGTAGTTTATTATTGCTGCATCCACTATAGAAACTGAGTTTGTGGCAAGTTTTAAGGTCACCATTCATGGTTTATGGTTACAAAATTTTATTTTAGGGCTTAGAATTGTCTATGGTATTGCCAAGCTGCTGAAAACTTATTGTGATAATTTCTTAGTAAATTTCTTTTCAAAAAAATGACAAGTATTCAAAAGGTTCTAAACACATGAAAGTGAAATACTTTGTTGTTAAAGAAGAAATTCATAAACAAAGAGTGGTAATCTAGCATATTAGCATAAACCTTATGATTACCGATCAATTAACAAAAGGATTGCCACCAAAGAAATTTAAAAGACACCTAATGAAAATGTCAAAAGAATGGGCATTATTGTGTACCATTATTGAGATTATGATGAATTGTTGTGCTCATTTTGTTTTTTGACACTCTGAGCTCATCTACTTGTTTTTTCTAATTTATTTATGCATCTTGTTTCTTATCATTGGTATATATACATGAATTAATTATGTTAACAAGGTTTGTCTCTAACAAACACATTATTGTTGGACAATTATGTTATCATTCATTACATGTCATGTTAAGTATAGAACTAATAATGTGATACATAGCAAGGATTATGTCATCCTAATAATTTACAATCTCTATGATCCTTACTAATTTTTACTTAATGATGATCTATGATATGCCAAATTTAAGGAAGGATTTAGCTAATACTATGCGTATTATATTCCATTTTAAGCTGTGAAGTTGAATGATATCACATAAGTAAAGTGGGAGAATGTTAGATATTTTAATTAGTGGCCCATATGCCTTTGATATATTTTATTATATTTATTTATTTAAATACAATATGATTTAATGATAATTATATGCTAAAATCCTATTGGTCAATAAGAGAGATATTTTCTATTAATTACACACATTAATGGTACATGTATATTAAGTGACCCTATATAAGAAACTTGTCCTTTTTCTATCCATTATCTAATAATTTTCTCTCCATAAAAAATTGTCCGTTAAACCTAAAGAGGTGAAGAGAAAGAAACCTAATTTCTTTAAGATTTCTCATATACTAAAAATTTCATTTCAAGAAAACCATCATGAATCAACGTATGTCTCTATTCAATTATTATTTTGTGAGAACCAAAATGTTCTAAGATAATTGAGAATTAGGGTTATGCAAAATTAGGAATTGATTTGCGGAAATTAATGAAAACTTACATTTAATCCCTCATCATTAATTGCTTCAAGGATTTGCTCCATTTTTGCATTTGCCAAAGGTAGAAACTTTTAAGAACATTCAAAATTATTTCATTAGTAGCCTCAGTTGAATAGAGCTTCTCAAAGTATTCTTTGACCAACATTTTTAGGTAATTCTCACCTTCTACCTATTATTCATCCATAGTTAGAAGTTTCAAAATTTTATGCCATCTTTTGTGAATTAATATTTGACACATGGAAATAAAGGTAGTTCTTGTCACCTTGAGCTAGCCATTTACACAAGACTTTTGATACCATAGTAATTCCTCCTGAGCTAGAATTTCATCATACTCTACCCATATTCTATGTCTCAAATGTTTCAGGCTTCCACTATATAAAATTTTCAATGCCTTCAATTCATTTAAAAATGGCATTTTCTGCAGAATATATTCCTAAAAGAATTCTTATTCCAATCCTGCATGTAAAAGAGCAATTTTATCATTTCAATGCACACCTTGCCTCCAAGCCTCTTTTACAATATTGTTAAAAGAATTTTCCAGTAACCATGAGGTGTGAATGTAGAAAGGATGATTCTATTAAGAAATAATCTTGTAATATATTCTAATTAGTTGACTACCTTGAATTAGCTTAGATTAAATCCCACTAAAAGTGGATAATGGATTATTAGCCTTTGGAGAAGATCTTATTGATTCTTGTACATGAATATATATTGTGTACTTTGTTTCAATGAAAGATAGTAAAAATCACTTCATTATCAAACTCTTACATTTCTTCCCTAAGTATCAACATTTTTTACTTGTTATCAGAGCAATTTCCAAACTTATAATCATCCTACAAATAATGGCTAGTGAAAACCAGACATCACTATAAAAAATGCCACCTTTCACTTGTCATCATCGCTGCTACATATCCTTCAAACCCCCTACTTTGTTCATCATTCTAAACAACTTGAACACATTCTTGTTCCAACAAAATTAAACATATCCAACTATTCATCATGGAGCAAAGATGTGGTTTAGGCCCTCACAGCCAAAAACAAAATTAGGTTCATTAATGGATCAATCCAACTACCAGATGAAAAGAAAAACTAGCAGAATATTCTCTATAGAATCAATGCGATATCATGATTCTATTATGGCTCACTTATTCCATCAAGTTCAACCTTGCCAAAGGGGTGGTTCACACAAAGACTACTCTACAGGTTTAGGAGGACTTCAAAGATTAGTTTTCACTTGTAATCTATGAGATTTAGAAATCATCGGCATTTCTTTCATAAGGTACAATGACAGTTTCAATCCCTACTTGCAATCAAATAAAGGAACGCTACAATTAAAGAGAAGAAGATAGATTGATGTAGTTTTTCATAGGACTTAATAACACTTACAACGTCATCTACGCCAATATCCTTATGATGACACCATTGCCTAACGTCTTGTAATTTAAGAAGAAACATAGT
Source organism: Gleditsia sinensis (assembly GCA_037074535.1). Lineage (NCBI taxonomy): Eukaryota > Viridiplantae > Streptophyta > Magnoliopsida > Fabales > Fabaceae > Gleditsia > Gleditsia sinensis. The sequence continues at coordinate 60,331,587 of CM073466.1, forward strand.
GGCAAATAACAACAAAATCAACGAAAAGTTTCTCCATTACTACTACAATACATGGGAAAATAAAAAAATCATGGAATAATCATAAAGATAAGTAATATGGTCATTACAATAGATAAACCACACAATTGAAAGTTGTCAAACTCTACAATTTCACTGTAAGTACTATGATAAGAAAAATCATACTAAGGATAGGTGTAAAATAAAAAATGGGACCTATGTTCTTAACAATACAAGAGGCCAAAATAATCGACAAATTCATTAACAACAAAAACATAAACCACAAGGAAACAGATGTAGTGCTTTTCTTGCTATTAGTGCAATAGACTCTTCACAATTTGTACATGAAGAATATCTATGAGAGACAAGCACATCTGCTCATTCTTCCAAACCATCACATAATCTTACTACAAAATAACTTCAACAAATTGCACATGCCATATCCATGGTGAATCAAAATGATGCTTCTAGTAATAGCAATGCCTATGCAAATGTTGTAGGTCTGTTTACTTTTCTCAATACTTCAACAAATTTTGTACTCATAAAGCCTTGAATTTTGATAGTGGAACTACAAATCACATAATTTTTTACCCCAAACTTTTTACTTAAACAAAACCTTCATCAATAACAACTATCAACCTACTACAGGATCTTCCACATTAATCATAGCTACAAGATCTATATCATTGAATCTAGACATAACCTAAGACAATGTTCTATGCATCCCCTCCTTTCATTTGAACTCGATGTCTTTAAGCAAGCTTACATCAGTACTAAACTACTGTGTGATCTTGTTTCCAAATTTCTATGTCTTGCAAGACTTGGCTACTAGGAAGATGATTCGCTAAGGTGAACAACATTGTGGTCTTTATTAGATGTCACCATTCCAAAGGAGACCAACATCTTATTAAGTTTCTTAGCCGTCGAAGCTATGGATATGCGTCTTGGACACCCATCACCAGCTCATCAAAAATTAGTTTATCTAAAACTATACTATTTTTCCTATGGCTAAACAAACAAGACTTCCATTTCCTTTAAGTTTAATATCAACTCATGCTCCATTTGATTTATTACATTGTGATATTTGAAGTCCACATAAAGTTTCCACATATTCAAGGGAATGTTCTTTCTCACCATTGTTGATGATTTTACAAGATGCACATGGAAATTTCTTATGCAACATAATTATGAAACACAAGATATTTTTAAATCCTTTATTGACTTTGATATACACAATTTGAAGTTTGTGTTAAAGCTATTAGTGTTAACAATGGATCTAAGATTTTGTATATGAAATTTTTTTTTCATCTCATGGGATTGAATACCAACACTCTTGTGTCTACACTTATAACAAAATGGGGTTACAGAATGAAAACATCATCATATCCTTATTATTGCATGTGCATTGCTTCTTCAATCTCATTTTCCATTCATTTTTTAGGCAGAATGTGTTCTAGCTGTTGTGTATTTAATTAATCAATTACTATCACCATTATTATCCAATAAGTCCCTTTTTGAGCTTCTATACAATCCTCCTATTACTTAATCACTTGAAGGTATTTGATTTTCTATATTATGCAACTGTTGTTCATCTAACTCATAAATTTAACCCACATGCAAAACATTGCATATCCATTAGGTACCTCATTGGTCAAAAAATATACAAACTTTATAACATGGGAACTAGAAGTTCTTTGTCAGCCATGATGTCAAACTCTATGAAGAAAAATTTACCCTTCTCAGATATTCAATATTCATCTAATCAAGAGCCTGTTTTATGCAGTTACCCTTTTGACTTTAAAAACAATATATATCCTAAACAATTTTCCATCACCGATGTTCCCTTTTTTAAAACACAACAAATTAAACCACTTGAGCAAGCATTGTAAGTTCATAACTCACCTGAGCCATCTCCTACAACATCAACCGAACCCTTTCCATTACCTCCTCAAATCGAGCAAAATACTATAGTTACAACGAAATTAGATCTTCAAACAAATGTTGATCCTCAAATAAGACACTCTACTGCTCTTAGACAGCCTCTGGCATGGCATAAACACTATGTCCTATCATCTCATATCAGTCACTCTACCTTCAGCTCAAGTCCATCACTTTGTACTAAGTATCCACTCTTAAAATTTCTTTCATATTCTTGCATTAATCCAAAACACCGTATTTTTCTAGCTAACATTACAAGAAATGCGTAGCCCAAGACTTATGCTCAAGCTATCCTTAATCCACATTAGCAAAGCCATGAATACATAATTAAATGCATTGCAGCAAAACAATACATAGACTCTAGTTCGATTTCCTTATAGATAGAAACCAATCGAATGCAAATGGATTTACAAAATCAAGTACAAATATGATGGGATCATTGAATGCTACAAAGCTAGTCTCATTGCGAAAGGATATAATCAAGTTAAGGGCATTGATTATCAAGAAACATTTTCTCCTATAGCCAAACTAACTACACTTTGTTGCATTCTTACTATTGTTGCTATTAAAATTTGGTTTGCACACCAATTAGATGTCCATAATTCTTTCCTTCATAAGGACTTAGATGAAATAGTATATATGGAACCCCCACCAAGACTAGACATCAAGGACATAATATTACCTGTCATCTTAACAAGTCACTCAATGGTCTCAAGCAAGCATCAAGAAACTGATTCTCTACATTCTCAAAAGCCATCCAAAAGGCATGTTATCAACAATCAAAGGCTGATTATTCACTCTTCACAAAGGTTCAAGGTACCTTATTTACTGTAGTACTCATATATATTGATGACATTCTCTTAACAGGGAATGATCTACAAGCAATTAATCATCTCAAAGCATTTCTTCTTAAGCACTTTCATATCAAAGATTTGGGAGATTTAAAATATTTTTTGGGAATTGAATTTTCACATTCCAAGAAAGGTATCTTTATGTCTTAGAGAAAATACGATTTTGATAATTTACAAGATTCTAGACTCATGGGTGCTTGCCTAGATAAATTTCTAATGGAACAAAATTTAATACTTACTCCCACAGATGGAGGATTACTAAATGATCCTACCAAGTATAGAAGATTAATTGGCAGGCTAATTTATCTCACTATCATAAGACTAGATATAGTATATTCAGTTTGGGTATTGAGCCAATTCATGCAACAACCGTGAAAGCATCATTAGGATGTAGCCATATGGATTCCCAAGTATATAAAAGGCACTCCTGGAAACACATACTTAGAGTTAACTTGGCTACATTACATCTTGCAAGATTTAAGAGTCCCACAAATGGCTCCTATACCACTATTTTGTGATAACTAAGCTACCTTACACATCGTAGCTAACCTGTATTCCATGAGCATACAAAATATATTGAAATAGATTGTCACATAGTGCTAGAAAAGCTACAAGCTAGAATGATTAAACCATCCTATATACCACACGCTTCCAGCTAGCAGATGTCTTCACAAAGGCCTTAAGGAAAGATTATTTGTGACTTTAAGAAACAAGTTAGGACTTCATGATATTCATTATCCAACTTGAGGGGGAGTATTAAGAAATATTCTTATAATGAATGTAAATCAAAGAGTAACCTTCAACTACCATTTCTAAGCACCCAATTAATGCATTCCATCACCACTTTCCTTCCTATATAAACCTTGATCCAATAAAACCCATATCTAGAAGCTGACATTACAAAATATAATGCTAAAATATTTTCATTGTGTACCAATCAGCCCCTGCACCTTTTTTCTTGTCATTTGCTGATAGGTAGGAGTTAAAATCTTCGATAATGATCCATGGTTCAAAAATCATAGATGCCAAAACTATTAGACTCTCCTAAAGCTCTACTATTTGATTTTTTTTGTTTAGGACTTCAATAAATCATTGTAGCTAGCTATCCTATTTGTGCACCATTCATCTATATTTTAACATGGAGAAATATCTTGTGCTTATATAGAACCTTTACTTTGAAGACTTGGGTATTCCACACAAGCTAAACGCCTCTTGAAAAATCTATCCTCGACCTTGTAAGTTTAATCAAAGTCAATTATTTTCATCGCTTTATCTATTTTAACTTCATTAATTCTAGTTTCCAGCAAAGCTACTATTCCCAATTTATGAAAGATAATCAAATCAATAGTAAGAATAAGGAAAGTTTTTGACCCACGAAATCTATAGTTCCATGACATGATATTCATAATGAACCCAATAGAGAAAGGAACCACCTCACAAATCATTGTAATAAACTCTCATTGCACCAAAGATAACATGTCATCCTAATTATCAGTGACCAAACTCCTCTACTATTTTTATCAATTCTAAAGAATCGGGACTGACATTAAGAGGTCTATTTTGGTGGGTTGAAAGCTGATGTTCCTCGCTCTAGATAGCTAAGTCTAGTATACTGTTGGGCTCATTAACCCTGTTATAACCAATTAGAACAATTGCTTTAGACTTCAAGGAGTTATAATGCATCCCTTATGCCCCTATTGTTCACTTTCCCAAGACTAATTAATTTAATCATCATTGACTTCAACTTGACACTTCTTTCCTTATTTTCTTTTTCTATATTCCTAACCCATATTGTGCTCTTTTCTTAAGAGAATTAGATGCAATTTTCCCCTTAGTTTCCACCTTCAATTTTAAGATTGCTCTTGATTGGATTTCAAGAGCTTTTGAGGAGGATACCTCTCTAATCTCTACATTAACTACCTTATCATTGCCATGTCAATTTTCAAAAGTTCTATCCAAACCATCTGCAAATTTCATAATCTTTTCCACTATGTTGGTTTCTTCTTCCTCAATTTTAACAATGACCTAACAATGAGACCCCCAAAGCTTCCGCTTTCTGTTTACTTTTCTCTCTCACACTTCCCTTCCTTTCTTGTCCTTGGACAATCCTTTACCTATTGGATCTTCGTGTAATCATCCAAGGGCCAAAAGTTTCCTCGCCTATCATAGGATGTCATTCAAAATTCTGTTGAAAATTCCTTATAGGCTTCTCAACCAGAATATTTGTTTGTCACCATCTCTTTTAGAATTTTGAAAAAGGCATTGCTCTTTTTTTATTGTCATAAGTACCACGATCAAAACAAATTATATGGAGACTTTCATATTTGATATTACAAACTTTGTTATGGAGAATAAATTTAGATAATAATTTCACAAATCTACCGCCACGAAAATTTTAGCACACTTGCCCCAAATAACATTAACCACTCCATCCTGCATTGATAACATAGTCTCATCCACTTTTAAGGCTAAGCCAACTTAATTTCCCAATTTCCATAAAAACTTATCTATTGTAATATTAATTCAATTGGAAGTCCACAAACTTTTGTTGCCTTCTTAAATTTGTCGTCATATGGATCAAAATTTGGCCTCCATCATTTAACAACTAAATAACACTTGGTGATCATCCATGGACCCTTACTCAAAGCATACTTATAATTCTTCAACTATTAACAAATGGTCAATTTGTAGCAGTTAAATAGGTCATTTAGCAGCATTTTAATTGTTGCTAATTGAGGGGTTAATAGCGTAATTAGCATCGGTTAAGAGCAACTTCTGAAAAAACCATCAACCATTGAACATTTAGCAATGGTTATATAACTACCACATTTTTCATTCAAGTACCAGCAGTTAATATCTATCTTCACTTATTGGCAAGTACTAATTGCTGCTAAATATAAGTAAGATACCACCATTGGTATTTGAATGCAAATAGTGGCAATTATATAGCCACTTGTATATGACTTACAATTACCAATAGTTTGTAACCACCGCTTTTTTTAAGTTGAGATTTCAACACCATTATCTTTTAACAGCCTCCTTCAGAAGTTGAGGTTTTAGCTTTTGTTACCTTTTGCAACGATTTTTAATCGCCGTAAATCGTTTTTATGCAAGTTTGCAGCAGTTTTAGCTGCCCCAAAAATGAAGTCATTAATTGTTTTTGGTTTTCTTGGTTGACATTGACTACACAAAATTGAAATTTTTTAGCTTCTTTTCTCTAATATAACCTACACAAATAATGATTTAACAGCAATAATATAAATCAAACACCAACAAAATGGCTCGAAAATATATTTTTATAATATGTAAATTGAAAATTTTATACAAATAAATAATATATAATTTCATATGCATATCTATATCTTAATCTAAATGATGGAGATCAAGGTGCTATTGATGGAGATCAAGGTGTTGTCAAAGCTACTATAAACCGTTTCCAAGATCCTTTGCAAGGGATAGGCGGTCTAATGACTAGGAGCAGGGCGAAGCGGACCAAGGAAGCTTTACTGGGCTTGATCTTGGATGTGCAGACTAAAGAGGAAGTTATTGGGCCAAGTCAAGACATCAAGTAGGTCACATTTTGCAGCCTTGAAGAGGGCAGTTCGGAGGCCCAATAAAGTTTGTTGGATCTTGAAGATAATTAGCTCAAATCTGCATTGATTTAAAGATGTATTATGGGCTTTAGTTTAAATGTTTTGCTTTGGATATTATTAGTATTTGGGCCCATTCTTTATGCAGCCCAAATAATAGTTTAATTATGTGTTTGTTTTTGTTAGTTTTAGTTGGGCTACATAACTAATGTTATTTTGGCCAAATTCTATTAGAAGTCCAATTAGGAGTTTAAGGCCTTCTGGCTTTCCTACTAAAGTTAGGTTTGATTGTCTATATAAGAGTTCGTTAGATTCATGTATTAAGACAGATTTTGATAATTAATAAAGATTGAGTTTTCTCCTAAAGTGAGAGCTTCCCTTAGTTCTTGGGCAAAGAACTGAATCTGATCTTATCGAAGCAACTCGTGGCGATCAAACATCCATTGAATTTTCAAGACGATCCTTGCTTTCGCCAAACACTCTGTTTCTTCATTTAGAGGAACGCATCATTTGGTATCAGAGCTTTGGCTCCTTGAGATTTGGTTGGTGTCCTATCTTTTCTTTTCTATTTTTATAGTCTTTCTTCTTATTCTACCTTTCTTTAGGTCAAATTAGAGTTCTAGTTCTAGTTCTAGTTAATGTTCTTCTAGTTCTTTTAGAAAAAAAAAAGAGTTCTAGTTCTAGTCAATTTTCTTTTCCTACTTATATTCTAATTCCTAGTCCTAGTCAATTTAGTTTCTTCTTCCAAAAATTTGAATTTCGAAAAAAAAAGTGAGTCCTATTCCTATTTCAATTTGGTTTCTTGTTCAAAAATTTAAAATTCAAAATTCAAAATTCAAAATTTAAAAAAAAAAAAATCAGATTCCTAGTCCTAGTTGAATTTGGTCTCTTCTGCAAAAAAAAAAATTCGTCAAAAAAAAGAAAAAGAAATTCACTAAAAAAAAAAAAGAGGTGAGCTGAAAAAAATAAGAAGAGAAATTCGTTAAAAAAGAAGAAGCATACTGATATTAGTATCCCTCATATTTTTTTAAATTCAGTTCCTAAGGTTGTCATTGTCTGAAAATTTATTCTTCTTAATTCAATTGTTTTTCTAGATAAGTTTGTTGATCAGGTTATTGTTTAAGAGCTTTAAGGGAAAGAGAGTGAAATTGAGTGCAAAACACGTGAGGTTTGTGAGACAAACATGAGTAGTGAAAGAGATCAACCTGAAATTGACCTTAAACTCTTTACGAAAGCAGTTCAAGATCAGTTTAAGTTGCTAAATATGAGGCTAGATAACCTTGATTCACCATCCCAGCCTAAGCTTACCAAACAGTTTGGGTTTGATGAGGGAGAAGGGGAATATTCAGATAGTGAAGCATTCGGGTCAAGAAAGGAAAGGAGGATAGCTCATAGGCGTGATAGTGGCTTAGGAAACATAAAAATGACTATTCCTACATTCCAAGGTAAGGGTGACCCTGAACTTTACTTAGAGTGGGAGAGGAAGGTAGAACATATGTTTGAGTGTCATGATTATACTGAGGAGAAAAAGGTGAAGCTAGCTGCTGTGGAGTTTACTGACTATGCTAGTATTTGGTGGGATTAATTAGCAATTAATAGGCGGAGAAGTGATGAGAGACCTATTCGGTCATGGGAAGAGATGAAGGTTGTGATGAGAAAACGGTTTGTTCCTAGCCATTACTATAGAGACTTGTTCAGAAAATTATAAAATTTACATCAAGGATCTATGAGTGTAGAGGATTACTACAATGAGATAGAGATGGCCATGATAAAAGCTAATATTGAAGAGGATAGAGAGGCTACAATGGCAAGGTTTATAGGTGGTTTGAGGAAAGAAATTGTAGATGTAGTAGATATGCACCATTATGTAGAGATGGAGGATTTACTGCATAAAGCAATTAAAGTTGAGAAGCAGTTAAAGGTTAGAACATCTTCTAAATTTGGCTCAATTTCTAAAACTCCATGGAAGCCGAATTGGCAAGATAACCATAAGGCTGCTACTAGGCTGAAGGAAGAGAGCAAGGGAGGAATTCAATTACAGTTCCTAATCCCAAGACTAATAATGATACTTCTACTTCCTTTAGAGCACGAGATACAAAATGTTTTAGATGTCATGGGTTGGGGCATATTGCATCACAGTGTCCTAACAAGAAAGCCATTGTTCTTCTTGATGATGGAGGCATGGAAAGTGAGCATTCAAGTGATGATGAGATGCCACCATTGGAGGATTACAGTGACATTAAGATTGGTGAACCAGTGCATGGAGAAGTATTAGTTACTCGACGTGCTCTTAATATGCAACCTAATGATGATGTTGATGATGAACAACGTGAGCACATCTTCCAAACCAGGTGCCACGTGAATAACAAGGTATATAGCTTGATTATTGATAGTGGGAGTTGCACTAATGTAGCTAGTACCTTGATGGTTGATAAATTGGGTCTATCCACATTGAAACATCCTAAGCCATATAGGCTAAGATGGTTGAATGATAGGGGAGATATATGGGTGACCAATCAGGTTTGCATATCTTTTTCTATTGGTAACTACAAAGATGAGGTGCTTTGTGATGTAGTACCAATGCATGCTGGACACTTGTTGTTGGGACGTCCATGGCAATTTGATAGAAGGGTTAATTATGATGGTTACAAGAATCAATATACATTAACCATACATAAGAGAACCTTTATTCTGACACCCCTAAAGCCAGCTAAGGCTTTTGCTGATCAAGTGAGAATTACAAAAGAGTGTAAGTTGAAAGAAACAATAGAAAAAGAGAAGAAATAGAGTAAGGCAAAAATTGAGAGTGAGAGAAAAGAGAGCAGTTGAGGTATGTGAGCAAAAGAAGAAAAAGAGTAAGCCAAAAATTGAGATATGTGAGCAAAAAAAGAAAAAGAATTGTGAGCCAGAGAAAGAGAAAAATAAAAAAGTGAGTGATTTTGCATTAAAAAGTGAGGTGAAGAGTGCTTTGGTATGCAAGCCAAACCTCCTTGTGCTAATGTACAAGGATATTTATTTTACTAACACTCATAACCTTTCTTTGCCTAGTATGGTTGTGTCTTTGATACAGGAATTCATAGCATTGAAAAATCCTACTTATGATAAGGAGTTATATGCATTGATGAGGACTTTGCAAACTTGGCAAAATTATCTATGGCTGAGAAAATTCATTATTCATTCAAATCATAAGAATTTGAAATTCTTGAAGTGCCAAGGTAAGTTGCATAAGAGACATGATAAGTGGTTAGAATTCATTCAGACATTAAATTATTTGATTAAGTGTAAAAATGGGGAGAAAAATGTGGTAGCTTATGCATTGTCTAGAAGATATGCATTATTCACATCCTTACATGCTAAGTTGCTTGGTTTTGAATATATTAGAGACATGTATGCTAATGATGTTGATTTTGGATCTACTTGGAATTTGTGTCATAAGCATGCTATTGATGGTTTCTATAGACATAAAGGTTACTTGTTTAAAAAGAATAAACTTTGTGTGGCTAAGTGTTCTATGTGTAACTTGTTAATTAAAGAGAGTCATGGAGGTTTAATGAGATATTTTGGAGTGACTAAAACCTTAGAAATTCTGGATGAACATTTTTATTGGCCTTGCATGAAACATGATGTCATTTCGTTTTGTGCTAAGTGTGTGGCATGTAAACAAGCTAAGTCTAAGGTTATGCCACATGGCCTTTATATTTCATTATCACATGGTGAGTTTGCTTACAATAGATCTATGCATTCTACTACTGCTTGTAGTCCTTTTGAAATTGTTTATGGCTTTAATCCTCTAACACCTTTGAATATTTTACCTTTATCTACTAATGAGTTTGTTAACTTGGATGGTAAGCAAAATGATGAATATGTAAAGGATTTGCATGCTAAAGTTCGAGCTAACATTGAGAGGAAGAATAAGCAATATGCAACACAAGCCAACAAGAGCCGAACAAAAATTGTATTTGAACCTGGTAATTGGGTTTGGGTACATATGCGCAAAGAGAGGTTCCCGGTTCAGAGAAAGTCTAAGTTACATCCTAGAGGAGATGGACCTTTTCAAGTCTTGAAGCGAATCAATGACAATGCTTATAAGATTGATTTACCTAGTGAGTATGGCAATATTAGTGCTACATTCAATGTTGCTGACTTGTCTTTATTTGATGTAGGTGATGGTTTTGATTCGAGGATGAATCCTTTCGAGGAGGGAGGGAATGATAGAGATCAAGGTGCTATTGATGGAGATCAAAGTGATGTCAAAGCTACTATAAACCGTTTCCAAGATCCTTTACAAGGGATAGGCGGTCCAATGACTAGGAGCAAGGCGAAGCAGACCAAGGAAGCTTTACTGGGCTTGATCTTGGATGTGCAGACTAAAGAGGAAGTTATTGAGCCAAGTCAAGACATCAAGTGGGTCACACTTTGCAGCCTTGAAGAGGGCAGTTCAGAAGCCCAATAAAATTTGTTGGATCTTGAAGATAATTAGCTCAAATTTGCATTGATTTAAAGATGTATTATGGGCTTTAGTTTAAATGTTTTACTTTGGATATTATTAGTATTTGGGCCCATTTTTTATGCAGCCCAAATAGTAGTTTAATTATGTGTTTGTTTTTGTTAGTTTTAGTTGGGCCACATAACTAATGTTATTTTGGCCATATTCTATTAGAAGTCCAATTAGGAGTTTAAGGCCTTCTAGCTTTCCTACTAGGGTTAGGTTTGATTGTCTATATAAGAGTTCGTTAGATTCATGTATTAAGACAAATTTTGATGATTAATAAATATTGAGTTTTCTCCTAAAGTGAGAGCTTCCCTTAGTTCTTGGGCAAAGAACTGAATCCGATCTTATCGAGACAACTCGTGGCGATCAAACATTCATTGAATTTTCAAGACGATCCTTGCTTTCGCTAAACACTCCGTTTCTTCGTTTAGAGGAACGCATCACTAAATAGAAACACCCATCCACTAATTACTAGTAGATTCTCCACTTGTGACAAATGCCGTCGTTGATATGCCTATAAAGGTTGTACTACACGCATTTGTTGATAAAAAAAAATATGCAAGTGTTGTAAGTTAACATTTAAACTAAACTAAATAAAATAATATTAGAATTGTGAAGTTTTTAATCGAAGAAATATAACCGACCTCAACAATTAATAAATGCTCGAACTCTTGTGGCACGTTACCCAGAACATTCTAGAAAGTATAGGTAAGACACCTTTCATATCCTTGATTTGCTCATGCATAGCTTGTAACTCTGTTTGTGTATATTGCAACTCTATTTGTAGCTATATTCTTAGCATTTAAACATCATTTTACGTAGCAATTCCAAATATATTGTCACCAGAATTCAAATGCATCCTTCAAACCTATTCGTAGTTTACCCAAATTTTCGTAAAGGGATAGGGCCAAATTCTAAACGCTGGACTCTGCCCGGATGCTCCTTTCCAAGTACTTGTGCAATAGAATCTTATTGACTAATGGAGTAGGGTATACTGTCCTGACTCTCAATTTCAAATTTTTTTCCTGTAATAGTTAAAAAAACTATTGCATTAATAAATCATTATAATTAAAAGCTCACATTAAGTGGAGCTAATCAAACATCTTGCCATCACAAATCAGATGCCCATTTCACTTTTATAAACAAATGCATCCTTTTACAACTACCCATCAAACCTTGTAATGTCATTCATAGTTGTAAAACTTAGATAAGTGCACTTTATAAGCAAACAATTATACAGTTAGACCAAAGTTAAAAATATTATTCCTTGACTATATACCAATTCTACTTTTAGAAGTCAAATAAACTATTTCAAACTCAGAGAAGCTGCTTGACACAGCATACGGAATCTATCATAAAAGCTTTTGCAATCCATGTTCAATGTAGAAACAAGGATTGACATTTGATATAGTAACTAAAGAGCACCACAAATGACAAACGTAAGTTACTTTAACCTACAAAACAACATCATTCAGCCAAGTAAACAAAATAAATATGATTCAATATCTTAAGACAGGAGACATTTTTAATTATAAGATAAGCGGCAGAAAACCCCAATATACGGAATCTATCATATAATTTTTTTTAGAAATGAGGAGAAAACCACAATATTACTTTAGAACCACATAAAATCACCAATCTTACTTTATTGCATGTCAGTGAGAATAGTATGACTGCTATTACAAAGAAAGCAATAGATTGAAGAATCTAAAAAAGAAAATACACATTAGAGTGAATTTATTGAGATTTATTCCTTCTCTTTCCATTTGATTGAAGCATTTAAAAGCTTTCTCTGCTTGGTCATTTTGGGCATAACAAGAGATAAATACTGTTCCTGTGAAAATATCACAACTAAGCAACCTATCAAAAACTATATATAATTCTTCCGTACACCTACATTTGCCAAATATGTCCACAAGAGTTGTTTTTTTTTTTTTTTGGACAGTCCACAAGAGTTGTTCAAGATTGCTTTTCAGAACCTAAGCATGAACTTGCTACCCAAAGCCCATGTGTAAGAGGCTAGAACCAGACCTTAAAACACTCACAACATATACATATTGGGCCTAAAACCATTTAGATGCATCCGAGGCCATGATAGTTCGTAAAACAGGATCCACGATAAATTAAAGGAGAAACAGTTGTCACTGCAAGTTAGGGTTGTAAATCCTCCTTTAAATTAAGGTGGCATCAAAGAAAGTGACCAAAAGCTTTATATGACAGTGGTTCTATTATTACAAGATTTTAAAATCTAAGAAGCACAAAAAAAAGGAACAATTCAGACCAAACAAATATATCGCTATATACTGATATGATGTGGCTTAATTAGTTTTCACTAAATATGTAAATAGTTGGATCATGTGCAATCCATCGTCTTAGTGCTTTAAAACACGCGCCCATTTGGCGCTGCAAATTATAGTAGCGGTAAGTCTTAGACACTGTGCAAGAAGAAACTGCTAAAATCGTACATGGAAATAAGTTCAACCACGTCCTTTGGGTTGCCAAAGAACTTATTCCTTCCGGTTTCCGTTGTTTATCATGCTCATAACTTAAAGCACAAATAAAAATCTTTTATATGTGTGCTAGTTTCATATTCTATAAAAGAACATAGCCAAACCAAAATCAAAACATAATGAAACATACCCAACTTAAATCTTCTAAAATTTCCAGTTCCAAGCAAGTGCTTGCCACTACGAACAGAACTTCACATAAGGAACTATCCAAATGTGTCATACCTTATCCAAGACTATGCTCGCAAGGGTGTGTAGCTATGCTTAATCGCTCAACAGATTACTTCAATGGAGACTCCACCAAAAATCAGTCGTTTGCCAATTTTGTAAAGATTCATGTTGCTTTAAAGTAGACATTGAAAAATAAACACATTTTAAAAGCTTTTACCACTACAAAAAATTTAATTTTTCATAGCGATTTTTCAGTGACAACTTATAAATTCGTCATTAAAAGTCATTTTTAGTGGCGACATATAGGGTCTCCACTAAAAGTTATGCTTTCCGTGGTGACTTAAACATGTCGCCACAAAAAATCACACTTTTAATGGCAACTTTAATAATGTCGCCACTAAAGATGAGTGTAAAAAGTGATTCGCAATCCTTTTTGCGGCAATTTTTCGGTGTTGTCATTGAAAGGTGCACTTTCGGTGGCGACATTTGACATCGCCACTGAATCTTGACAGAAAAATTTCTCCCATACAAGTTGGTGTTTTTAGTGGCGACTATTTGTTGCCACCGAAAAAGTTTTAGTAGCGATTTAAATTAAATCGTCACTGAAAGGTAAAATGAATTTTTTTAAAAAAATTCATCTTTAATTTATTTTTAATATATGCATAAAAATTAAAAGTTTTTATATAAATTATATAAAAATTTATATTTTTTAAAAGATTTTTTTGTTGAGAGTGTTAAAAAAATTTTGAAAATTTATTTAATTAATATAGAGAAAAATTTAATTTAATTATATCTTTATTTCAACTATATAAATTCTTATTTATTCTAAATAAGAAAATATGTGAAATGCACATTGTTGTCACGTTCTATCTTTTTTTTTTTTATTTATTTTAATAACAAAGGGTTTGTTTCAATTTTACTTAATCATCAAATTTTTTCAAAATTTAAAACTTTAAAGTTAAAAGAGCATTTTGTTATTTTAATCTATTAGAAATTTATTTTGAATATAATTTTTTTGAAGTTTAATTTTTAAACATATTACTTAAAAAATTATTTTCTTTGTATAAATAATTGTACATTAATTATATTAATAGAAATTGAATAAATTTCTGTAACTAATTAAAATGAAATTTTAACTAAACTTTATCTTTGCTTTAATTATAAAAAAATTGTTAAATATTTATAAATAAAATAAATTTGAAGACATTTTTAAATTTAATTAATTCTTAAAAGATTAAATTGATAAAGGTAAATTTTAAAAAATAAAGTTGAATATATATATATATATATATATATATATATATATATATATATATATATATATATATATATATATACAGATATATATATAGATAGATAGATAGATATGAAATATGCAAAACCTATATTTTGATTCTTCATTCATATATTTTAAGAATAGATTCCCTTTTTTTTTAATAATTACAAAAATTTAAAATAGTTCATGTATTAAATACAAGATATCAATTGTCATGAAAAGATGGCAATCTTTTCTCATAAAATTTTTATTAAAAATTATAATAGATAATACCACTAGCGCAGCCTTAATAGGAATTGTTGTTGCTCATTCTAAAATTTCAACTATGATTTTTAATTCTTTTTTTTGTAAAAAATGATTGTGTAAAACTTAAAGGCATTATATAAATACATGAAGGTACAACATATAAGAAATGTAAAGAAGGAATATACTGTGTTATGTACAAAAGTACATACATGTAAAAAAGTTGCTAGGAAGAATATATGAACATTCTACTAACATAACTGGTTAAATATAATAAGCCACTTTTACATATAGTCTTGTTGTATGGATTTTAACTAATCATTTATTTATTTTTTATTTTTTTTCTTTGAGTTTTTTCTAATTTCCATTTTAAGTCGCATACCAACCTCCTACAAGAAAAAAACAAGTTAAAATCATGCAAATTTATTTTGATTATATAAGATCATGTCTTCAATCTCTAGAAAAAATGTAGAAGAAATGTAATAAAAAAATGTTATAAAATGATAGAATTATGAACTTAAGATCATCTCAAAAGTGTAATTTTGTTGTCGCTTGTATGCATATATAAATATAGAGGATGTAATAAAATTGAAAAAATTTAAACAATAATTTGCCTGGAACTCAATGTCAAGCCCATTGCCAATTTCACATAATATATACTATGGAACAATTAAAATATTCATAACTAAGATGGAAAAAAAATGTATAATAAATCAATCATCTTTACACTATATCTCCAAAAAAAAATTGGAATATGTCCTTACACTATAATTTTAAATAATTTATTGAAAAATTTAATTTTTAAAAATATATTAAAAATGAATTTAAAAATAAAAAATTTAAAATTCAACAAAAATGAAGTGTTTTAGAGCAGAGCACCCTCTAAGTACAATTTCCACTCCTTCTCAAATATCTTTAAAGAAATTTGATAGTTATCATGCGCTTGGTGCTAACAGATTATTATATAGAACACACAATAACTTTAAGAAAATTATATTAAATTGCTATCAGACATCGGAGATAATGAATGTCTACTCATTACCTTACCCACCAATATAATCTTATTGTTTTATAAATATTAAGTGCGGCCAAACACAGTGTATCAGTTATTTAAAAAAAATCTAAAAGGAAATTATAAAAATTTTGCAATTTAACACAATCCTAAAAAAAACATGCTGCAAATTTTATTAAAAAAAACATAGCTATTAAAATAAAGTGGGTACATAGACATTCTTTGGTTTTTTACACAAACAAACCAAATAGTAATACAAAGGATATTAAAATAACAAAGTGGGTATATAGACATTCTTTGATATTATTATATTTAATTAGGTAGTCTTTATATAGTCATTTTTTGGTTTTTCACACAAACAATCCAAATAGCCTAGTATTATAGATATTAACATATCCTAAATAAAGGGTCAATCATCATTGTAAGATGGGGATCAAGATAGTATGAATCCTGATGAACTTTGTAGAGAGTTAATTAAAAGATTAATAATGTATTTGAGGTTCATATTTAGATTAACTGGTGTTGACCTATATTTAAATAGATTTTAATGAGTTAGATCATTCTTAACTCTTCTTTAATAGTATTATAATTTTTTTTTATGAGCCTCTAACATTAGATCATTAAGTGTTTCAAAGAATATTTTAATTCAAACTATTGTGATAAGTCTAATTGAAATTTGAAGTGGGTCTGCATTTCATTTCTATTTTTTAGCCCTAGCCAATTTCGTCAAAGATTATGCATATATGTTAATGATAAATTATTATTAATGAAAAAGTAATCTTGACAAATTATGTTATATTTTAAACCAAAACCTTTTAATATTCATTAAGTCTTGGGGACAATTTTGTACTCTATTGTCTACTATATAATACATACAAATAAGTGAAAGTAGTAAACATATTATTATTCAATATTTATAAACTTATGGTTTAAAATAAAAATAAATAAAAATTCTGTGATTGAAATATTTTTGTAATATAAATAGTCAAAATTTACTAAAAATATTTTTAGAGATAAATAATTTTAATACTTCAAATCAAATTAATCTTAATATAGAAAATAAAAAAATTATTGTGTAATAAAAAATTTAAATTTTTATTATTACATTAACTGAGTGCTTCCATTTATCATATGAATAATGAATTTGTCTATTTTGTATATATATGGTCAATATTGGTAAACAATTTTTATGATTTTAATTTTTTTATACACTGAATAATAACTTTTTTATATACAAAAAAAAAGAATATTTATTTTTTTCTTAATCTTTTTAATTTTTTTCAAAAAAACTGAAGTACTGTTGGTTTATAATTTTCATTAGAATATAATTATATAATACATTATGTTAAATTAGTTAATTAATTGCGTTAGCAATAAATTAGTTAATTGATTATGTTAGCACTATAATATATATATATATATATATATATATATATATATATATATATATATATATATATATATATATATATATATATGTTAAACTATATATATTTAATTATTTATTAATATATAAATTAAATTATTATTTACTTATTTAATTATATATACATAGAGTCAAGTAAAGTAGTTAGAATTTTTATTAGCTTCTCTTCAATTTTTTTTTTCTCTTTCAGCTATAAAAACTTATTTTCATATTTTGCAATCTAAGTATAATCTTCACGTGAAAAATGCTTTTTAGATGGGACAAATCATATATATATATATATATATATATATATGGGATAAATTATATATATGTTAAATTTTATGATTATATAAATTAAATTATTATTTATTTATTTAATTATATATAATTATAGCTCCGTAATCCAAAAATTTATTAGTTTCTCTCAACTTTTCCAACTGCAAAAATTGTGCATTTTTATGTTGTGCAGCAAACTGAAAATGTCTGACTTGATGGGACAAATGAAGCTACAATTAATTTAGACTCATCACAACAGATACATGAATTTCTTCTCCGCAGTAAACTTCCCCCTTTCCCCAATGTCACTATTTTCCCCAATCCCTCACATTTCTTAAATTAAACCCCTAACGTCACTGTTGCCTGAGGCAACTTTCCCAAAAAATTTCTTCTCCTCATTAGCACCTTGGAGTCATCAGACACGATTGCATGAAACCCATATTTCCTAAACTTTTTCCTCTCCTTGTTAACACCTTGGAGTCATCAGAGTTTAACACAAGCAGCTTCTCTGAGCTTCTCTGTTTTCTCCTTGTAATTTTTCACTTGTGGACATTTGCAACAGGGCCAACATTTTTGCAAAACCCAATAAGTGGTTGCTCAAGGTTAGGTTTTATTTTCTGAGATTCATTTGATTTTATGCTATTTTGCAATGCATGGTGAGGTTTGCTGCATTTTATGGCTATAGATATTATTTTCTTGGTGAGAATACAGAGAAACAAAGCTAATATGTAGTTGCAAATAGGAAGTGGAGATAGTAGAAGAAGTGAGAGTGAGAAAGAGAAGTCAAGTCATGTGTCTATCATTCCTCTTCTACTGATAGTTAGAACATTTACTAATGAGAATCCAAGCCATGTGTTTATTGTCCCTCTTCATCGCTTTCTTTTGCTTGCTTCTTCTTCTGGTGTTGAAATAAAAGTTCAAGAGATTCATTAAAAACTTACCCCCATGACCACGAAAGCTTCCTCTGATAGGAAACATATACCAGTGTTTTTTGGGTCTCAACCACATGAGCGCTTGAATATTTATATTCGAACCGGACTTTAAATTTTTTTTCTCTTCAAAAAGTCTGGCTCATGATCAGCTCGCAGTTTTATCTCTTATTCCTAGTGAGGACGTACAGCCAAAATCATTGTTCATTAACTCTCTCTTTCTCTCATTAACGAAGAAGAAGAATATAGGAGAGTGAAGCTGATTGACCATGAAATCTTTCCCAAAAACGAAGGAAAAAATAGAATTTTCACCATTAAGTATTCAAAATATGAGAATTAACTAAAAATTTATTTAAAATTTAAAAAATTTAAAACTCATAATCACTTTTCAAATATATATATATATATATATATGATCACAATTGGCTAGTTGAGAGAGAAGATATGTTGGGCCATGAATTCTACTCTCTTACTTTCTTTTTTATTGATAAAAAATGATAACAAAAATAAATTTCTATAATATTACCTATTAAATTGTTAGTAGCATATTTAAATTCCTTTCGAAAAGCATTGTCAAATTGGCTATTCATGTATCCTTGTAAGTTAAATGGGTTGGCTCGCAGGGTTCAATCCATTTTGATATTACTACTTTTCAACTTTACACTCATATTTGTTAGACGTATAATATGTCTAACACTTTAGAACAGGGATCATTGCAGGGGCAAGGTCTACTAAGAAGCAAGTAGAAACCTACCCAAAAGACTGGGTGCTAGAAGATTGGGTTGACCATTAAAATGATTTCTTGATATCAAAGAGATTTAAACTCACACATCATGAATAATTGTCAAAGTATAATCATATTCTTTTTGCCATTTGAACAACTCATGTTGGTGAATTCTGATCTCCTCCAATCTTATGATAATCATGCTTTTATTTGATTGCATTTATTGATCATTAATTTATTTGTTTAGTTTGCAATGTCTTACCTTAACCATCATAGTTCAGAGGCAAGAGAAAATTACACCTACCTCCCCTGAAGTTTAGTTACTTGAATTATATTGAAGTCTCTTCTTATTTCAAAATAAAAATTCATCTCCTAAGCTTTAAAATCATATTTTAGATATTTTTCTTTAAGTTATTTTTTGTCCCTACTGTCTTTAAAGTTAAATTTTTCTTTCTCCTTAGAAGCCACCAACAATAAGAAAATTCTCCTTGATAGTTAATGTACTAATTTGGGCTCGTAAAATGCTTTCTAACAAACTATGTGACTTCTGTATATTATATTGGACAAAAAATAGAATTAGCAGGCAAAATCTAAATGTATATTATAAAGAAAGCTATTGATATTGAAAATATTTTTGTCTCATAAATATTTTTCTCTTTTAGAATAAGTACCCAAATACCAATCATATTATATTTCATTTAGTTTATGTATAAATCTAAATCTAATCATGTGTTAATTTTTAAAACTTTGTTAATCTTATATAAATATTTGTCAATTTAAGTTTTAAGCAAAAACAATTATAAAGAAATTTTATCAGAGTATAGTGTAGTTCTGAGTTATTTAACAACTTGAATGAATTTGTTCAACAACGCGAATATAGAGAGTGAGAAAAAATTTAAAAGCTTCTTAACCAAAGAGTAAAACTGTCTTTTTGATGAGTAAGTTGAAACTCCTTTGTGGAAATTATAGTAAAACTGAAATATCTGAAACAAATATATATATATATATATATATATATATATATATATATATATATATATATGCAGTAAAAGATGAAACAATCAAAGTTCATAGTTTATAAAATTAACATAGTTGAAAACTTCAACTACAAGAAGCTGATTACAAATAAACCAAAGATCCAAAACCATGCAAGGCAAAACAAATGTTTATGTAGGAGAAGTCAAAGAAAGTGAGAACTTCCATTTTCTTCATTAATGGTGGTAGTTGATATATACATGTACAAAAGAAACAAGACTCCTTTATCTAAGAAAGAGCCATACTTATTACAACTTACCCTTAACCACTCTTACAAATATATCTCCATAAATCAAGGACAATCACACTTTTTTACTAACTCATTTCAACTACCTTCATCATTACAAAAGAATAGTATCTAACTTAGGAGTATATAGAAAAGTCTTGATTTCAACACTTCTCCTTAAGATTTTTCTTAGAGACTCCCAATTTGATCCTTAAATCTTCAAACTTTTTTGCTATAAGAGACTTGGTCATGATGTCAACTAGTTGTTGTTCCGAACTGTAGCAAATGAGCTGCACTTCTCCTTTGTTTTCAGCTTTCCTGATGGTATGAAACTTAACATTAATATGATTTGTGCCCATGCTGCGTTGGATTTTTAGTTATAGGAATGAAAATTTTTTTATTTACTAGAATGACAATAGGTTCATGTTGGACTCGATATAAGTCAACTTTCCTTAACTACATGACTTGGTTGGTTGCTGCGTAGGCAAAAATATACTTTGCTTTTGCAGTAGGTTGAGCAACAACTTCTTTCTTCCTTGACAACCAATCCATGTTGACTACAAACTTTCACAATTTTGGTGAAGTCAGGTGCTCCTATAAGTGCTTTACAATGCCCAAAACCTCCAAAATCATTTTCCTAATAATAGGATCTAATATTGAAAATTGCACTTTATCTTGTCCAAGTACATTGTTCACTCTCTATTTCAATTGCTCACTTCCACTTCAATCAATTTTGTAGGAAATATTATGGATAAAAGTTGGTTGTTGAATGTTGGAAATAGAGCTGATCTAAGATATATACAAGGGGCGAATAATTTTCTTGAGTGGGCATACAGTAAGTTAAGGGCTGGTAGCAAACTTAGGTGCCCATGCAAAAAATGTAGAAACACATTATTCAAAGTGAGACACGAAGTGTGGTTTGACTTGTTGCAAAATGGTTTTTGACAGTCTTACAAGTGTGGGATCTTCACGGAGAAGCCTTAGTGATGACTTCAAATCTCTCTCATGGTAATAATGTTGAAGAGGATGATATAACTAAAATGATACACAATGTATATGGAGTTGCTAACACAGAGGATATGAATACTCTTGTAGAAAATAACAAAGAGCCAAATTTGCAAGCAAAGAAGTTTTACCAATTATTGGAAGATGCCGAAACAAGTCTATATCCAAATTGTGATAAGGTGTCAAAGTTGTCATTTATTGTTAGACTACTTAATCTAAAGTGTCTTAATCACTGGAGCGATAAATCTGTAGACATATTGTTGGATTTATTTAAAGAAGTATTGCCAGATAGGGCTCAAATACCAAATTCTTACTATGAGGCCAAGAAAATAATTCAAGACTTAGGGTTAGACTACACCAAAATAGATGTATGTAAAAATGATTGTATTCTTTACAGGAAAGAATATGCTAATGCACAATTGTGCCCTAAGTGCAATTTGTCCAGATGGAAATTAAACGGGAAGAAAGGTAAGAAACAAACACATAAAGTGTTGCGATATTTTTCAATAAAACCTAGATTGCAAAGACTGTATATTGCAAGACACACTACTAGAGATATGAGGTGGCATAAAGATGAACGTGTTAATAACGGTGTATTAAGACATCTAGCTGTCTCCATTGCTTGGAAATCCTTCGATGAGGAATATCCTAGTTTCTCAGTTGATCCTAGAAATGTTAGGATGGGTTTAACAAGCGACGGTTTCCAACCATATGGAAACATGAGTGCTGATGAATGAGTTTTGTACTCATAAATTAAATATTTTTATCTTATCTTTTTGCCTTAATTAAGCATTTATATCCCTTATTTGTCTTTAGTTTTGTGTATTCTTATAGATGAAGAGAAGAATCGGAAATTGACTCAATTGGAGGAATCAAAGCTAAATTGTGATTCTTTAGAAATGATGTCTATAAATCAAGCAGATAAAATAAATTCATTAAGGATGGCAGAGTAAGGAGCATTATCTTTTTGTCTCTTGAGATGCATCCTAATGGATATATGCATCAATTCAATCTTGATTTATGACCACATTTCTAAAAGAATTGAAACATAAAGATTCAAGGCAAAACACTCAATGTTAAAAATTTGTTTGCTGCTTGCTTTTCAACTTGATCTTACTACAGTATTTTGGCCGTATCTCAGAAAATACGTATATATTATGTACGAAATTTGGTAGATGAATAGATGACATAATTTCATACAACTTTCATGTTTATGTGATCAGCAAATTCAGATATCCAAAGGGTCAAAATTGAGCTAGAACATAACATGTTTACTGTTGCAGTCCAGTCCAACCTTACTATAGTATTTGGGCCATATTGCAGCAAATACATATTTAATGGACACGAAATTTTGTAGGTGAATAGCAGATATAATTTTCTACAACTTTGATGTTCAAGTGGTCAGCAAATTCGGACACTAAAAGGGCTGCAATTGGGCTAGAACCGAGCATATTTACTATTGCAGTCCAGCCTGACCTTTCTATAGTGTTTTGGCCATATATCACAAAATATGTGGCCAATATTTGTCTACATTATATGGATGGAAAGATAATAAAAATATCTACAACTCTTATGTTGATTGGATGAGCAGATTCTGTGTCTATCAAGGTGATATATCATGATGACTTTCGGGGCAGATAATGCAACACTATTGTCAACTTTAGTGCAATTTGCTACCCACCATTTTTGTCACCTACTTCCCTTATTTTGTCTATAAATAGAGACATATTGTGAGCTAAAGGAGGGGGGAAAGGATGAAGAGGGAGCTTGGAAAATCTTTGTGGAAGTTCTAAGTGTTTGTAATCCTTTTCTCTCTTTATACATTTTGTATCTTTACTTTCTTTCATAAGTTTTATCATGCTTCTTCATCTTTTATTTTGTTTTCTTACCTTGATTATGGAGAACTAATCTCCTAATGCTAAGGTGAAAGGGTGAAACTCTTGGTATAAAAATAATAATTTATCTAACTCTTAATTTTAATGTTTATACTTGATGTTGTATTTATCTTCTTATTTATTTTATTGTTATTTACTTTCTTAGAGGATGGCTTTGTTGCCCCTCTGTATTTATTTTTGGCCTTTCTATTATTTACTTTTGTGTTATTTACTTTCTTAGAGGATGGCTTTGTTGCCCCTCTGTATTTATTTTTTATGTTATTATTTTCTTATTATTTTTCTTCTGAGAGGACGACTCTGTCGCCTCTCTGTTATTTATTTTCTGCACTTTTATTATTTAATTTCTTGTTATTTACTTTTTTTAGAGGATGGCTTTGTTGCCCCTCTGTTATTTATTTTCTGCACTTTTATTATTTACTTTCTTAGAGGATGGTTTTCTTACCCCTCTGTTATTTATTTTCTGCACTTTTTGTATTTATTTTCTTGTTATTTCTTTTCTCAATGGATGGTTTTACCGCCTACTTTATATTATTATTATTGACTTTGTTTGTATATTTTTATTTTAAATTTTGTAAAGTGCAAATCTTGATACATTGTAGACAATCGTTGGCACAATAAATACTTGAATTATTCTTGATTTATTGTAGACAATATGATTGGCACGATGTATACTTGAATCCATTTTACAAAAGTTATTTACTATTAGTAATAGAATAAAAGAAGACAAATACACTTCATCTATAAACCAAAGCGCGTTTAATGTAATATCTTCCGAATGGAACCTCATTTACGTGAGGATTCCATTTGAGTAATAAAAGAGTTAAAATTTATTATTATTTAATGTACCAAGAGTGGATCCCCTAACCTTAGCATGTTTCTTACTTTGAACACATTCATATTTAATTTTAGTATTTTAGTTCTCTATTCAATACTCTTCTCGCAAAACAAACATTCTGGCAACTAGGTTAGAAATATTTATTTTGGATCTGAATTAAATTTTCTCAATTGGCAATCCTCGTGGGATCGACCTTGCATACCACTAAATCTATACTCCAATAGATTCGTGCGCTTGCGAGTTTTAATAAAAACAACAACAAGTGCCAACCATAGTATCTGGCCAGTTATTCTTGTACCATACAACTTAGCCCCTTGGAAATGCGTGAAACAACCATACTTCATGATGACACTTCTTATTCCAGGCCCTAAGTCTCCAGGAGATGATATAGATGTCTATTTAGAACCAATGATTGAGGAGTTAAAAGAATTATGGGAGGTAGGGGCAGAGACATATGATGCTCATTCACAATCAAACTTCAGTATGCGGGCAGCTATCATATGGACAATAAATGATTTTTCAGCATATGGAAATCTTTCTGGGTGGTTAACCAAAGGGAAATTGGCATATCGTTGTTGCCACAAATATACCCATTCTATATCATTGAGAAGCAAATTATGCTATATGGGCCATCGTCGTTTCTTGCCAGCCAATCATCCATGGCGTCGAAATAAAAGGGCCTTTGATGGTAAAGTAGAGAATAAAGTCGCACCTACATATCTGACAGTTGAAGAAGCACTTGAACATTTAGAACTCTTATCAAATGTGACATTCGAGAAAGGTCAAAAGCGAATGCGCGACCAATCTAGTGTTTTTTACAATTGGAAGAAGAAGAGCATTTTCTTTCAATTGCCTTATTGGAAAACACATTTGCTTCAACATAATCTCGATGTCATGCACATTGAGAGAAACATCTTGAATAATATTCTGTCTATAGTAATGGGAATGGCTAAAAAGACGAAGGATACAGTAAATAGTCGATATGATTTAGTGGACTTAGGAATAAGGCCCAGCTTGCATCCTATTGATGATGGAAACAAAATTTTACTACCAGCAACATCTTATGTGCTATCACCACAGGAAAAGTTAAAAGTGTGTAAATTTTTGGCCCAATTAAAGGTTCTCGATACATTTTCATCAAATATTTCGAGGTGTGTCAATGTCAAAGAAAGAAAGATATTTAGATTGAAGTGTCATGACCATCATATATTATTGCAAGAACTATTTCCAGATGCAATATGAGAGTTGTTGCCTAAAGAGGTGAGTGATCCTATAATAGAGTTGACACAATTTTTCAAGATTCTTTGCTCAAAGTGTTTAACTATGGAAGATTTGAATTCCATAGAAAAACAAATTGCCATAACCTTGTGCAAACTAGAAACTGTGTTCCCTCTAGCATTCTTCGATATCATGGTTCATCTACCAATTCATTTGGCAAGAGAGGCAAGGATTGTTGGACCTGTTCAATACCGATGGATGTATCCAATTGAAAGGTAACAATGTGATATATACTTGGGCTTTAGTTTCATTTTTTAGTAGATAGCATAGTTATTTCAATTCACATTTACAGGTATCTACACATATTAAAATCATATGTTCGTAATAAAGCTCGTCCCAAGGGCTCAATCGCTGAAGGCTATTTAGCAGATGAAAGTCTCAAGTTCTGCTCAAGATATTTGATCAATATCCCAACAAAATTTAATAAAACTCCAAGGAATGATGATGGGAACATGACAGCTTATGGGGAGTCAATATTTGACCAGAGCGGGCAACCAGGAGGTGCTGCCAAATTAATTACTTTACCTAATAAAGAATTTGATCAAGCATGTCTATACGTACTACAAAATTGCGAAAAAGTTTGGCCATTCATAGAGTAAGTATACAATATTTTACTAGCAATTAAATTTTTACTAGATTAAACTCATTTGATGAAATGATGTGTTGTAGAGAGCACAAAAATGAGCTTCAAGCACGTGTATCAAATGTTGATTCAAGACATATCTCAGAGTTTCCTCAATGGTTTAATCATCAAGTAAGTGTCTTTCAATTATGCCTACAATGCAATATGTTATAAGATGTGTCATAACCTCTAGATGTTTTATAATTTTCAATAGGTTATGAAGTTAGATTCACAGTGGCGAGGAGACAATGAGCTTGTTAGCTTAGCTATAGGTCCTCAAAGAGTTGTATGTAGGTATACAACATTCCTGATCAATGGATTTAGGTTCCATACAAGAGATCGATAATCTCAAAGAAAAACTCAAAATAGTGGAGTTTTAGTGAAGGGGGATGATTCAAATCCTGAGAAAGAATATTATGGTGTCGTTAAGGATATCTATAAGCTTTCTTATGTGGGAGAAAGGAAAATATATCTTTTTAAGTGTCATTGATGGGATGTTGCTCACTTAGGAAGAGGATATAAAGTTGACAGACATGGATACACAAGTGTGAATACTCGTTGTTCGTTGAATACAAATGAACCATTCGTCATGGCATCTCAAGTAGAACAAGTATTTTATTTAAATGACACGGTCGATCAAGATTGGCTTGTTGTTGTGAAAACAAATCCCTACGACCTTTTTAGCATGCCTCGTCAAGATGCTTACCAACAAGAGGAGGTTGAACATAATTTATTTATTCACATTGAGGACACGAATGATATTGCAGTGGCGTTATATAGGGATGACATGCAACCTCAAAGCCTCAACCATCAGAATGAGGGCACAAGTGCTAGAGAAGTTAATTTCATCAATGACAATCAGGAAGATGAGACTATGGATGAAGAAAGTGATGAAGGAGAATTTTTATCTGGAGACTCAATGTGAAACATCATGTAGTGTAAAATGTTTACATATGCTTAATTTCTTGTTGTTTTATATTATTCACATGCAGTTATTATATTTCTGTAATCATTTATGTCATATTTAAGTGTGGAAATGACAACATGTTCTATTTATATGCAACAAGTGGGTTTAATGATGGTGGAAAGAGGAAGAGGTGGACGAGGTGGTCATAGACATAAAGTAGTCGCGCGAGGCCCTTTAAATGAAGAACCCCCACAGCTATCTATACAGCCACACAATGAAGAGACCCAGGCACTGCCCGCCACACCAACTTCTTGATGTCCGATTAGTAGTGCAGGTATAGATATAGAATACTCAACACATGTTACTTAAGATTGATAATTATAAAGGTAATAACAATCATCACTTGATTAACAGCTTCTTGCAGTGCATCTAGAAAGGTTAGGGGAAGTTATAAATGCCTTACCGTGGATGGAAAGATAAAAAATGGACAAAAAATTGTAGTTGAAATCTCCGATGAGATCCTTCTAGCCGTAGGAGAAGGATCGAGGGATATCGTCAACTACATTGGGTATATCACACGATGCACATATTCATTGAAAGTGAGAAAGTGGACCAATATTTGGGAAGGATATGGAGAAGGGATTTTGATTAGAATGAAGATAACAACTAGTATATTTGTCTATCATACTATTGTTAGTATACATTTCATAGAGTTATCACCTTTGGGTTTATTATTATAGGAAAAATTTGAGGTCAGAAGAACTCCAGAGAGACAATTTGATGCATTTATTCATGCCACTACACAAAGGTGTTACAGAACTTGGAGGACAAACTTGCATGAGCACTACTCTTTGTATGACACTAACAAACAAAGACTCGTGAATCTTCCTCCTGGAATCCATGATGATGATTGGAGGCATTTGATCAGTTATTTTGACTCAGATGCTTTTAAGGTAGTTCATATTAACACATTTTAGTAGCAAGTACAATGACAAATGCACTAAGCTCATTTTATGTTAAACACAGGACAAAAACTCAACAAATGCACAAAATAGGGCTAAGAAAACAACAAAGCATACTCGCGGTTCTCAGTCATGTGCAGAATTGAGGAATCAACAGTGAAATTTTAGAGTAATGTACTTTTATGTATATATTTATGTGCATGATGAGTAACAATAATGTTTTATAATAGAGAAATCTTGAAACTGGAAAGAAGGCACCAATTGATCAAATATGGGAGCTGCAACATACACGTAAGACTAAAGAAGGCAATGTCGTATGGTTCGATGCAAAATCTCAAGAAGTTCATATATAATTACTGCAACGTTTATTACTATTTAGAAATTATAATTTATATTTGTATTTTTATTTCAAATGTATGCTTTGTTGAATCGTAGGGCCAACTTCAAGAGATTATAGCCAAGCAATCTCAAAAAGATGCCACAGCACATTTAAGCAATAATGAAATCTTGACTCAAGTACTTGGTCAAAGGTCAGGGTTCTTTCGCGGTAAAGGATACGATGTGAAACCTCCCTCTAAGAGAGTCATTGATCGAATTACACCTCAAGAAATTCAAGAGCAGAAAAGGAAATTACGTGAAGAAGTTGTTGCGGAGGTACGTGAAGAGATGAGAGTTCGAGAAGAGAGGTTGCAGGCACAGTTTGAAGAAAAGCTAGAATCGCAGATGGCTTCTCTTATCGCATCTCTCCAACAGGTATTTCTTGATAAGATTTTCTTGGTTCAATTACATTATGTAATTTTAACTACAAACTATAAATCAAATATGCTTATAAATTAAACCCACATCATTCATATACTCGCCAAACTTGATTTAACTATTTTATTGTATTATTAGCTCCTTTTTCTATTATCTCGATTATTTCCTTGTTTGTAACTGCTCACAAGTATTGATTTAACAATATAACCTTAATTATATTATTATCACTTCTAACCTTTTTGTGCTACTGTTGCTAAGCTGGAAAGTTTGAAATTGATGAATCAATTATATTCTAGTGATTTTATGTCTGCATAAATGTAGTTTTAAACTTGTTGGTTCAACTAAATCCACCTTTATGTATGCTTTCAAAGTATTATAAATATTTTTTTTTATCCTAATTCGCTTAAATAATTTTATTGTCTGTGAATAGGGAAAAATTCCGCTAAGTCTTATTGGTAGTGCTGCACCGGGATCTACAGCTAATACAACACAAACATCTCCAAGAGAACCACCAACTTGATTGGTTCATTTCACTTTATTGTTATGTGTGTTGGCTTTTATTTACAAATGGTATTTGTCTCAAACATTTGTTAGATTTGAAATCATGTTAATGTATACTAAAGTAGAGAGACATTGTCTTGTCTATGTTTGTAATATTTTTGAAAATTGAACCTAAGTTTTATTATTGTATTTCTCATAAATCTTTTATATGTCAATTTTCTTGACAAAGAAAAGGAAAATAATGGAAAATATGAATAAAGCATTCGAGAAAGTTAAGACACTAGTGGAAATGGAGGTGGAAGAAGATGAACAACAAGCTACGGCACTGTAGAAGAGTAACTCATTCGTATATTTGGAACTAATTTAATCATAACTGCACCTGGTCCACCAACTAGGTGTTTGCTTTTATGGAATCTATTGTTAATCCTTTTCTTTTTGATATATTTGGTGACAGAAAAATTTTACAAGCAGCAATTGGTATCAGGTATTTTTTTTTACCATGTTGTATTGCATGATATTAGCTACCACATATTTATTGTATATCTCTATATAGAGTAAGTATTAAAGTGCTAACTTTATTTTGCGTTTGACTCCTTTATAGCATATTATTTGTTGATTGCTAATGTCTTACAAACTTAAAATTTTGCAACAATATTATTTATCGTAAGCCCAAGAACTATCATGTTTAGTTGTAGTAGAAGTAAACAGACTACATCCTTCTTGGTTGACACATGGAGAAGTTGGTAATCATGATTTGTAGGTAGTGTGGTTTAGTCTTAGTTAGTGCATCATACTTAGGTCTGGGTTTTGAGTCATGAATTTTGATGTAGGATGAAATATTTTCAAAACATAACTGCTATTGATTTAGAAATCCTTTTTGGATGGACATATATGAGTTTCTAAACCTAGTAGTTCACTATGGTTTAGAGGGATATTAGTTATTAACTACTCCACTTTTGATCTAATATTGATGTCACTTTATTGAGATTTTGATACTTTCAAATAGTTGACTATATATTTCAAATGCCAAATCTTGTATGACATAGGAAATATAAAAAAATCTATCATGAGATACGATAATGTCTTACAACTAAATTTTCTAATTTTCTTCTATATTGGAAGGATTTTTTCATAATTTTTTTGTTATTAAAATTTTTTCTTTAGCATAATTATGCCAATTGTAGTTTTATTTCCTCATATGAGGTTTGAATATCTAAAACAAAGTTTGGTTCCCAAATTTAACATTAATTTTTCTTTTGCTTTCTTGATAATGATATTTGTTAAAGCCTCGAGTCTACTAAATTTCTTACTATCTTACATGATAATGTTTAATTTACATTTTCTTCACCCTTAATTGCTGACTAGAATATTTCTACTAGAACCGATGGTGAAGATCAACCGATTGTAAGTACTCATTCTAGGCCAAGGCCATCTTTTCATGAAACTAATGGGGAAGTTGTACCATCTCATAAGAGGTATGCAATCCAATGAACTGTGTAGTACTATCTATTCTTACTTTGTTATTAACCTTTGAACTCTTGATGAGTATTTAATTTTTTTTTTACTACACGAATGTTTCTAGTAACTATTGCTAAAAATGTACTTTCCTAAGTGAAAATAACAGGTTGATTTAGAAAGTGCTATTGATATTAATGATGATAGCGACTTTAGCCTAAAATATATTTTCCTAATTATGTGGCTAAAACATTTATTCATTTTCATACCTTTTTAACTCTTATAAGAACAAAAGGCTCATCGCTTTTAAGACTTTTATTTATTGTTCCTGCGCAAATCAAGTTTATGAAAGGGTAGGTCTTGTGAAGATGCAAATGTGCAAATGACTTATGCCTTGGAGCATATGATTCATTTTCCCCAGTGAGATTTGAGCTAATGAATTTCAAGTTACTCAATTAATTTTTTGTATGAGCAATTATGTTGTAATCTGATTGTTTGGAGTTGTTAATTAACCTTCTAGGTGTATGCACTTGCTTCTACTGATGTTGCTCTTGAAAATTGTAACATTAAAAATTTTATTTTTTCAATAAATGTGTCCTAGGTTAATACTATTGTACCTTTGCTTTGTCTTTGTCTCATTTATATGTGACTCGCAAGGTTAGAGATATATCATTCGTGACTATTAAGGTTCTAACTTATTGCTAGAGTAGGGCCCTTACTAATCTTATGATTTATAAAATTTAGTTTTTATCAATATGTCTATTTAACCATACTGCTAATTGGTTCATTGCAAGTGTCAAACGTTGTCTAAATAATTAAATATCTCTCACTTGTGCCATTTTGGTGGTAAATAAGTTAAACATTACATTGTATAATGCAGGCAACAACATTCAAGCATTCCAATTAATGAAGTAATATTTACCTCTGTTGACAAGTTGAAGCTTCTTAGCTAGGTGTGTTTCCAAAGCATATCCTAATAGTTTTGATGTGAATGGAAATAAGAAAGTTCATTATGTTTGAATGTTTTAGGTGTGAATTTGATTATGGCTTTGCTAGGGCAATATATTATTTTCTAAAGGTCAACTAATAATTTCACTACTTAAGACTTTTTTTGGCCATTAACCACATTTTATGTTATTTTTATCGAATTAATCATAATTTTGGTTTTTTTTAATAGAAGAAAATTTTGTTATATAAATTAGGAAGATTAGGAGTCATGTTTGGTTCCTTGTAAAATTATAAATATTACGGTTTTGTACAAATGGGAAGTTTTATGTAGTTTGAATTTTGGTTATTGGTTTATGATTGATTTCTTCTGACAAATAATTATTTTGTTTTAGCTGTCTGCTTTGCTATTTGAAATTGGGCTTAACATTCAGGAAGTATATGTTTTTTCCATAACTGATGACTACTCCCTTAATGTTTTTGTGGTGGATGGATGGTCAGTGGAGGTACACTACTACTTATAAAGTGTTTTATGGCATGTGTTGTTCCTTGGAGATCGTTTCAATATTGTATCTTCAACTACTTTCATTGTTTATTATTGAGAATGGTTTATCTGATAGAGGCATTTGTGCTCTACTGCTATTGTTTATATTTGTAATCTCTTAAGTTTATACTACTATTTTTTATATACACATTTTATCACATCTTTCATAATGCTTCAGTGGGTTCAACTCCACATTTGTTTCATGATCTTAACCTTTTTTTTGGTTTAGAATAGGAGGTCTACAATCTTGGTTGGGGAATAAGGGGATAAGGCTCTATCTATGAGGAAAATGGAAAAATCACATGGTAGGTCCTAGTGGAATTTGAACACAGGACTCTGCAGAACTTTGAGCCTAATGGCACAGAGCCGTAGACAGTGACCATAAGTTACCATCATCTGAACTTTGGTGACCCATTAGATGTGACATAATTTTGGATGCCCCCTTAAATGTTGCATATGCTTTTATCACAATAATTTCAATTTTAGTAAAACAAAAAGTCATAAGAATTGAGCTTCTAGATTATTAAGGAACATAGTTATTATATCTTTTATGATAGGAATCTGTGATCAGTGCAAATGTCGCTGACTATGCAATGTTGTGCTCAGAAAACAGATGGTTTGTATAAGGCTATGGAAAGAGCTGTAGTGAGAGTGAGGTACGTTGTGTCTCCTTAACCTTATATTTTGAAGTTTAGATGTTTGGTTTTATTTATGAAATGCTGAAATTTTAGAGTTTTCTTAAACATTACTTGTGAGTATGGGCTCTAGGGAAGGAGATACTAACCTGTTTGTTTCCTGAGAAGTTAAATTTTTTTCATTTTGAGAAAATGATTGAAAGCATGCTCCAACCAAATCTAAATTTGAGCCTAAAACAGAAGTTATAATCTAAATTCACCTCTACCATCATTTGTATGATCTAAACGTATCTAAAAAGGGTGAAAAACTATTCTACTATTATATGTTGTCACCCACTTTTCTTTATATAGCCACTTTCTATGTTCTAACTTCTGAGATAGTTTGCAAGCAATCACACATGGGTTTGATGGTTATGTGGTCAATTTTTAATTTACTTGTGTTTCTCAAAACTGTTTGCACATTAGCATGTTGATTTATCTAGCTAAATTTTTTTTCATATTTAATATTGCCATAATTAGGGTCTTATGTCTTACACTATCTATCTTGTGATGTAGGTTCCTATAAAAAATTCATGACACATTTGATCTCTCAACTTATCATGTCCCAAAAGATATTGACAACAGCACCAATAGCAAGTGATTTGTACATAATACTACAGAGCTGCAACTTTATTAGTGAAGAGAAGGAATATGTATAAACCTTCAGTTTTGTAAATGCATTGTATATATGAAATTTGTATTGGATTTAGTCTCTTATTTTATTTTTACGGAACTTGCATGTATTGCGTGCCTTTTGTATTTAAACCATGTTTGATCTTGTTTTTATCTATGCTACAGCAATATTCCTGGCAAGTATGATAATTTCTTTGTTTTGTGCTCTTTATGTAATTCAGGGTGTATCTATACTCACTTTATTTTGTATAAAGGATCTTTTTTATCTGTACATAGATATTAAAGAAAAATATTTTATTAATTTTTACTTTTCTTTCGATTTTGTTACATATTATCATATTTTTATTATAAAATATAGTGAAAATATAAAATAAAAAAATAAAAAAAAATTTATACTGTCAATTTTAAAATTGTAAAAATTTAAATAAAAAAATTAAAAAAAAATGCTTCTGTGGCAACATTTGTGGCCACCACAATTTCTATTGCCATGAAAAAACCATTTTTCGTGGTGACAAATATTGCAACTAAAACCCGTTTTTCAGCGGCGACTTGGAAATGTCGCTACAAAATGGTTTTCGGTGGCGACATGAAAAAGTCACCACTGAAGGGTTTTTAGTGGCGACATAAGAGGTCACCACTGAAGGGTTTTTAGTGGCGACGTAATAGGTCGCCACTGAAGTATTTCAGTGGCGATTAAAAAAGACGCCACTGAAACCCTTAAGTGGCAACATAAAATGTGGCCATGGAAAACCATTCGGTGGCGACTTAAAATGTGGCCACAGAAACCCTTTAGTGGCGCATTAAAAAGGTGCCCACTGAATCTCCTAAATTCACAAGTCGCCACACTATTACTAGTTGTTAGTGGCAATTTTTTATGTTTTGGTGTCAATTGTTTTCTTTTGGGGGCGACTTATTTCGCCACTAAAATATAGTTTCTATGGCGCTTAATATCGTTGCCACTAAAGATATAATTTTTGGTGGTGACTCCTTTTCGTTGTAACATCCCTAATTTCGTTTCTTTTATTGATAAAAGTACATAAATATTTAATAAAGGAAATAAAATTTATTAGACAATATTTTAGATATCTAAGGAAATATAATCCTTAGAAATTCTTCACCTTATGTATATGCATAGAAAATGTTTCTAACATTAAGAGAACAAATAAAAAGGAAAAACCTAATAGGAAAAAAAATAGAAATAACATACTAAAGAGATGCAAAATTCTTGGATAAGGAAGATAAATTTTTAAAAACAAGTAAAGGTCTTAAAATTTCAAGAACATTGGATTAGGGTAATTTTTTCTAATTCAAGAACTTGAGTTACTAAGTTTAACATCTTTACCCATACATTGGCCTTTTACCTATGGACACTTCATATAGAGTTTTTCCACTTCATATAAGTTTCTAGCAAGCCCATTGGATAACCTAAGCAAGAAATAAAATATAGACTTGGACTAGGATATAGTAATTGCACCAATAGCCCAAAAATTATGAAAATGTGACCAAGCCCTCCAAGAAAGGTAGAATTTTATCCAAAGCAAAGAAAATGGGTAGGAATAAGCCCAAATCCAAGAGGAAAAATAAAATAAAATAAATTAGGTGATGATATAATAATGTAATAATAATAAAGATTAGGTTACAAGGCATTAAGACAAAAATTTAGCAACTGGTGTGATTCTACATTCATAATTTTGGCAAGTGGCATGATAATACAAGGCTTTAGGACAAAAACATCTATATCCTACACTCATAATTTTAGCAAGTGGTATGATAATACATGGCATTAGGACAAAACATTCATATCCCACACAAATAATATCAACCAAAAAATGGAGATTCAAGGGTTAGAAATTTGCCACCTAAAAAGGCAAACCTATCATACTTGTTTAAGACAAAAGAAAATGGAAACGAATCCCTAAATCAAAGGGACCTTGTCCCTTATCTTAAGAACATATCATCATAATTTTCAAAATAAAAATCTCCTTTTCCTATGCATATCTTGACTAAGGAAGAGGAAGACAAGAACATAAGTTATTTGTTTTCCAAAAATTCAACAAAGTGTATCCTAATTGTGATAAGGTAGACCCATAATCATGAAAGGTGTATTATTTGGTGGTCTATTTAAGCAAAACCCACCCCTACAACATTTTAATTTCGTCCAAGTGAGGAAGAGAGAGAAATAGAAGAAAGGTAGAGTGAGGAAATGAGAGAAAGAGAGGAGAAGAAAGGAAGGAAGAAGAAGGAGAAATTTAGAAGGCTAAGTACTCAAGGTAAGTTACCTTAATCTCCATTTGAATCCATTTTTCTTCTTCATCTTTGAGGTTCAAAAACTCACCCTCCTTCTCTTACCTAAGCTGCTAGAAAAGCTAAGGGAAGGGAGGAATCTTGCTACTTCTTTCAAGAAGAAACAAGAAAACTAATTCACTAAGTGAGCTAGGGAGATTCTTAGGTAAGTTTAACAATATTTCTTTTTGAAGAAAACTTTTGAAACTTATAATATTTATATGAGATTTTGATCTTAGAACTTTGATGATTGGTTATGGATGTTGCTATATCATGTTACATATTGATCTTGCATGTGATGTATGTTTGAATACTTAGACTGGTATAGAAAGTTCTGCATAGGTATGGCTATGGGTGGCAAAAATTTTAGCTTTTGTGTTTTAATTTCTGCGAATTTTCTGTATGGAATTAAAATAAATAGTTAACATAAGAATTATATCTACGTGTGTCGCAGATTTTTAGCCATTGGAATCATTCAATTTGGAGTCCATATGAGGTAGATATGGTCCGATTGGTAAGAAAAGGTCAGAAAATGGTTCACTAGGGAAGAATATGTTAGGATAGCTTCTGTGTTTTAATTTCTGGGAATTATCTGTATGGAATTAAAATAAATGATTAACATAAGAATTATAACAATGTGTGTCAAGGATTTTTAGCCACTGGAATCATTCAATTTGGAGTCCATATGAGGTAGATATCATCCAATTAGTAAGCAAAGGTCATAAAATGGTTCATCAGGGAAGAATATGTTAGGATAACTTCTGTGTTTTAATTTCTGGGAATTATCTGTAGGGAATTAAAATAAATGGTTAACATAAGAATTAAATATATATGTGTTATGGATTTTTAGCCACTGAAATCATTCAATTTGGAGTCCATATGAGGTAGACATGGTCCGTTTAGTAGCCAAAGGTCAGAAAATGGTTCATAAGGGAAGAAAATGTTAGGATAGCTTCTGTATTTTAATTTCTGGGAATTATCTATATGGAATTAAAATAAATGGTTAACATAAGAATTATAACGATGTGTGTCACGGATTTTTAGCCACTGGAATCATTCAATTTGGAGTCCATATGAGGAGGATATGAGCTGATTAGTAGTCAAAGGTCAGAAAATGGTTCATTAAGTTGGAGTTGGAGTCCATATAAGGTAGATATGGTCCGATTAGTAGGTAGAGGTCAGAACCTATCCGAGAAGAAATAACCAGTACATTGAGGGAGTAATATCACCTTGATTTCTTAATATTTTGCTACAATGTTCAACATAATAGTTTTAGATAATTGTTTTATCTTGAAATTGACACCAAGATCACCTACATCAGAGTTCAATTAAGGGAGTTATGCTATGATTAGTAAGAGAAGGTTAGATATGATGAAAACCTACATCAAGAAAATAAAGAAATAAAATTAATATTTAAAAAAGAATATGAATCTTATAATGACTAGTATATGCCATAGCCATTGTCATTGTATGAACTTCTTACCATCTTAAGTGTAAAATTCTGACATGGAAATATTTTATAAAGTGATATTTGAAATGGTTATGTTCATAGCATGATTACCAATGATTTATGGTAATAGTTATATTTTGATGAACATACTTGTTATTGAAAGCATAGTTTTGGCTATAATTGTGAAAAGAAAAGAAATGAGCACGGTCACATGGCAAACCATGTGGTGCACCAGTAGGGGACGTCCTACCAACGGTTATGATTATGATTATGAGAAAAGAAAGAGAAAGTGTGCCATGTCGGACGGAGTAAGAAAAGCCCGTACCGGAGAGTAGAGGATAATCACCCTGACCAGGGTAGCTTGAAATGAGAATAAGTTGATGGCCATCATAAGATATTCTGAAAATAGTTAATCCTGTCATACATTTCATTACTGTATGATTCGTCATCCCATCCGTGCAGTATCTCTGTTTTTGATCCTGGCTCGAGACCTCCATTCTCCTTTCCCCGTTTTGGATTTTTGATGAAGAATTTTTTGCTGATAACTGGAAAATGAAAATTGGAATTGGTTTGAACTTTTGGGAATTTCTACTGACGGGAAACCAAGTTGATCAGAGCCCAAAACATCGTTCAACGGAGGATGCTATTTAGGAGTTTTAGTTTTCTAATCCTAACCCATAAATTTGGTTTGACTGGGTGAAATATTTCAATCTAGAATTCTAGGAAAACAGCTAAAAGATGAAGAAAGTACCAGAAAAATGGAAGGAAAAAGAAGAAGGTTCACCTGAAAGCGAGAGAATGAAAAAAAGCGTACTCACTTGTTTCACCAAACACACTTCATTATAGCATATTTTTTTCAAAGCCAAAAACGGGTCAAACCAACCTTCCTCCCTCCACCGAATGCTAAGATTAAAAAATAACTGGTGAATTCTATCTTTCTTTGTTTGTGCTGCTTGGGTAATATGATTTTTACTGATTATAAGGAATGGTATAGTTTAGTTCGCAATTTATGTTCGCAATTTATTTCCAGCTTAGTAGCACTGTATGTAATTATGTCCGGGTGGTTGAAGAATGATTATTAATTCATCAAACTAGCTAGGAACAAATTAAAAGAGAAACTTACGTAGGAAAATATATTTTATGCTTTAAAAGAGGGTTGCTTTCTGGGTTTCTGTTTGAGAAAAACTAGTGTTTCAAGTTGCAGTTAAAAATTCTATCATATTATTGTCCACGTAAATCATAGTTGGCTTGAAAAGAACATGTACCATGTGAGGCCTTGCATTAGGATTTCCACCAAAAGGAAATTGAATATAATATATGGCGATACCAAGGTTTCATAGAAACTAGCAAGTGACTGCTGAAGGGCATTTTATTCATTATTTATTTTCCTTTATCATCATATCAATTATCATCAACTCTCACATGAAGAAATCTCTCACCCTCTCCCTGAAAACTTTTTCTCAAGGTAATCTAGATGTTATCTTGGTTTTGATGGTTAGAGATTAAAGTACAATTATTCATGACCGTTTATTTAATAATTTTAATTTTTAACATAATATTATAGTCTTTATGACCAATGATCAATCTTTCATCCGCTTAATTTTTTTTTAAAAGAGTTTGAGGCCCTTTGAACCCAATTCCTTTTTGTTCGTCTTTTGCAATATTTGGATGGAAGATCACATAATTTTGTACTCTTAAATTAGTTTTGAAGATTCAAGAATTCGTGGAGATGAATTCAAAGTAATTAGTTTTAGTGAATGAGAAGAAAGTAAAACTTTGAAAAGCTGCGCTTTGGGTCGTTTATGCATTATTGGTGTGAGTTGGTTTTTGTGGATTGGTTTTCTGTGATATGGTTGACATGTTGAAGTTTTGTTAGTCACATCTTCATTGTATTTAATTTTTAGACTGTTCGTTTTTATATTGGAACTCTATGCCTTGGTTGCTTATATTTTGAAGATGTTCAGGAAATGGTTGCCTAATGATGCAATTTGAGTTTGATTCAGATTGAGTTTGAGTATTGAATTCAGTTTGAGTTTGATTCAGATTGAGTTTGACTTCTAGATTAAAGTATACTGTTCAGGTTTTATTTGTCTTGATTTAAATTGAGTTTGAGTATTGGATGATATACAAGAATTGTGTACTGGATGATATACATGAATTGTAAATAGTTCTATTTGATCAGTTCCTCACCACACTGTGACGCTGCATCGGCGCGAGAAAAGAAGCGGGCCACGGGGAGTAGGGGCTGGGAAGGATTCTTCACAACGAAGCAGTATTCACGAGCTGGAAGATAGAGAGAGAGAGCAAGAGGGAAGGCCTGGATTCTCTTGGCTTTCTCCTTCTTTCATTTGAGTGAAGAGAAAATGGAACCAGCGAGAGCGCGACGTTGACGGCGCTGGCAAGCATCTCATTGCTTCGTCATCGGCGGAGTAAGGTCAGGCTAATCTTTGTCCTAGAGTTCCTCATTGCGGCTCCATCCTTGTATACTGCCAATCAAAAGTAAGTAAGCTTCTATTTTCTGTTTTATTTATTATTTATTATTTTATTTTTTTATTGAAAGAGCCCCATAATTATTCTCTTGGTCCTCTAAATATTTGAACTTTGTTCTTTCCCTTTCCAGTTTAAATGCCCCTGTTGTTTATCCATGTTATATAACGTTTAAGTGGGTATTAGTCCATGGACTTCTAAACTTGAACCTACATGTGTCTATTTGCCCTTGCTTATGTGAGAGTTAGAGTGATAACCTTATATTCAGCGTCTATGATTTAATATTATATCATGAGGTATCCTTATTTGGTAATGTTAATATGATTGTGCTCTGTTGTGTAGACCCGCCGTGGAGTGCTATGAGAATGAATTTTCAGCTGTTAATGATTTATATTGTTATGGAAATTGTTTATAATTATTTTTTTCTCCTTAATATCAATCTACTTAGTTTACTATTAAAACCCTGATTACATGTGACTGTTAGTCTTGAGGTAGTTGTGGGGATTAAGAGTGAGAGTCCTACAAAGTAGCAAACTACAGGTAGTAATCTTGTAATCTCATTTGGTGTTGATAGTGAATAATCTCCTGATTCTCCTCTCTTCCATGAACTTAGGCAAAGGTTCCGAAGTAACCACCTTACGTATTACATGTTCCACTGCACGCTTGTTTATTTGGTTCTTGGTTCTTGTTATTTTTGTGGGGG
Source organism: Gleditsia sinensis (assembly GCA_037074535.1). Taxonomy (NCBI): domain Eukaryota; kingdom Viridiplantae; phylum Streptophyta; class Magnoliopsida; order Fabales; family Fabaceae; genus Gleditsia; species Gleditsia sinensis. The sequence goes on from CM073466.1 coordinate 60,372,197, forward strand.
GTTTTCAGAACAGTTTTATTTCTTACTTGCTACTAGTGTTCACTGAATCTGAGTGATCACGAATTGCCAATTTTAATGCATCTAGATTAATTTGAAAGATTTTCTTCCGTTGTATTGCTTCCTCCTTTAGTATAAGTTAAATCTCAGATTACTATTTCATGGGGAAGCCAAGGTAGTTGAATATGACAATGGAAAGGGCTACCCTCTTTTCACAGGTCACTAAATTTAGCAGACCTAATATGTCAAAAACCTGAAAACGAAGATGGTATTATCTATTTTCTTAAATGGGTTGGATTGGGCTTGCAGTTAGCTGAATAGGTTACTGTTAATACAAATGACAGAAACTTCTATACTGCTAGAGGAATGCATAGAGACTAACATAGTAAAATAAGAAATTGAAAGATTTCATTGAAATTATTTGTTTGGAAATTTCCAGAAAAGCTAATAATAGGTTCTTGTCTTCATCAGAATGATAGGGCTGTGATGATCTTTACTTAACTTGTTGAAGAGATAAAATATAACCTAGGTATATCTTTTTGATCTTATCAGATTGTGTTTACTGACCATGCATGTAAAACTGCGTTGGGTTGGGTTGGATCATATGAGATCCACCGGATGTGATTCACTGCTATCCCTGTTTGGCGTTGGTAATTTCAGTGGAAGAGGTTTCTTTTGGAAGTGGATTGAGAAACAGAAAAAGAAACCACTGCTATGTTTTAGAGCAAGTTTTGGAATTGAAAAGAGATCTCTTCTATATGTATATGGAAAAAAGAACCCTTTGTTGCAGAGTGTTAAATCAGAAAAAAAATAAGAGAAACACATAATTATAAAGTGTAGTACATGTGAAAGACCTACACCAGTCTTTGATATTTAAGGCAAAGATACAAATAAGTAAATAATTACAAATATAATAATGATCCCCTTAATCAAGGGATAAGATGGTTACTATAATCCCTTAAATCAAGGGATATAACTAATATTCTCTAATCACACATAATTAATTCTAACACTCCCCCTCAAATTGGAGTATATAGATTATATGCACCAAAATTGTTACAAATGTCATTTATTCGTGGACTCCTTATGGACTTGGTGAAAATGTCAGCAAGTTGATTATTAGAATTGACAAAACTTGTGGTAATGGTCCTGATAAAATCTTCTTTTTAATAAAGTGATAATCAACTTTTATATGTTTGGTTTGTTCATGAAATATGAGATTAAAGGCAATGTGTAAAGCAGCTTGATTGTCACAAATTAGTTCCATTTTGTCAATTTCTTCAAATTGCAAGTCTCAAAGCAATTGCATAATCCATACTAGCTTGCATGTAGCCGGGTTATTGCCCGATATTCAGCCTCTGAACTAGATCTAGCAATCACTTGTTTTTTGCTTTTTTGGGATACCAAGTTTCTTCCAACAAATACACAATAGTCGGTAGTTGATGGTCGATCTAAGGGAGGTCATGCTTAATTGGCATCTACAGACCCAATTATTTGAGTATGTTGATAATTCTCATACAATAGTCCTTTTCCAAAAGAACATTTGATATATCTTAGAATGCGTATCATGGCATCCCAGTGACTCGTACGTGGAGATTGTAGGAATTGACTTACAACACTCACTGCAAAAGAGATATTTAGTTGAGTAATCATGAGATAGTTTAATTTTTCCACAAGTCTGCTAGATCTACTAGGATCATATAAAGGCTCTCCCTGTTCAGATAGAAGTTTAGCATTTGGATCTTTCAGACTTTCAATTGATTTACAGTCTAACATATATTTTTTTAAAGAAGATCTAAAACATATTTTATCTGAGAGATTACAATACTAGTACTGGATTGTTCCACTTCAATACCTAGGAAATATTTTAACTTCCCTAGGTCTTTAGTCTGAAAATTCTTGAGAAGATGCTATTTTGAGTTGGAAAATCCGTTATTGGTCATTCCCTATGATGAGTAGACAATTAAATAAATACAGCGGCCAGAAGATCGGTGTACATAAAAAATTGAGTGATTAACTTCACTCCGAGTCATCCCAAATTGTTGAACCACACTATTAAACCGGCTAAATCAAGTTCGAAGAGATTGTTTCAAACCGTAGATAGACTGTTGTAGTTGACATACTAGTCTAGAGTTTCTTTAAGCAACAAAGCCAGGTGGTTGCTCCATATACACCTCATCCTCAAGATCTCCATGTAGGAAGACATTCTTACTATTTAGTTGATAGAGATGCCAATGTTACATGGCAACAATGGACAACATAAGCCGAATGGAAGCCATTTTTATAATTGGAGAGAAAGTATCAACATAATCCAACCCAAAAATATGGGTATAACTTTTGGCAACCAAGCGAGCCTTAAGAGGATTAACAGTGCCATCAGGTCCAATTTTAACTGTATAAATCTAACGACAACCAATAGTAGACTTGCCATGAGGGAGATGTGTCAATTTCCAAGTGCCACAAGATTGTAGTGCGGTTATTTCATCAAAACCATGCCGCCATCTAGGGTGAGATAGAGCTTCCTGTGTGATTTGAAGAATAGAGACAAAATGCAAAGACGATACAAAGACATAATAGAGAGAGGATAACCGATGATAATTCACAAAATTGTAAACAGAATGGGGGTTACAAGAAGAGCAAATACCTTTTCTAAGGACAATAGGATAACCATCAGGTGGAGACAGGGTCAAATCAGGTTTTGAAGTTGAATCTGCTGGTGAATCATGACGAACATCCATAGGGTCTGTAGGAGTGTTGTTGGGTACATGGCGACGATAAACTTGGAGGGATAAAATTGACGGTGGTGGTGAAACTCTGTTAAAAGAACAATGGGAAAGTCAAACAGTAACAATAGTCTGATCAACAGAATTCGATGGTGAGTAATAAGAAGATTGCTAAAAAAATGTAACATTTGTAGACACAAAGATCTGACGAATTAAGGGAGAGTAACATAAGTATCATTTTTGCAATTTAGAGTAGCCCAAGAAGATGCATTTAAATGACTTAATGACAAGCTTATCATAATTTGCGATATGATTATGGACAAAACAAACACATATAAAGACACGAGGAGGGAGATGATACAATGGTTGATATGGAAATATAAGAGAATGAGGGACTTGAACTTGGAGCATTGAGGATGGCATACGGTTGATTAAGTAACAAGTTGTAAGAACAACATCATTCCAGAAAGAAAGTGGAACATGGTGATGAAGTAATAAAGTGCGAGCGATCTCAATTAAATGACGATTTTTGTTCTGCAACACCATTTTGTTGTGATGTATGAGCACAAGAGGATTGATGAAGCATACCATGTGCAGTCATGAAATTTTGAAAAAAGTAGAAAAATATTCATGTGTATTATTACTTTACAAAATTTTAACAGACGTATTGAATTGGATATGAATCTCAGTGCAAAATTTTTAAAAAATAAAAACAATTTAGATCGATCCTTCATTAAAAACAATTAAGTAACAACCAAGTACACAGAGAGTAATCATCAATGAAAGTCACAAAATACTTAAAAGTCAAAATAGAACGATGACGACTAGGTTCCCAAACATCAGTATGAACTAAGAAAAAAAGGGACTCAGCTTTACTTTGACTTTGCTTAGGGAAAGAAACTCATATATGTTTATCCAAATGACATGATTCACAATCTAAGGACTTTAAAGAGGAAAGACTGAGCACCATTTGTTACAATTTATTAAGGTTGGGGTGCGCCAAATGATGATGGAGCATAGTTGGAGAGGTAGAAGTAGTGTAGATTGCTGAAGATGTAGGCATAGTGAGATGATATATCCCTTGTGATTCACATTCGATTCCAATCGTCTGACCAGTGCTTCGATCTTGTATAAGCACAGACGAATTAGAAAAAAGTAAAGAGTAATTCAGAGTTCGAATAAGCTTATTAATAGAGGTGAGATTAAAAAGACAACCAGGGATGTAAAGAACAGATTCAAGAGGTAGGGAAGGAAGCAGTTGTGCTTGGCCAATACCTTTGGTAATAGTTTTAGAACCATTAGTAAGAATTACAATAGGAAGAGAAGAAGAAGAAAGATCCAATTTTGAGAAAAGATGAGGGTTATCAGAAATATTATCTAAAGCACCTGAGTCTAAAATCCAACGCTTTGAGGAAGAAGGCTGTGTAAGACAGGCAACAAGATTATCAGTATGGGCAACATAAGCAGTGGCACTAGTAGCATTTTTAGTGGCCTGATATTGCAAATTTTTTTGATAATATTCTCCAGACAAAGAGACTATTGTGGATGGTGAAACAGTTTCAAAGTTATCTGCTCAAACAATATGAATAGCCTTTGGTGGACGACCATGCAAAGAATAACATCTATCCCGAGTATGACCAAGTTTATGGTAGTAGGTGCACTGAGGGCGTTGCCCTCGATTACGTTTGCCACCCCAGCTAACATTACCTATTTTGCTGTGATTTGGAACATGAGAGGGATCAGATGAGATACCTTCTTCCTTTGAAGAAGCTGGTCCTGAAATACGCAGTAAGCGAGCAAATACATTGTCTAAAGATGGAATGTCAAGACTAGAGAGAATTTGCTCACGAATTAGTTCAAGTTCAGGTTTTAATCTGGCAAGAGTGAGGACTATAAAGAATTTATCCCATTGTTTCTCTTCCTACTAACATCAGTAGTAATAGGCAAAAATTCATTAAACTCTTCATTCATAGATTGAACCAAGCCTGAATAAGTATTCATATCCGAATCAAATTGTTTCAAACTCATCATCTTTTCTACCATCGAATGATAGCATCGAACGTCATTAGTATAAAGAGATTTAACCTTTTTCCAAAAGGCATGACAAGTTTTATAAGCATAAAGAAGGGACAACAGCTTAGAATCAACAGAATGTCATAACAAACCATATAACTGATAGTCTAATTTTTTCTACGCAAGTCAATCAATTTTAGGAATATCAGTTAATTTTTTTATTAAATGGTCTTAATGACCTTGACCAAACAACCACAGTTCAACAGAAGTAGCTCAGAAAAAATAATTTGATCCACTTAATTTATTTGTAGTAATCACAGGAGACCTAGATATAACATGAGAGAAAATACCCAATTTTGGAGCCGTGGACATCCTGGATGAAGCTGTCATCACGTCTAGATGAAGAATTCAATTAAAAAACGAACCAGTCCAAGCAAAATACTGCCAACAAAGAGCAGAATGCTAAAGCAGCAACCAAGGAATAGAGAATGAAAATAGAGAGCAGAATGCCGAAGCAGCAACAGAGAGCAGAATGAAGTTACAGCCTGACGTGAAGCTAGGTAGCAAAGAAACACCACAAACGGGGCATAGAGAGGGAAAACAGTAGTTGGTAGATGCCAAATAGGACTTCTTGGCAGTGTTTGGGTAGTACAGACGAGAGTCATTGGTTGGAGAGAGGCTATCGGTGTGTTTTGGAATGGTTAGGCATGAACAGCGCCAGCGTTTGTGACTGGAGACACTAAGGCAGTGGTGGATAGGCCGGTTTCTGGGTTTTACCAGGTTTTAAGAATATAATTTCACTGCTTTGCTTAAATATTCTATGATATTTTGTAAAGATAATGAAAATTTGATTTCTCTTTTCTTACAAGGAGCAAATTGTTTCTGTAGTTAGGGGTGAACAAAAACCGAACCGGACCGAACTAAACCGAAAAAATCGAACCGAACCGACCAAAAACCGAACCAAACCGATTAAAATCGGTTTAGTTCGGTTTTTTTTTTTGAAAAACCGACCGGTTCGGTTCGGTTGGGACGGTCCAACCGAACCAAATTATTTTTAATATATTTAATTTATATTATTAAATTTATTTTTTATTATATTTTAAAAATATTTTACATAATTTTTTTAAAATTTTTTGAAATGGGCCCAAAGAATTCGAAATAAGCCCAAAAATTAAAAAAAATTAGGCCCAAAAAAATTTAAATGGGCCAAAAATTAAAAAAATTTGGCAAAAAAAAAAATTTTTTTTTTAAAAGAACCGAACCAAACCGAACCGCCTTTTGGCGGTTCGGTTCGGTTCGGTTGGTTGGACCCCAATCGAACCAAATAGGTCCAATTTTTTTTTTTTATGGTCGGTTCGGTTTGGTTGAGGTCCAAAACCGAACCTATGTACACCCCTATCTGTAGTCATATACTACACAGCTGCAATAGGTGTTTGCTAATTGGAAGGGGTTATTGGGTATTTGAGGAATATGTTGAAGCAAGCATTTGGCAAGCTTTGGAGCAAAAGTATCTATGCTTATAAAGGGAGCAGAGTTGGGCCTTGGATTTATGTGCCCTCAAGTTATGTCCACAGTGGAAAGGTGATTTCTCCAACTCTTCTTTAATTCTTTTATTGTTTTTATTTTTGTCATTTGTCTGCTTCTTAGTTAGAAGCTGGTTGTATAAAGATGTTCAACTATTCATGATCTGTGCAGCACATGGTGGAATAAAGATGGTTCAAATATAAAGTGTTGAAAGAAAATGGCTAGTTATGAACTTAGTTTCCATTTTGTTGCAAGCAATGATGTAATGGATATTAGTGCTTCTGAAAGAAGACATTCATTCCATGGATAAACCATGGAATTAAATGCTAAGCAGTAAAACGAATATGATATCTCAAAGCTTATAAAGAATGTTGGATAGGTTTTAAGTTGGTACATGACACATTCATATATGGGGATCATAGTATTTGTTTTGTGCTATTTGAATGTTTGATGATTGTCCCTCATTTATATGTTGAAGACTAGTCCTACAGCTTTTTCTTTCTTTATTTTTGTTAAATCACTGATTGTATGGGTAAAATGCGATGCTAAGGTTCCATCAAACTAAAGGGGCCGGGGGGGGAGATGTTCAGTGAGATCAGAGTTTATAATCCGGAAATATTAATTATAATTTAGTCCCTAGAAGGATTTCAAGTAATTTTATTTTTTTATTGAGTTTGATGGAGCCTTATATTGAGTTCCTTGAATAATGCCTTTGACCCAAAAGGCCAAACAGAAAATAATTGTATTTTTTTACCATATGTTTATCTAGAACACAAGAAAATGACCATATAGTTGGAACCTTTTGTTTTCCAATAAGATTTGAGTGATTATCTTGTCTGTGAAGATTTTCAACAGTACACATCTATGAAGCATAGACACACATATGGACAGACACATTGACATGTCAAACTTCCAACAAGTATAAACTATGACATGATAAGACATATATATATTCTATTTTTTTTTAAATTTATATTTGATGTTTTACTTCAAAAGAATAACAAAACTAACATTATCCTATATTCTAAGTACTTGAAACTATATTATTCATGCTAGAAAAACCTTAAAAGAACTTTTCCCGTCAAGATGGGGTCTCTAATATCTCATTCTATATGTGTTTTGACTGGTTCCTTTTTTATTTTGGATTATTTGTGTCCAAATTGAGTCCGGCACTTGCTAAGTTAAATCAGGGCATCAAGCACATGTTGGAGTTGAAAAACTAAATTGTTTTTATTTAGGCACGTCTTGGACTCCCGGTCACATCTGTATGTGTGTCGTGGTAGTGTTGGTGTCCAACATGTTGACACACCTCAAAATAAGTGTGTCAGTGCTTTATAAGTACACATTCTGCACTTTAGCTTGGTAGATGGTGCGTGTTATTACAACAACAACAACAACTAAATTTTTTTTTACTAGGTAGGGTCGGCTACATGGATCAAACGACGTCACAGTGACCTATTATAAATGAGATCAATAGATAGATTATGAACTATTAAATCATTAATAGTTTCACCTATTGTTTCCATTGACCTATCTCTATTTCTAACTATCAGACTATTTTTTATTTGATCTATTCTTTTCAATAGGGTTTCTGTAGGTCTTCTTCACACATGCTAAATTACCTTAAACGAGATTCTACCATCTTCTCTATAATAGGTACTATCCCAAATTTCTCTTTAATGCGGTTATTTTTAATCATATATCTTTTTGTGTGTCTACACATCCAGCGCAACATTCTCATCTCTACAACATTGAGTTTATCTTCATGTTATCTTTTAACCGCCCAACATTCAGTACCATACAAGATGGCAGGTCTTATAGTTGTACAGTATAATTTTTTTTTAACTTTGAGTAGTATTTTTCTATTACAAATGACACTTGAAATTTTCTTATATTTCATCCATTCCGCTTGAATCTTATGGTTTACACCCTCCTTTACTTCACCGTCATTTTGTATAATGGACCCAAAATATTTAAAATTTGTAACTTATTTTAATATATGGTCTCTAAATTTTACTTCTAAATTCGTATTTATTCTTCTTTTACTGAAAATAAATTTTATATATTCTATTTTATTTCTACTTATACGAAAATCATATTTCTAAAGGTTGTCTCAATGACTCTAATTTTATATTTATTTCTTCTTTCGATTCATCAACTAAGACTATATCATCTGTAAAAATCATATATCCAGGCCCTAACTCTTGTATATGTTCAGTAACTACGTTCAAAAATAAGTTAAAAAGGTACGGACTCAGAGAAGACCCTTGATGTAGTCCAATAGTTATGGAAAAATTGTGTCCCCATTTTGTGTTTTCACGTAAGTCGTAATCCTATCGTACATGTCTTTAATTGTTTCAATATACGTAATACGTACTCCTTTTTTCTCTAAAACTTCTCATGAAACATCTCTTAGCACTCTGTTATATGCCTTTTCTAGATTAATAAAAATCATTGCAAATCTTTCTGCCTCTTTTAATAACTTTTTATCAATCTTTGCAGTAAGTAAATTGCTTTCATAGTTGATTTTTTTGGTATGAAACCAAATTGATTCTCTGTGATTTGTGTCTCTTGTCTTAATCTTTGCTCAATGATCTTCTCCCATAACTTCATGGTGTGGCTTATGAGCTTAATCTCTCTATAGTTGGCACAATTTTATATGTCTCCCTCACTTTTATAGATAGGAATTAAAGTACTTCTCCTCCATTCATCCGGTATTTTCTTATATTTCATTATCACATTAAACAACTTAGTGAGCCAACTTATGCTTTTCCTTCCTAGACTTTTCCAAACCTCAATAAGGTATATTATCTGGTCCCATTGCTTTGCTATTTTTTATTTTTTTTCAAAACCTTCTCTACTTCAAGCTCCTGAATTCTACGATAAGAAGTATAATTACGGTATTCTTCTGCAATTTTTAGTTTGTTAGTCACATATTAACTCATGTCCTTCGTTAAAAAGCCCTTGAAAATAACTTCTCCATCGTGCTTAGATATCTTGCTCTCTTACCAAAACATTACTTTCTCCATCTTTAATACATTTCACTTGATCTAGGTCTCTTGTCATTCTTTTCTTACCCTTCGCAAGCCTATAAATGTTTCTTTCCCCATCTTTAGTTCCTAAAAATTGATATAGCCACTCAAAACCTGTAGATCTTGCTTCACTTACAGCTTTCTTAGCGTTTTTCTTAGCCACTTTATATTTATTCTAATTTTCATTATCTTTACATAAGTGGCACGCCTTATAACACTCTTTTTTAACTTTAATCTTATCTTGCACCTTTGTATTCCACTACCAAGATTCTTTACCCTTTGGTCCAACGTCTCTTAATTCTCTAAGTATCTCTCTTGCTATATTTTTGATCCCTTTAGCCATCTCATCCCACATATCATTAGCATTTCCCTGAACTTCTCAAAGCCCCTCTTCCTCTACTTTTTTTTAAAACTCTTTTGTTATTCATTCTTCAAAAGCCACTATCTAATTTTAGAAACTGTTTTCTTGCTCTTTTTTTCTACTTTTCTTTTAACTCGTACATCCAAAATTAAAACTCTGTATTGGATAGCCAAGCTCTCTTCGGGTATGACTTTGCAATTTGTGCAAAATTTTCTATTTGATTTTTTTATCAAGAAGAAATCTATTTGAGAGTTTGCTCCTCCATTCTTGTATGTGATAAGATGTTCTACCCATTTTTTAAAGCAAGTATTTGTTATAGTAAAATTAAAGGTTAAAGAAATATCCAAGATAGTTTTTCTCTTTTTATTTGCTTCTCCTACTCCAAAACCTCCATGTATATCCTCATATCCTTTAAATTCCCTCCTAGAAAAATATTTTCTCTCAAAGGTATTTCTTGACCTAAACCTTCTAGATCTTCCAAAAAAATTCTCTTGTGATATTACTCTAATCCAACTTGGGGTGCATATACACTAATCATATAATTACATTAAAAGTGTCCCGCTCCACTACAAACTTTAAAACTACAATTTTATCTCCTAATCCTTTTATATCTACCACATTGTTCCTCCACTCCTTATCAACTATTATACCTACATCATTGCTAGTTCTTGCCTTGTCAGTGTACCAAAGCTTAAAATTTGAAGAATTTAATTCCTTTGTCTTTTTTCTTTCCCACTTAGTTTCTTGTAAACACATGATGTTGATCCTTCTTCTAATCATAATATCAACTATTTCCATTGATTTCTCTATAAGCGTGCTTACATACCAAGTTTCAAAATGGATCCTACCCTCATGAACTAACTTTTTTGCCCACACCCAGTCATTAAAGTGTGGGAACCCTTGTTTATTTTTCATTGCACCTAGGCATCGATGCAGTGGCTCTTGCTCTTTTTTGACATTGCACTTGAGCTATACGGCGGGTTACTTCTGAGCAACGACTTAGCCATAACACTATTGTTTTGTTTATCCATGTTCATGTAGTTACGACAAAGTTTTATGTTAACTGTCGCACGTCTAACACAACTCTCCTCTTTTATCTGGGTTTGGGATCGACTATACGAATATAGGCAGAGTTAGTTGGTGCGTGTTATTACTCCTAAAAATTTTATTTCATGCATGTTTATAACCATTCATAAAACTAGTTTGCATTCTAGCTAAAGAGTAATGCTACTCATACAAGCAAAAGGAAAACAATAAAATAACCGGTGCAGGCCATTGGGTAGATAGCTATTTAACAGATCAACTGCTTGAAATAGCAGTCATGATTTCCTATTTGTTTTTGATAGTATGAGTAGCTTTACTCATCACCTAAGTAAGATTTTTGGCTGTCATGAGCTTAATTTTATGTTTTTTTTGGCATTTGGAAGCTGACAGAGTATAGAAATATCTACAGACATAAAATCTTTATTGGTATCATTTTGGTTAAAATTATAGCCTTTTGTCTTTTCTTCTGGGTGGGGTTCAGGTTTTACATTCTTTGGTCACCTGGGAGTGTGAAATCTAGTGGAATAACATTTCCAATCCATCTCTTGCTAGTTTGTACATTTCATAAATGGGAATCAGTCACCTTGCCAGAACTCTTACACTTCAAGAGAAATGTTATTTGTTGTTAAATATATTTATTTCTGTGTCAGATCACTACTTCTATAGTTATCATCATTTGCAGACTTATCATGTGCCTGGATGATGGAGGGGGCGCCCATCTTTACCACCTTGTCTGAACTCTTACACTTCAAGAGAAATGTTATTTGTTGTTAAATAAATTTATTTCTGCCTCAGATCACTTCTTCTATAGCTGTCATCACTTGCAGACTTATCATGTGCCTGGATGACGGATGGGGTGCCCATCCTTACCACCTTGTCTGAACTCTTACACTTCAAGAGAAATGTTATTTGTTGTTAAATAAATTTATTTCTGCCTCAGATCACTTCTTCTATAGTTTTCATCATTTGCAGACTTATCATGTGCCTGGTTGATGGAGGGGGCGCCCATCCTTAAAACCCGCTTGTAAGAGTAAAACTCTGCCTTACCTGTGGTTCCCTGATGTGGGACTCCTCCATAGCACTGTCCTTGAAGAACTGACATCCTGGACTGCTGCACCCTGTGTCGCTCGTGCTGACTCACTACAGTTTGGGGCACTCAGGCAGGCTGGCACGTTTTGGATAGGTCACACCTTCTTGCTGGCTCACTAGGTTGCACCCTCCGCAGCTAACCCTTTTCAAGGAGTTTGGTCCCAGTTCTAATGCCAATTAAGAAGGGGGGTAGTGGTTCTACCCTTAAAACGGACTTATAAGGGGGAACAACACCTTCCCTTAAGTACCACATGGAGTACCTATCCTCAATGTGGGATTCCATCTACATTCAATGATCCCCTATATTCTCCTATCTAGTATTGTTTTTACCGTTCATCATGAAACTTGCATATTTCAAGATGATAGCTAAAGGCTACTTGCTTGCTACTTTTAAAAGGAGCACTTTGCTCCTCCCAATCTATAATTGTTTGTCTGCAAAGTTTGGTACCAGTAAATTTAGTCCTTGTCATATCCAAAATTACATAGAAATCATAGATATGATAAATCAATAGCTCTAGGGGTATGCTCAAAATTAGGGTGGTTTTATTTTACCCTTAAAGTTTTATCGGTAACTGTTACCTACAAATAAGAATGTGGAGCATGGCAAAGGAAGTGTTAAATTACAAAACTTACTATCGGTTTCATACTTGGAAAAGTTTTCCTCTTCCCACAAGTTGCATTCTCATTCTTACTTTCTTAGGTAATTGTTACCCATAAAAAACTAATGGTAATATAGACATCCCCTCAAAATTAAGACTTTAGAAAACTTTCACATTTGGCTGACGAATCATATTTAATTTGTCTAGATATTCTTGGCAACTGATTTTCCTTTTGGTTAGTTATGCTTGATAGTATTTATTTTTGTTGGCAGACAGTACTCATTTTTAGAGCATTTGATTTCATACAGTTTCATATGGCACCAAGAAGTTTCTTTGGGGTAGAGGATTTCCTTGATGATGACAATAGTCGTCCTTACACTTACCAGAAAGAGAAGAAATCAAAGAATCCAACTAAACATGTCTCATTCAAACAAAGAACAATTGCCTATATGGAACCTTTTACACTGGATGTGTTTATCTTGAAACGCTTTGTATCGGCTTCACTCACACATAGGGTGACAAGCAAACAGGTTGCAGTTGCAGGTACCAACTCAAAGGACAAAAAAGCTGTACTTAAGTCTCGTTCCGACATACCAGCGTGCTTCGCCATTGGTCAGATTTTAGCTGAAAGGGCAAGAGAAGCTGATGTTTACACTGCATCTTATACTCCAAGAGATAGGGACAAGTTTGAAGGGAAAATTAGAGCTGTGGTCCAATCACTTAGCGATAATGGGATTGATGTCAAAGTTTATCTTGACTAATTTGATCATGTTAAGAGAAAATACTATCAGATGAGTTCATGAAATTCTGGTTGTAGCAATCTAGCCCTCTTGTATGTTTAATCATGTCAGTGTAGTCTAACGGTAATGGTCAGCTATGATTAAGTGGATTATCCATTTGGAAAATTCGGAAAACTATGAATATTGAAACTATTAAGATTTTGTTTGGGTAAACAGTTTATTAAAGTGTTTATAGAAAGAAGTCTTATGTGAAAATTATTATAACATAATTTTTTTAAATTAAGTTATTTAGTATTTGGATACAATTAAAAAAATATTTTTAAAATTTATAATTTTTTTTAAAGTATTTGAATAAATAAGTATATAAGTGCTTATAATTATAAAAATTATTGAAATAGACATCAATAAAAACTTATTAAAGGTTGTGTTTGGATATATAAATATATTTTTTTATAATTTGAAAAGAAATTTTTTTTCACTTAAAATATTTATATTAATATTATGATTATTGTATTTTCATTTAAGTGGTTAATTTTTTATTATTAGATTATTGTTTTGAAATATGATTTTTTACAACTAAAATAGTTCATTTAAAAACTAAGACCAAAGTTTGAAGACCAAAGTTTGAAGGTCGTTGTCTCTATAAACAAACAAATGAATAAATATATATATTTGACACAATATTATTGTCTTTTTTTTGTCGTGGGAGTAAATATAGAGGTTAAATTTTATTGGGTCTTCCTTTTTGGCATGAGTTTGATTAGATTGTGATAAAAAAAAGTGGAGTTGGTTCATATTTGAGTGAAATAGAGAAGACTAGCAAAAATCAATTTCTACCATAAATTATCTCAAAAAAGAAAGATAAAAATTAAAATCTAACAAATATTTGTATAGCAACTATGATTTTATAGAAATATTAATTCATAAATTGTATTCTATATAAAATTAATAAAGGCAATAAAGTTAAAGATGCGTAGGCAACTGAATTTTTATTGTAACATCCCTAATTTTATTTTTTTTATTGATAAAAGTACATAAATATTTAATTAAGGAAATAAAATTTATTAGACAATATTTTAGATATCTAAGGAAATATAATCCTTAGAAATTCTTTACCTTATGTATATGAATAGAAGATGTTTCTAACATTAAGAGAACAAATAAAGAGGGAAAACCTAATAGGAAAAAAATTAGAAATAACATACTAAAGAGATGCAAAATTCTTGGATAAGGAAGGTAAAATTTTAAAAACAAGTAAAGGTCTTAAAATTTCAAGAACATTGGATTAGGGTAATTTTTTCTAATTTAAGAACTAGAGTTACTAAGTTTAAAATCTTTACCCATACACTGGGCTTTTACCTATAGATACTTCATATAGAGTTTTTCCACTTCACATAAGTTTCTAGCAAGTCCATTGGATAACCTAAGTAAGAAATAAAATATAGACTTGGACTAGGATATAGTAATTGGACCAATAGCCCAAAAATTATGAAAATATGACCAAGCCCTCCAAGAAAGGTATAATTTTATCCAAAGCAAAGAAAATGGGTAGGAATAAGCCCAAATCCAAGAGGAAAAATAAAATAAAATAAATTAGGTGATGATATAATAATGTAATAATAATAAAGATTAGGGTACATGGCATTAAAACAAAAATTTAGCAAGTGGTGTGATTCTACATTCATAATTTTGGCAAGTGGCATGATAATACAAGGTTTTAAGACAAAAACATCTATATCATACACTCATAATTTTAGCAAGTGGTATGATAATACATGGCATTAGGACAAAACATTCCTATCCCACACAAATAATATCAACCAAATAATGGAGATTCAAGGGTTAGAAATTTGTCACCTAAAAAGGAAAACCTATCATACTTGTTTAAGACAAAAGAAAATGTAAATGAATCCCTAAATCAAAGGGACCTTGTCCCTTATCTTAAGAACATATCATCATAATTTTCAAAATACAA
The DNA here is from genome assembly GCA_037074535.1 of Gleditsia sinensis. Lineage (NCBI taxonomy): Eukaryota > Viridiplantae > Streptophyta > Magnoliopsida > Fabales > Fabaceae > Gleditsia > Gleditsia sinensis. Next base: position 60,387,294 of record CM073466.1, read on the forward strand.
ATCTCCTTTTCCTATGCATATCTTGACTAAGGAAGAGGAAGACAAGAACATAAGTTGTTTGCTTTCCAAAAATTCAACAAAGTGTATCCTAATTGTGATAAGGTAGACCCATGATCATGAAAAGTGTATTATTTGGTGGTCTATTTAAGCAAAACCCACCCCTACAACATTTTAATTTCGTCCAAGTGAGGAAGAGAGAGAAATAGAAGCAAGGTAGAGTGAGGAAAGGAGAGAAAGAGAGGAGAAGAAAGGAAGGAAGAAGAAGGAGAAGTTTAGAAGGCTAAGTACTCAAGGTAAATTTCCTTAATCTCCACTTGAATCCATTTTTCTTCTTCATCCTTGAGGTTCAAAAACTCACCCTCCTTCTCTTACCTAAGCTGCTAGAAAAGCTAAGGGAAGGGAGGAATCTTGCTACTTCTTTCAAGAGGAAATAAGAAAACCAATTCACTAAGTGAGCTAGGGAGATTCTTAGGTAAGTTTAATAATATTTCCTTTTGAAGAAAACTTTTGAAACTTATAATATTTATATGAGATTTTGATATTATAACTTTGATGATTGGTCATGGATGTTGATATATCATGTTACATATTGATCTTGCATGTGATGTATGTTTGAATACTTAGACTGGTATAGAAAGTTCTGTATAGGTATGGTTATGGGTGGCAAAATTTTTAGGTTCTGTGTTTTAATTTCTGGGAATTATCTGTAGGGAATTAAAATACATGGTTAACATAAGAATTAAATATATATGTGTCACGGATTTTTAGCCACTGGAATCATTCAATTTGGAGTCCATATGAGGTAGATATGGTCTGATTAGTAAGCAAAGGTCAGAAAATGGTTCATCAGGGAAGAATATGTTAGGATAGCTTCTGTATTTTAATTTCTGGGACTTATCTGTTGGGAATTAAAATACATGGTTAACATAAGAATTATAGCTATGTGTGTCACAAATTTTTAGCCATTTAAATCATTCAATTTGGAGTCCATATGAGGACGATATAAGCTGATTAGTAGTCAAAGGTCAGAAAATGGTTCATCAGGGAAGAAAATGTTAGGATAGCTTCTGTATTTTAATTTCTGGGAATTATCTGTATGAAATTAAAATAAATGGTTAACATAAGAATTATAGCTATGTGTGTCACGGATTTTTAGCCACTGGAATCATTCAATTTGGAGTCCATATGAGGAAGATATGAGCCGATTAGTAGTCAAAGGTTAGAAAATGTTAGGATAGCTTATGTATTTTAATTTCTGGGAATTATATATATGGAATTAAAATAAATGGTTAACATAAGAATTATATCTATGTGTGTCAAAAAATTTTAGCCACTAGAATCATTCAATTTGGAGTCCATATGAGGAAGATATGAGCTGATAAGTAGTCAAAGATCAGAAAATAGTTCATCAGGGAAGAATATGTTAGGAAAGCTTCTGTATTTTAATTTCTGAGAATTATTTGTATGGAATGAAAATAAATAGTTAACATAAGAATTATAGATATGTGTGTCATGGATTTTTATCCACTGGTATCACTCAAGTTGGAGTCCATATGAGGTAGATATGGTCCGATTAGTAGGTAGAGGTCAGAACCTATCCGAGAAGAAATAATCAGTACATTGAGGGAGTAATATCACCTTGATTTCTTAATATTTCGCTACAATATTCAACATAATAGTTTTAGATAATTGTTTTATCTTGAAATTGACACCAAGATCACCTACATCGGAGTTCAATTAAGGGAGTTATGCTCTGATTAATAATAGAAGGTTAGATATGATGAAAACCTGCATCAAGAAAATAAAGAAATAAAATTAATATTTAAAAAAGAATACGAATCTTATAAATGACTAGTATATGCCATAGCCATTGCCATTGTATGAACTTCTTACCATTTTAAGTGTAAAATTCTGACATGGAAATATTTTATAAAGTGATATTTGAAATGGTTATGTTCATGGCATGATTACCAATAATTTACGGTAATAGTTATATTTTGATGAACATACTTGTTATTGAAAGCATATTTTTGGCTATCATTGTGAAAAGAAAAGAAATGAGCACGGTCACATGGCAATCCGTGTGGTGCACCAGTAGGGGACGCCCTACCAACGATTATGATTATAATTATGAGAAAAGAAAGAGAAAGTGTGCTATGTCGAACGGAGCGAGAAAATCCCGTGCCGGAGAGTAGAGGATAATCACCCTGACCGGGGTAGCTTCAAATGAGAATAAGTTGATGGCCATCATATGATATTCTGAAAATAGTTAATCCTATCATACATATCATTACTATATGATTCTTATGTGCATAGATATAATGCATTCATGTAACCAAAGATATTTTCTATAGTTTATACAGCTGAACATGACATGATGAACTATATTGATGGTAAATTATGATTTATTGTTGAACCTACTGGGATTTAATTCTCACTATATTTCCATATCATGTTCAGAAGAATAATGCAGATTTTCTCAATGACACTTATTATTTCCATACGTTGGATCGAGGTGCCCTACCTTGGGCAACTACCAGTTATATCAGATGTATCTGTAGTAGATGTGACTGAGATTCCGGTGGAGGTGCCACCCACACCAGTATCCCCGGAAATAGTCGACATAGATGATTAGAACTAATATATTTCTTTGTACAAATGTTTGTAAAATAATGGTGTGCATGGAAACTCGGTATTGTATCACTGTTAATAACAATTATGCTTGGTTAAAGTGATTATTATTACGAGTTAAGTGGTTAAAATTAAAGTAGTAATAACTTCATGAAATTTTACAAATATATAAAATAAAAAATTGTTACATTTACATAAATGGAGTTGTTACATTTGTCACCATAGAAACTCTTTAGTGACGGTCGGAGAGGGGGCGACGTTGTGGTGGTGAATTATCGCCACTAAAAGGTATTAGTGGCGATTTTTTGACTTTCAGTGGTGAAAAAAGTTACCACCGAAAGTCGAATTTCTTGTATTGTACCTACTATATCAACTTAAGCTGTAGGATTCTTTGAATAAAAGAACAGGGAATAGAGAGGATGAAAAGTTTCTTCCTGGAGTCAGAGCAAATCACAATCATTAATAGCATGCAAAAGTGAATTGAATAAATTACACTAGTAGCTCTTGAAGAGCAACCTAAACAGAATTTTTCGTGTATATGCCAATAATGATGAGTTAGACACACAGTTATCATATAATAGTAATTCAAAAAACTTGATAAGAATTTACTTGTTGTGAGCAATAATATAGAATATAGTAACACAAAAGTAAACTGACACATTGCAGCAACCTCACATAGAGAAAGGGGAAACAAAGCACACGAGATACAATCAATCCAACTTCTGCTGTAATACCATGTTTCTATAAAAATTATTAAGCATATATTAAAGATAGTTTAACTAATGATCACAATGGAATATTAGAGAGATAATTTTTTAACTTTATGTTTTCAATTTTTTTTGTGATATAATATTTAAGCGTTTGATATATATTGAGGCAATAAAATTAATAATTTAGAGATGCATCTAATGATTCAACCTAAACACCTTAGAAAGAACCATGGTGATATTCTCTTTTTAATTAACATTAAAAAATTTCTGCATCATTGTTCTATTATTATTTATTAATGAGCCAATTATTCATCATAGGTCAAAGCCTTAAACTTCATTCACCATCATCAAACTCTCTAAATTCCAATTGCTTGAGCATAATCGACATGACACAGAAAAATTGTTATATAATTTCATCATTTCTTAGAAAGCTAGTACATATTAGAAAGTATGATTCAAATACAGCTATTAGTCAGTTAGTCCTCACCTCTAGAAGAAGGAATTGAAGCAAGCCAAAGGAAAAATAGGGCAAAGTAGTGAAAAAAAATTCATGTATTGCTGCACATAAAATTCTCATGTCTTGCATTCAACAAAGCACTAGTTTGTGCCCAAAAAAAGTCATTAAACTATCAAGTTAATATAATTAATAACTCATATTAATTGGAGCAGATCAAACATCTTGCCATCACAGAACAAAAATTCTAAGACAAGTTAAACCACAAGACTAAAAAAGAGAAAGGAAGATAAATTAACAACTTAAGTAGCCACAACTAATACAAGAGCAGAAGTGCAACCTAAATTCCACATCATAACTATAAATTGAAACAAAACATAATCATTCAGTAATAGTTAATAAGATTAGCAATCTAAACTTTTTTTTTGGACAGATGATTAGCAATCTAAACAAAGCCTATTCCACTTTTGAAACCAGTCAAGGATAATCATTTTCAGTACCAAAAGAACTGGTCAATCCAACCATGTGTAATCTTAATATACCCTTCCCAATCTCAAAGAGAAAAAATAAAAATGCACCATAGATGCTTATTATAATGAACCAATTTCATCAAAGAGAAAATACAAAATGAACCAGTGTTCTGTCTTTGATTTGTGCCATCTTGTAAATGACAAATTCTTTTGGTGGAAGCCATTCTTACATTGTTAGTGAGCATTGTAAATATTTCACATACTTATCTCTACTTGATAGAAAAGAAAAACTAGCATCGACATGTGTTTGCTTAATTAGTTAAAGTTTTTCTCTAATGTCATAGGTAGATTTTAGGGTTGTAGGGTGTTAAAGCCTTCCCCTTTAGGTCCTAGGATTGTTAAAATATTTGCCCTTCCATATGTCCCAATTCATTTTTGAGCTTTTACACCAAAATAGGAGGACAATGAATGAGCAAAAAATGCACAAAAAATAGATATAGACATATTATAATGCCTCACTTTTTAAAAGGACTATGTTTTGTTATAAACAAGTATATCTTTGATTTAAACAGTTATGTTTTTCTTCAAGAAAATGTGTTTTTCCTTATATAATTTTTGTTTTACCTTATTGAGTATGTTTTGTTTTAAAAATATGTATGTATATGTGTATTTTTACATGGTATCTTATAGAAAGTTTTGTTAAGAAATTTTCACCATTAAAACATTATTTATAAGTTGGATGAAAGTAACATGGAAGCTATGGAATGTTTTAGAGGTTGAAGCAATGTTTTCCTTTGTAAAGGGTCTACCATCACCACACCACATGCCTACCATTGGCAGGGAAATAAATTACGATTTTAGAAATCTAGAATATTTAGCTTATTGATGGCAGGGTTTCAATGTCACAATGGCAGAAGCAAAATATTGGGGATTCATTGCCTAAAATTATTAGAAACATAAAATGACCTAAATACTCCTCAGTCTTTTTATGTTTCACCTACAAATTTCTTCCTTATTTTTCTCTCTTCCCCCGAGTCACTCTCCCTCTCTCTATAGAAACTTCTTCCACCTTCTTTTTAAGATTCTTGCCAATCTAGACCTCTATTTGTGACACCAAATGTCTTGTTGGACTCGTGATAATAAGAACTATGATTTAGAACAATTTGTTTTGATGGAGGATCTTGAAAATCTCCTCAAAAAATTCAAAGAAAAAAAGATTTAAAAAATGTTAGAGTTCAAAGTTTGACAGCCATACAAGAAATTTTGTTAGGGATAAACAATATTTTGGGTTGTTGTGAATAATGATTCCGATAAGTAAAAAGTAACTGAAATTTTAACATTGTTTTCTAGGTTTTTGGACATTCTAAATTTGGTTCTGAAGTTTGAAGTTTGTTTTGTTTGTTTGGGCTCCGAGTTCTATAAGCATTACCCAAACTGTGAACATATAACCTTATGAGTAGATAATATATACTAAAGCAAGTTTTTTATTGATTTCTAAAATGTTTCATATGTTTATAAATATATGTATTGGCTAGAGTTCTCATACGGTTCAAATTTATTCTTAAATTAGGCAATTGATAGTATCTACGTATACATATTGTTTTCCTCATAGAGTCATTAGAATACATCACAAGCATCTTTAGTAAATGGTATTGATCTATAAATGAGTTTTTGGATTATCAAAAGGAATTGGTTTAGGGTTATATTATAGATTTTGGGTATTGAAGTTTTGAACTTATGTTACATTGGAACTTCAATTTTTGATGTGGAATTGATACGTTAGTATTGATTGTTAAAAAGTATGTTCGTTTAACAAATGATTGAAGATTTCTTTGATTTGAATTAAGCATTGGTTCATTATTTCTAAAAATTTGTGTTATGCAATTGTTATGGATTATGAGTGATTTTGAAGGTAATAATTGAATATATTAAAGGTATTTTGATTTTATGTGATTGTGAAATTATTTCTAATATATTGATTTTTAAGGAGGTAATAATAATATATGCTAGTCTTGGTGCACCTTGAACCCCAAGTAGCAAGGGCATTGTTAGATTTTGTGCGTTGGGCAACATACAAGATTTGATAAGTGGCAGAATACCTCATAACTATAATACACCAACAAGCAGGGTTGATGCTAGCCTTGTATGTTAGCCTACACAGAGGAATTTGCATTTGATAGGAGTGGTGAGATGCCTCCTATATTCACTAAAAGGAGTGGCTGGATGCCTCTTACAATTATGGACAATGTTAAAAGACATTATCACTACTTGGCACTTCCTTCTGATACATAATTAAATATGATTCAGAGGAGTGGTGAGATACCTCCTATATTCACTGAAAGGAGTGGCTGGATGCCTCTTACAATTATGGACAATGTTAAAAGACATTATCACTACTTGGCACTTCCTTCTGATACATAATTAAATATGATTGAGATTACCCTCCCTTGCTTAGTGTTTGGAATTTAAAATATGATTCATATATGGATTCCTCCCAATCAATCGAGTTACATTTGATTAATTTAATTTATTCTATTTTAGTTTAATTTTATTTTTGATTACTAAAGTTCTTATTTTGCTAAACCCTTATAATTTATGACTTGCCCTCCTTTGTTATGAACTTGTATATTGAATTTTTTTTAATTGTTTCCTTCTGATACATAATTAAATATGATTGAGATTACCCTCCCTTGCTTAGTGTTTGGAATTTAAAATATGGTTCATATATGGAATCCTCCCAATCAATATAGTTACATTTGATTAATTTAATTTATTCTATTTTATTTTATTTTTATTTTTGATGAATAAAGTTCTTATTTTGCTAAACCCTTATAATTTATGACTTGTCCTCCTTTGTTATGAACTTTTGTATTGAATTTTGTTTAATTGTCAATTTAATTATGATTCTATTTGAGATATGGTTTTGTATAAGTAAAAATATTAATCTCCATTGAATTGTGATTGATATATCTAAGGCATTTGAATTTGTAAAGCGTGCTTATTTACCTTCAAAATATAAGGTTGTATGTGCTAATCTGATAAGTTGGTACATAATTCTTTATATAACTAATTTATACTAAGACTTTAAGATCTTTTGCAACATTTTTTTCTTAAGAGTTTATTCTATCTCTTTGACATGATTAATAACTATCTTAAGGGATATGGTTAGCCAATAATTATTGTATTTGGATAAATAAAATTTTCTAATCTTAATTTTGTATTTTATTTTAAGTTTTCCATTATTAAACATTGTAAGTTTGGGATGTTAAATGTTTTTAAAAATACATTTATACATTTTCCTTCACAGTAACTCTTTCCGTGATTTAAAAAGTTAATAGAAAACTTCTAACTTCTATTGAAATGATTTGAAATAGGGTATCTTATTTCATTTTTATTTAGGGTATTATACCTTAATTAATATGATTTTGATTTATTTTTTCATTCTATTCATATTTTCATAAGTTTGCTAAATTCTAAACTTGATACTTTTATTGAAACTCAAGTATGTTTTCTTTCACTTGGTATTATGAATTTTACATGATTTCCATTGCATATTGTCTATTATTTTTCCTTGCAAACTCTATATAACTAGTTTTCACTAGTATCTAAATATTTATTCTCATTTATGAGTATGTTTTATACTCATAAATTAAATACTTTCATCATTTTGCCACATTTAAGCATTTATTTTTCTTATTTATCTTTAGTTTTATGCATCTCTTATCGTTGAAAAGAAGAATAGAAAATAGACTCAGTTGGAAGAATTAAAACAAATTTATTGTTTTTTAGGAATGATTTCTATAAATTAAGCAGATAAAATAAATTCAATGAAGATGGTTGAGTAAGGATTCATTAAATGATATCTTAATGACTCTTAAGAAGCATGCTAATGGATATATGCATCAAGCTAGTCTTGATTTTTGACCACATTTTCAAAAGAATTGAAACATACATATTCAAGGAAAAATACCCAATGTTGAAGTATCAGAGATAAAAACTTATGTCAAAAAAATGAGCATAACTTTTTTATCCAAATTTCATGGTAACGTGAACTTTGAGCCTAGGAAAAGAAGATTAATTAGCTCCAAACCCATATTTCACTGTGATTTTGAAATTCTAACCCTAAACGGACCGAAATTGAGTGAGAAGAAAATCTATTTGCTGTTGTAGTCCAACCCGACCCGACTCCAGTATTTTGACCATAACACATAAAATACATATCCAATACGTAAAAAATTTGGAGGCTAAAAAGATAATAGAATTTTCAACAACTTTCATGTTTACGTGGTAAGCAAATTCGTGGATATAAAGGAGTAATTCAATGATTACTTTCTATGCCCAATTTGTCCACTTAATGTACAACTTGTTAGCCACTATTGTTGACAATTACCACACCTAATTATATATATAAATAGAGGGCTTAAAAAGGTTTATTTGGAGGTGAATTTGCAGAGTTTGGGAGAGATTTGTTTTGAGTTCTTAGCTATTGTAATGTTCTTCATTCTTTAGATTTTGTATTCCTTCTATAATATCATTTTACTTGTTTATCTTCAATCTTGCCTTCTTGCTTTGATTATGGAGAACTAATATCCTTATGCTAAGGTAAAAGGGTAAAACTCATGGTAAAAGAATAATGATTTATCTAACTCTTAATTTTAATTATTATACTTTATATTGTATTTACCTTATCATTTCTTTTCTTATGTTCTTTCTTAAAGGCTGACTTTGCCACCTATCTTTTGTTGTTCTTTCTTAACAGCTAGTTTTGCCGCCTATCTTTCGTTGTTCTTTCTTAATGGTTGGCTTTGCCACCTATCTTTTGTTATTCTTTCTTCATGATTGGATTTACTGTCTACTTTATATTTTTATTGTTTATGGTTGGCTTTGCAACCTATTTTTTGTTATCTTTTACCTTTTACATCCTTTTATTTTTAACTCTTGTAAAGTGTAAATTTTGGTACATTGTAGACAATCTTTAGGACAATAAATGCTTGAACCAATCTTGATTTATTGTAGACAATATAATGATTAGCACAATATATGCTTGAATCTATTTACAAGTTACCTTTCGTATCTTTGTATTTTTAATCTTGTAAAATGTGAATCTTACTATATTGTAGACAAGATGACAATTCGCACAATGTATGCTTGAATCTATTTTACAAGAATGTCTGAGTTATTAATAATACAAAAAAAAGAGTAAATATAATTCATGTATAAATATAAGTGAGTTTAAATTAACATATGTTCCGATTCCTTATTCATGTGAGGATTATAATTGAGTTATAAAAGAGTTAAATTTATCTTTATTTATACCAAGAGTGGATCCTCTAACCTTAACATGCATTTTTACCTTCAATATATTTCAATTTAATTTTAGTACATTAATTAGTTTATTGCACACTTAATTCAATGTTCTTCTCACAAAACAAAATATTGGCAATTAGGTTAAAAATATTTATTTTGGGTCTAAATTAAAGTTTCATTTCAATTGGCAAACCTCATGGGATCAACGTTGCATTCCATTAAATCTATACTCAAATATATTCGTATACTTGCAAGTTTTAATTAAAACAACAAGTTTTTTGTGCCGTTTCTGGAGATTGCGACAAAAAAGCTATTTAGATCCAGGTAAGTATAATACTTCCACTAGTTATAATTTAGAGTATTTATTTATTCTATGTATAAATTTTTTTTATGTAAAATATTTTTCTCTTGAAAATTGTTGTAGTAATTTGGGTACATAAAATTGGTTGATTCTGTCAACAAGGCTAAAAGGTCCTAAGGAGTCTGGGTTTTAAGTAAAACCATCGTGATTCCTCCATACTTTCCTAGGAATCTACCAATTAAAATACTACCCATTACTACTAACAATTTTTTTCTTGAGTATAATCTTGCACTTTTTTTCTGTGTTTTTGTGGTGTTTGCATTTTGTTACTAGTAGATATTGTATAGTTAGATTCTTTTTTGTAATTTAAAAATATTTGTTTCTGATTGTACTTTTTTTTTGTTTATGTATGTTTGGGAACGTGATAAAAATAATCGTTTGGTCAGGAAAACTTTAGAGTCATCTATTAATGTAAAAATTGAAACATTAGACTTTGTTGGGACACCATTAAAAATAGAAGAACAAGTTGTACACGAGAAGACCCTTATGGAATATTTCTCGCTTGTCATAGCAAGTACTCCATCTTATATAGTGTTATAACAAATTAATGTAACTCACTTTAAGCTTAAACCAGCCATACTCCAACTGTTTCCATCATTTTATAAATTAGAAAGAGAATAACCATACATGCATATTAAAGACTTTCTTGAAAACTGCTCAATATTTCGCTTTCAAAATTTTAATGATGAGTCAATTAGAGTTAGAATATTTCCATTTTCATTGAAAGATAAAGTTAAAGCCTGGTTGAATTCCCTTCTTACAAGAACTATTACTAGCTAGAATCAATTAGTAAGTAAGTTTCTAGCAAAAACTTTTCCCATGTCTAAAACTAATGCCCTTATGAGAGAAATCTCTAATTTTCACAAAAAAGAGGGTGAACGATGTTTTGAGTGTTGGGAAAGATTTAATGACTTTCTTTTGAAGTGTCCTCATCATGATTTTATAAATTAGAGACTTGTGAAATATTTTTATGATGGTTTAACTCCATCAAATCGTCATATAATTCAAAGTATGCATAGTAAAAAGTTTTTATAGTTAAATGAGGTTGAAGCTTGGGAATCCTTAGAGTCTCTATTTGAAAACTCTCAACATTAGAACTGTATATATCCAAAGGATAGAAAGTCTCAAACCTAAAAAAAGAGGAATTGATGAAGTCAGTGATGATACATATGTGAGAGTTACCTTAGCCAATCTTACTAGAAGGTAGAAGCTTTAACTTTATGCCATAATTTGAACTCTTCTACTAATACTAAGAAAGAAGCATATGCTTTATGTTCTAGTACATCTCACACTACACAATCTTGTCCATCCATACCAGCTTACCAAGAGGTATTCTCTAAGCAAGAAATGTCTCTTCAGTCTTATAGAAAGTCATCAGATAGCCTATTTGTACCCAAATATAATTCAAATTAAAAGAATCATCTAAACTTTTTATGGAGGCAAAATCAGCCTTCAATGAATCAAAGTGGGCAACAATTTGCCCATCCCAATTCATATCCTTCAGTTCCGTAATATACTTTTCCTTTCGGAGCAACATAACAAAGAAAATCTTCTTTAGAGGATACCTTGAAATAGTCCATACAATCAACCCAACAAGTTTTACAATCTCACATTTAATCTATTTTAAAGTTTGAAACTTAATTGAGTCAATTAGCAAATGTTGTAGAAGAAAGACAGAAGGTAAAATTCCTTAGTCAACATTTCCTAATCCAAATGGTCAATTTAAAGTAAGATTATCAACAAATTCTAGTGAGGAAGTGAAGTCTGTGACAACCTTTAGAACTGAAAAAGTCATTGATAATCATGTTCACATGCCAGAAACTGAAGAACAGAGTCAGCATGAACCACAACTCAATAACTTAAATGAGAATAAAAGTGAACCTATTATTTGTGTTTGTTGTTGTTTTAATTAAAACTCGCAAGTGCACGAATCTATTGGAGTATAGATTTAGTGGTATGGAAGGTTGATCCTATAAGGATTGTCAATTGAGAAAAAATTCTAATTTAGATCCAAAATAGATAATTCTAACCTAGTTCCCAATGTCTTGTTTTGTGAGAGGAATATTGAACAAAATATGCAAAGAACTAATATACTGAAATTAAATGAAGATGTATTCAAAGAAAAGAAGCATACTAAGGTTAGGGGATCCATTCTTGGTATTTCAAATAAAAATAAATTTAACTCTTTTATTACTCAATTAGAATCCTTACATGAATAAGGTTACAATCGGAAGTTATGTTAATTTAAGCTCACATTTGTTTATACATGAGTTATATTTACCTCCCTTTTATTGTATTACTAATATATAAAACATTCTTGTAAAACGGATTCAAGCATACATTATGCTAATCATCATCTTTTCTACAATAAATCAAGATTAATTCAAGTATTTATTGTGCCAAAAATTTTCTACAATGTATCAAGGTTCACAATTTAAAAGATTAAAAATACAAAGATGCAAAAGATAACTTGTAAATAGATTCAAGAATAAATTGTGCCAATCATTATATTGTCTACAATAAATCAAAATTCACATTTTACAAGATTAACTTATGCAGAAAATGAAAGAGGTAGAAAACTAATTAACATAACAAAATAAAATGAAATAGAATAGGTGGCAAAGCCAACCAATAATAAAATAAAATAAAGTAGGTGGCAAAACCAACCATGAACAATAAAAATAAGAAGTAGACGACAAAGCCAGCCATTAAAAAAGAAGAAGAAATAGGTATCTCAGCCAGCCATTAAAACGTAACATATGAAAAGGAGGAGATAAATACAACATCAAATATAAACATTAAAATTAAGAGTTAAATGAATTATTATTCTCATACCAAGAGTTTCACCTTTTCACCTTAACATTAGGAGATTAGTTCTCCATAATTAAGGCAAGAAAGTAAAATGAAAGATGAAGAAACATGATAATATTACAAAAGAAAATGAAAAATACAAAATGTCTAAAGAAAGAAGAACATTACAAGTACATAGAATTCCAACAAAGCTTCCCCAAGCTCTCACCAAGGCCCCCTAACTCACTCCTCAAGCCCTCTATTTATAGATACAATTAGGTGCGATAGGTGTGATAATTGTCAAAATTGTTAGGTAGAAAGTTGTACAAAGTTGACAATTTGGATTCTATCATGTGCACCAAAATTGAACCTTGAATATCTTCTTGAAATCCGCCAAATTTGCTGATCCCATCAACATGAAAGTTGTAGAACATTTCATTATCTTTCCGTTAAGACAAATTTTGGACAAATTGGATACGTAATTTATGACTTATGGTCAAAATACTAAAGCAAAGTCGGCTGGACTACAGCAACAGACAGATTCTCTTCTAGCCTACTTTTGGCTATTTTAATGTCCGAATTGTCTGACCACTGGAATATAAAAGTTGTACTTAATTATGTCAGCTACCCACCTACAAAATTTCATACATATTGGATATGTATTTCCTGAGATATTGCCCAAGTATTACAACAAGGTTGGGCTAAACTGCAAACATCAAACATATTATCAACATTGGGTGCTTTGCCTTGAATCTTTATGTTTTAATTCTTTTGGAAATATGATCATAAATCAAGAATAAATTTGTGCATCCATTAGGATGTGTCTCAGGTTTCAATATGATAATGCTCCTTACTCATCCATCCTTAATAGATTTGTTTTATCTACTTGATTTATAGATATAATTCCCAAAAAATCACAATTTAGCTCTGATTCCTCCAATTGAGTCCATTTTCTATTCTTCTCTCCATCTGTAAGAAATACACAAAAATAAAGACAAGTAAGGGAGATATATGCTTAAATATGGCAAAAACATAAGATTAAAATATTTATTTATGAGTATAAACTCACTCATCAAATACCCTCAAACTTATTCTTTTGCTTGTCCTCAAGCAAAACACATAAACTTAAAAATTCAAAATATGAGTGAGTGATGAGTTGTTTTTGGCTTACTAAGCATTCCTCAAGGATTCAAAATGTGCAACCAAGAAAAATATCAGAATCCCAAAGTTATGTAGAACTTCAATTCAAATGCAACATATGGTTTACTCTTGAATCCCAAGTGTGTGTGTGTGTGTAGTAGTCTTATGACATTAGACTTTTTGCATTCAAATAAATTTATGTAATCAAATATTTAGAACATATCTCTAGATATATGCATTTGAGATTCCATAAGCTTATTTTTCAAGTCACTCTCCATTAATGTAGACTAATCATAACATTTAAGATAATTAGGACTTTCATTAGGCTTGTAATGTATGGCATAGGTTAAAGGTGGATAAAATGATATGAATGAAAGCTCAATTCACTCTTCAACGTACATGATCATTTAAAGCCTCCCAAATACTTTTGATATTATAATGTGAATTCTATCTCCAACATTTTCATCATCCTTACATTATTTGCTCATACTATTTTTTTTTAATATAAACACCCCCAAACTTATTTATTTAGGGAGTATTAACTTTCTTTTTCCTTTCTTTTTTTTTCTTCTTCTTCTTCTTTTTTAAACTTCTACCTTTCACCCCTAAACCATAGCTTTTCAAATGATCATTCCTGTGAGTGAAAGGTAATAGTTAGAAATATTTTTATTTAAAGGCTAGATAATAATATAGGTGTTCAAGAAAGGATAAATATGAGCTCAAAATAGGTTGTTAGGGATAGCATAATGTATAGGTTGGTTTGAAAGGCTCAAACGATTCCAACAATGCCTAATTCATTTCTTAAATGGAGAGTAGTCTAGGATTTTGCCTCAAGTGACAATCAAAGAAGTTCTAGACTCTTATGAGATCACTCAACATATTTGAATCACATAAATCTTCTTTGAATAAACAATTAGTCAAATGTACAAGATTAAATGCTCAGGATATTAGGATTCTTAAGTAAAACATAAGTTACATTAGAGTTCAAGTTCACACATAACACTCAAAACTCGTCTATTTTTCAAAAGTTACAAGCATTTTAAACCATTTTCATCATTGGTGCTAGTTTTGCCTAATCCCAAAACATCACTCAATTTTCTTTTTAAAGATGAACAAACACAAAACAAACAACAAAGATTGAAAGAGATATTACCTGAAAGGAGATCTAGAAAAAGATGAACCTACAGCAAACTAAACAGAAAATAAAAATTTATTAAATCAAATAAAATGAGTTACAGATGAAGATCCAAGTCCAGTTTGTGTTTTCCGCGGTTTTCTATTGTCCAATCTATTTGAGCTATTGTTGGATCAGACACATGAACAAATACTTGTAATGTATCAATCAGCTCGTCAGCATTTGAAGCCGAGATGAGAATCCGTCTTGCTGAGTGTGAGATAAACCTTTGTTCCACAGATTGATCAAGAAAAGACAATAAACCATCAAAGAAATTGTTAACATTTAACAAACCTATGGGTTTATAGTGGATATTTAGTTGTAACCAAGAGACTACTTGAAAAATTTCCTCCAAAGTACCAAAACCACCTGGTAAGGCGATAAAGGCATCAACATTGCTCATCATTTTAGCAATGCGCTCATGCATGGAGGCTACCCTACATTCTTCCCCAATTGTTTTTCCTACGATGTTTGGTGCAGCTAAAGCTATAGAAATAATACCTAGAACTTGACATCCTCCTAGATATGCAAATCCAGACACACTCACCATTAACCCTCGACAACCTCCACTATAAACTAAATGAATCTTTCTCCTGACTAGTACCATACCCAAAGTTTATGCTGCTTTTACATACTCTCCATTTTTTCAAGACTAGAACCACAAAAGACACAAACATTTCTAAACTGTCGAACAACAGTTCCCTCCATAACTACACTCACCCGACTTTGAGTATGAAGATGAAGATAATGAAGTGTGCAATTTTAGAACTCAGACAAGGCTTACTTGAATAGCTATGTGAATAAGCCAGTGGCATAATTTCAATAGCTATATGAGTAGAACGGCGAATGTCAGCTAAATTAAAGGTGAAAATTTCAAAAATTGTGGCTCACATCTTCCTCTAGTTTTACGTCTAGTAACGGCTTAAACGCCCTCTATGGGTCGAGGATATACTTCCCATCCAATTTTCTTATAAATTGGAAAACATGGTCTTTTAACGTCAGATTCTTAAGACTGTACCATTTCTGTTCTTTTTTAAAATGGGGTCATAAACCGACTATCTCGATATGCACAGATCCACTAGGATGCGTCTCAAGAGACGTTGGATGAAAATCATCATCTAATGACTCCTTACTCAAACCATCCTTCATGAACTTAATTTTGTCTTCCCAATTTATAAACACCCAACCAAAAGAACGGCAATGTTTGTTGCAAGTTTCACATCTACATTTGTGACAAACACTCATTTGTTTAACTCTACGCTTTTTAGCAAAGCTGCTCTTTCCTAAACTAGGCATGTAAGAGACGAAACCATTTGCAAACTCACCTGATAATCGTACCTTAGCTTCGATTAGCCAACGAACATCAGCAGGTATTCCCATGATCATCATTAACCTCAATCTTTCAGCCCGTTCTTTGTAATTTTTTTTTAATGCATTGGGTGGAAGCGAAGGAACAGAAGTAAGAAAATAATAACAATTTAGAAGAAGATAACAAGGAACAAAATAATGCAAACTAAAGAAAGAAAGATCGCACCTAAATAGCATACGTAGCAACTTCTGTCAAAGGAAAAAAATAATCCTGGTAGATAGGATAATGCAAAAGTGTCTCATCTACCTCTGGGTTGTGTAAGTCCAAAAATGATTTCAATCTTTGGCCATTTACTTTAAACACATCACCATTTTTGGGATTTTCAATCTCAACTGCACAATGTGGGTAAATAGCACGAACAATGAATGGGTTTGACCACTGAGAACGTAGTTTTCTTAGATTTAGCCATCCTTGTGACTCTCTTCCAATTTTGGCATTATCCTCTAAATGTATCCTGTGCATGCAAATTGATGGATTAATACCATTGATTTTTGCTATTATCCATTATATGGCTTCTCTTTGCTCCCTAAGGATTCTAATGAGTTCATCTTCCTGTTCTTTATCTAAATCAGATGCTATGACAATAGGCAAAGTTTTAGAAGGTCCTAAAAACACATATTTCAGAGAATCAAGCAAAGGTTTTAACTCTACCTGGGGTGGTTTCTCTATAAATAGCAGTGGAACCGACTTAGAAGGTGAAACTATTTCTTTTTTGGCTTTCCATTTATTAGTATCCATTAGTGGCGTTGTCTCTAATAAAGAGTCTACTTCATTAACCAGATAATTATCATCTATATCCTTATTGAAATAAGTCAAATATTTTTCTAGATGATCATTACTAAAGGAGTCTAAAAATGAATTATAAATAGCACTTTCAATCAGG
Source organism: Gleditsia sinensis (assembly GCA_037074535.1). NCBI lineage: Eukaryota > Viridiplantae > Streptophyta > Magnoliopsida > Fabales > Fabaceae > Gleditsia > Gleditsia sinensis. The sequence continues at coordinate 60,404,583 of CM073466.1, forward strand.
TTAACCTCACATAAATCATCCATGTCCATATTTTTCTAGATGATCATTACTAAAGGAGTCTAAATATTTTTCTACCTAGGATCATTGGTGTAGGTTTAAGTTTTCCTAACCCAAGTTTCTCATACACAGAGTAAGGCAGCAGATTCACACTTGCTCCTAAATCAAGTAAGGCTCGGTTAATCACATGGTCACCTATCACACAAGAAATTGTAGGACAACTAGGATCTTTGTACTTGATAGGAGTTTTTTGTGGAATTATAGAGCTTACTTGTTTAGTCAAGAATGCCTTTTTTGGAACATTAGTTTGGGATTCATGTTGACTCTATTCCTCATTTTCTGACATGTGAACATGATTATCAATGACTTTTCTAGATCTAAAGGTTGTTACAGACTTTACTTCTTAATTAGGATTTGTTGATGATCCTACTTCAAATTGACCCTTAGGATTAAGAATAGGTTGACTGGAGAATTTTCCTTTTTCTCTCTCTCCTACAACATTGGTTATTTGACCCAATTGTGTTTCAAGCTTTGAAATAGCTTGAGTGTGATATTGCAAGACTTGTTGGGTTGATTGCATGAACTGTTACAAGGTATTCTCCAAAGAAGGTTTTCTTTGTTGTGGTACCCTAAAAGGAGGAGCATGTTGAGGAACTTAAGAGTATGAATTGGGAGGGGAAAATTGTTATCCACTTTGATTCATTGGAGACTAATTTTGTCTCCATGAAAAATTTGGATGATTTCTCCAATTTGGGTTATATGTTGATGCAAATGGACTATCTGATGATTTTCCATAAGATTGAAGTGAATTAACATGCTCAGAGAATGCTTCTTGGTAAATTGGTATGGATGGACAAGATTGTGTAATGTGAGATGTACTACAACGTAAGGCACATGCCTCTATCCTAGTATTGGTAGAAGGGTTCAGAGTGTGACTTAAAGTTAAAGCTTCTACCTTTCTAGTCAAACTAGCTAAGGCAATTCTCACATATGTATCATCACTCACTTCATAAATTCCTCCCCTTTTTATCCCTAGGATCTATTCAGTTCCAATGTTGAGAATTTTCAGATAAAGATCCTAAGGATTCCCAAGCTTCCCCCTCATTCAATTGTAAAAATCTCCCACCATGCATGCTTTGGATCATTTGATGGTTCAATGAAGTTAAACCATCATAGAAATATTTCATCAATCTCCAAGTTTCAAAACCATGATGAGGATATTTCAAAAGAAGATCATTAAATCTTTCCCAACATTCAAAAAATTGTTCACCCTCTTTTTGACAAAAATCAAAAATTTCTCTCCTAAGGACATCAGTTTTAGACATGGAAAAAATTTTGCCAGAAACTTATTTACCAAGTGATTCCAACTAGTAATAGTTCCTAAGGACATCATAATTATGCTTATTGTTGTTGTTTTAATTAAAACTCACAAGTGCACGAATCTATTGGAGTATAGATTTAGTGGTATGCAAGGTCGATCCTACAGGGATTGCCAATTGAGAGAAAATTCTAATTTAGATCCAAAATAGATAATTCTAACCTAGTTCCCAATGTCTTGTTTTGTGAGAGGAATATTGAACAAAATATGCAAAGAACTAATATACTGAAATTAAATGAAGATGTATTCAAAGTAAAGAAGCATGCTAAGGTTAGGGGATCCACTCTTGATATTTTAAATAAAAATAAATTTAACTCTTTTATTACTCAATTAGAATCCTTACATGAATAAAGTTCTAATCGGAAGTTATGTTAATTTAAGCTCACATTTCTTTATACATGAGTTATATTTACCTTCTTTTTATTGTATTACTAATATATAAAATATTCTTATAAAATGGATTCAAGCGTACATTGCGCCAATTATTCTTTCAGAATTATGTCTATAAATCAAGCAGATAAAACAAATCCATTAAGGATGGCTGAGTAAGGAGCATTATCATATTGACTCTTGAGACGCATCCTAATGGATATATGCACAAATTTATTCTTGATTTATGATCATATTTTCAAAAGAACTAAAATATAAAGATTCAAGGCAAAGCACCCAATGTTGAGAATATGTTTTATGTTTGTAGTTCAGCCCAACCTTGCTATAGTACTTTGGCCATATCTCAAAAAATTCATCACCAATATATATGAAATTTGGTAGGTGACTAGCTGACACAATTAGGTACAATTTTATGTTCAAGTGGTCAAAAAATTCAGATATTAAAAGGGCTAAAAGTGGGCTAAAAGAGAATCTGTCTACTGCTGTAATCCAGCCCAAATTTGCTCTAGTATTTTGACCATAAGTCACAAATTACGTATCCCATTTGTCCATAATTTGTCTTGACAGAAAGATAATGAAATTTTATACAACTTTCATGTTGATGGAGTCAGTAAATTTGACGGATTTCAAGAAGATCTCCAAGGTTCAATTTCGGTGCACATGATGAAATCTAAATTGTCAACTTTGTACAACTTCCTACCTAACAATTTTGACAATTACCACACCTACCACACCTAATTGTATCTATAAATAGAGGGCTTGAGGAGTGAGTTAGGGAGCTGAGAGAAAGCTTGGGAAAGCTTTGTTTTAAGCTATTGTAATGTTCTTCTTTCTATAGATATTTTGTTACTTTCTTTTATAATATCATCATGCTAAGGTGAAAGGGTGAAACTCTTGGTAGAGAAATAATGACTTATTTAACTCTTTTGTAAGTATTTAAAGTTTATATTTGATGTTGTATTTATCTCCTCATTTTCTTCTTTTATGTTTCAATGGTTGGCTGTACCACATACTTCTTTTTCTTGTTATTTAATGGATGGTTTTGCCGCTTATTTCTTATTGTTATTGTTCATGGTTGGCTTTTCCACCTACTTCTTATTTTTATTTTTTTAATGGTTGGTTTTGCCACCTATTTTATTTTATTTTATTTTGTTATGTTAATTAGCTTTATACCTTTCTCATTTTTTGCATATTTTAATCCTGTAAAATGTGAATTTTGATATATTGTAGATAATACAACAATTGGCACAATATATGCTTAACTCCATTTACAAGTTACCTTTCTCATTTTTATATTTTTCTTTAAACTTGTAAAATGTGAATTTTGATATATTGTAGACAATATGATAATTGGCACAATCTATTCTTAACTCTATTTAGAAGTTTCCTCTTTTATTTTTGCATTCTTCTTTAAACTTGTGTAGTGTGAATCTTGATATATTGTAGACAATCTTTGACACAATAAATGCTTGAATCAATCTTGATTTATTGTAGACAATATAATGATTGGCACAATTTATGCTTGAATCCATTTGCAAGTTATATTTTGTATATTTGCATCTTTAATCTTGTGAAGTATAAATCTTGATATATTGTAGACAATTTGATTGGCACAATGTATACTTGAATCTATTTTACAAGAACATCTTAATTATTAGTAACATAATACAAAGGAGGTAAATATGATTCATGTATAAATAAAAGTGAGCTTAAATTGATATATATTCTAATTAGACTTTCATTCATGTAAGGATTCTAATTGAGTAATAAAAGAGTTAAATTTATCTTTATTTGATATACCAAGAGTGGTTCCACTAACCTTAGCATGTATTTTTATTTTGAATGCATTTTCAATTTAAATTAGTTTCTTGCATATTTAATTTCATATTCTCCTCACAAACAAATAATATGACAACTAGGTTAGAATTATTTATTTTGGATCTAAAGTAGAGTTTTCTCTCAATTGGCAATTCTCATGGGATCGACCTCGCACATCACTAAATATATACTCCAATAGATTCGTGCGCTTGCAAGTTTTAATTAAAACAATAAGTTTTTGGCACCGTTGCTGGGGATTGCGACGAAAAGGCTATTTGGATCCAGGTAAATATATTTCTTCCACTAGTTATAATTTAGAAAATTTGTTTTTATTCTGTGTATAATAATTTTTTTAGAATTGTTTCTTGAAAATTGGTGTAGTAATTTGGGTGTATAAAATTGGTTGATTTTGTCAACAAGGCTAAAAGCGCCTAAGGAGTATGGATTTTAAGAGAAACCATTGTGATTCCTCCATATTTTTCTGGGAGTCTACTGATTAAATACTACCCATTATTACTAACACTTTGAAAAAAAAAAGAGTTTGTATAATTTTGTGATTTTTTTCTTTTTGTGGTATTTGCATTTTGTTGCCGTTGTGTAGTTAGATTCTTTTTCATAATTAGGAAGCAAATTTTTTTTTTGTTTATGCATGCTTGGAAATGTGATAAAGATAAGCAGTTGGTTAGGAAAATTTTAAGCTCAACCATTGATTTTACAATAGAGACATTAGATTTTGCTGAATCACCATGAGAAATGGAAGAACAAGTTGTGCATACGAAAACTCTTATAGAGTACTTCTCACCTGTTGTATCCAATACTCCATCTTGCATAGTGTTACCGCAAACTACTGCAACCCATTTTGAACTCAAACTGACCATACTCCAACTTTTACCATCATTTTATGGTCTGGAAAGAGAAGATCCATACTTATATGTGAAAGAATTCTTTGAAATCTGCTCAACATTTCGCTTCCAAAATTTCAATGATGAGTCAATTAGGCTAAGAATGTGTTCATTTTCATTGAAAGATAAAGTTAAAGCTTGGTTGAACTCCTTCCCTACAGGAACTATTACTAGTTGGAACCAATTGGTAAACAAGTTTCTGTCAAAAAATTTCTCTATGTCTAAAACTAATGCCCTTCAGAGGAAAATTTATGATTTTTCCTAGAAAGAGAGTGAACAATTTTTTGAATGTTGGGAAAGATTTAATGATCTTCTTTTGAAATGTCCTCATCATGGTTTTGAAACTTGGAGACTGGTGAAATATTTCTATGATGGTTTAGCTGCACCAAACCATCAAATGATCCAAAACATGCATGGTGGGCGATTTTTACAATTGAGTGAGGGGGAAGCTTGGGAGTCCTTAAGATCTTTATCTGAAAATTCTCGACATTGGAATTGCACAAATTCAAAGGATAAGAAATCTCAAATCCCAAAAAGAGGAGGAATTTATGAAGTGAATGATGATATAGATGTGAAAGTTGTCTTAGCCAATCTCACTAGAAAGGTAGAAGCTCTAACTTTGAGCCACAATCTGAACCCTTCTATCAATACTAGGATAGAGGCATGTGCCTTATGTTCTAGTACATCTTACACTGCACAATCTTGTCCATCCATACCAACTTACCAAGAAGCATTCTTTGAGCAGGTTAATTCCCTCCAGTCTTATGGAAAATCATCAGATAGTCTATTTGCACCAACATATAACCCAAATTGGAGAAATCATCCAAATGTTTCATGGAGACAAAATTAGCCTTTAATGAGTCAAGGTGGGCAACAATTTGCCCCTCCTAATTCATACCCTCAAGTTCCTCAACATGCTCCTCCTTTCGGGGTACCACAAGAAATAAAACCTTCTTTAGAGAATACCTTGCAACAATTCATGCAATCGACCCTAAAAGTCTTGCAATCTTACACTCAAGCTATTTCAAAGCTTGAAACACAATTGAGTCAAATAGCCAATACTGTAGGAGAGAGAGAAAAAGGGAAATTTCCCAGTCAACCTGTTCCTAATTCTAAGGGTCAATTTGAAGTAGGATCATCAACAAATCCTAATGAAGAAGTAAAGTCTATAACAACCCTTAAATCTGAAAAAGTCATTGATAATCGTGTTCACATGCTAGAAAATGAGGAATAGAGTCAACAAGAATCCCAAATTAATGACTCAGGTGAAAAGAAAAGCGAACATATTCCTAATGTTCCTAAAGCTCTTTTCCCACAAAGACTTGCGGCAAATAAGAAAGGTACTCAGTATAGTGACATTTTAGAGGTGTTTAAGCAAGTAAGCATTAACATCCCTTTTCTTGACACTATCAAACAAGTACCTGCTTACTCAAAATTCCTAAAAGACCTTTGCACGGTGAAAAGGAAAACTAATGTTTCAAAAAAGGCATTCTTGACTGAACAAGCTCTATAATTCAACAAAAAACTCTTACCAAGTACAAAGATCCTGGTTGTCCTAAAATTTCTTGTGTGATAGTGACAATGTGATTAACCAAGCCTTACTTGATCTAGGAGCAAGTGTGAATCTGCTGCCTTACTCTGTGTATGAGAAACTTGGGTTAGGAAAACTGAAATCTACACCAGTGACCCTTCAGTTAGCTGATAGGTCTGCAAAAATTCCTAGAAGTATCGTAGAGGATGTGCTCATTAAAGTTAATAAATTCTAATTTCCAGTAGATTTCATTGTTCTTGACACTGAACCTGTTAAGAATACAGAGACACAAATTTCAGTCATTTTGGGTAGACCATTTCTGGCAACATCCAATGCAATCATTAATTATCAAAATGAAATTTTAAATTTATCTTTTGGAAATATGACTATAAAACTAAATGTTTTTAATGTTTCTCGTCAATCTATGGATATGGATGATTTATGTGAGGTCAACCTGATTGAAAGTGCCATTTATGATTCATTTTTAGACTCCTTTAGTAATGATCATCTAGAAAAATATTTGACTCATTTCAATAAGGATAAAGATGAGGATTATCTTGTTAGTGAAGAATACTCTTTATTAGAGATAACTCCACTAATGGATACTGATAAATGAAAATTCAAAAAAGAAATAGTTTTACCTTTTGAATCAGTTCCATTGCCATCTGTTGTTCATCCTGTTTACCCACATAGTGCAGTAAAGATTGAAAATCCTGAGGATGGTAATGTGTTTAAAGTAAATGGTCAAAGATTGAAAGCATTTTTGGAATTACATAACCCAGAGATAGAGGAGACACATTTGCGTGATCTTGTCTACTAGGATTGATTTGCTTCTATTGTTAAAGATTGTCGTGCACACTATCTAGTCGATAATGGAGGACATTCTTGCACAATTGAAATATCATTTTCCTTCTCTTCCACCCAATGCATTGACAAAAATTTACAAAGCACAAGCTGAAAGATTGAGGTTAATGATGATCATGGGAATACCTGTTGATGTCCATTGGCTAATCGAAGCTAAGGTACAATTATCAGGTGAATTTGTAAATGGTTTCATCTCTTACATGCCTAGTTTAGGAAAAAACAGCTTTACTAAAAAGTGCAGAGCTAAACAAATGGGTGTTTGTCACAAATGTGGACGTGAAACTTGTAACAAACATTGCTGTTCTTTGGGTTGGGTGTCTCTAAATTGGGAAGACAAAATTAAGTTCATTAAAGATAATTTGAGTAAGGAGTCATTGGATGATGACTTTTATCCAATGTCTCTTGAGACGCATCCTAGTGGATCTGTGCACATCAAGATAGTTAGTTTATGGCCCCACTTTAAAAAGAATAGAAATGATACAATCTTAGGAATCTGAAGTTAAAAGACCATGTTTGCCAATTTACAAGAAAATTGGATGGTAAGCATATCCTCAACCCATAGAGGGTATTTAAGCCGTTACTAGACATAAAAACAGAGAAAGATGTGAGCCACAATCACAACTACTTTACATATGCATGCGTGCCGTCATTTTTGAATTTTTCGCCTTTAATTTAGCTAACATTTGTTGGCTTACTTATATAGCTATTGAAATTATGCCATCGGCTTTTTCGCATAGCTATTCAAGTAAGCCTTGTCTGAGTTCTATAAAGGCACACTTTATTATCTTCATCTTCAAACTCAAAGTCAGGGTGAGTGTAGTTATGAAAGGAGCTGTTGTTCGTCAGTTTAGAAATGTTTGTGATTTTTGTGGTTCCAGTCCTAGGAAAAATGGAGAGTATGTAAAAGCAGCACAAACTTTGGGTATGGTACTAGCTAGGAGAAAAATTCATTTAGTTTATGTTGAAGGTTGTCGAGGGTTAAAAGGGAATGTGTCTGGATCTGCATATCTAGAAGGATTCCAAGTTCTTGGTATTGTTCTTACAACTCTAGCTGCATCAAACATTGTAGGAAAAACAATTGGGGAAGAATGTAGGGTGTCCTCCATGCATGAGCTCATTGGTAGAATGATGAGCAATGCTGATGCCTTCATTGCCTTACCAGGTGGTTTTGGTACTTTAGAGAAAAAATTTCAAATAGTCTCCTAGGCACAACTGAATATCCACCATAAACCCATAGGTTTGTTAAATGTTACCAATTTCTTTGATGATTTGTTGTCTTTTCTTGATCATGCTGTAAAACAAAAGTTTATCTCGCACTCGGCATGACAGATTCTCATCTCGGCTTCAAATACTAATGAGTTGATTGATGCATTACAAACATATGTTCATTTTCCTGATCTAGCTACAGCTCAAATAGATTGGATGGTAGACAATCACAGAAAGCACAAATTGGACTTGGATCTTCATCTGTAACACATTTTATTTGATTTAATAAATTTTTATTTTCTGTTTAGTTTGTTGCAAGTTCATCTTTTCCTAGATCTCCTTTTAGGTAATATATTTTTCAAGTTTTGTTGATTGTTCTGTGTTTGTTCTTCATAAAAAAGGGGCGTGGTTGCCTAGCCTCCTATCTTTGTATAGGTTCCAACACCTAGATTTCAAAAAAAAAAAACTGAGTGATGTTTTTGGATTAGGCAAAACTAGCACTAATGATGAAAATGGTTTAAAGTTCTTGTAACATTTGGAAAATAAATGAGTTCTAAATGCTATGTGTGAATCTAAATTCTATTGTAACCTATGTTTTATTCGAGAATCTCAACACCTTGAGCACTTAATCTTTTACATTTGACTGATTATTTATTCAGAGAATATTTATGTGATTCAGATATACTGAGTGATCTCATAAGAGTGTAGAACTTATTTGATTGTCACTTGAGGCGAAATCCTAGACTACTCTCCATTTAAGAAATGAATTAGGCATTGTTGGAATCGTTTGAGCCTTTCAAACCCACCTATACATTATGTTATCCCTAGCAACCTATTTTGAGCCTATATTTATCCTTTCTTGAACACCTATATTACTATCTAGCCTTTAAATAAAAATATTTCTAACTCTTACCTTTCACTCATAGGAATGATCATTTGAAAAGCTATGGTTCAGGGGTGGAAGGTAGAAGTTTAGAAAAAGGGAGAAAAAGAAAAAAAAGAAAAGAAAAAAAAAGTTAATACTCCCTAAATAAATAAGTCTGGGGGTGTTTATATTAAAAAAATAGTATGAGCAAATAATGCAAGAATGATGAAAATGTTGGAGATAGAATACACATTATAATATCAAAAGTATTTGGGAGGCTTTAAATGATCATGTACGTTGAAGAGTAAATTGAGCTTTCATTCATATCATTTTATCCACCTTTAACCTATGCCATACATTACAAGCCTAATGAAAGTCCTAATTATCTTAAATGTTATGATTAGTCTACATTAGTGGAGAGTGACATGAAAAATAAGGTTATGGAGTCTCAAATGCATATATCTAGAGATCTGTTCTAAATATTTGATTACATAAATTTATTTGAATGCAAAAAGTCTAATATCATAAGACTACTACACACACACTTGGGATTCAAGAGTAAACCATATGTTGCATTCGAATAAAAGTTCTACATAACCTTGGGATTCTGATATTTTCCTTAGTTGCACATTTTATATCCTTGAGGAATGCTTAGTTAGCCAAAAACAACTCATCACTCACTCATCATTTGAATTTTGAAGTTTATGTGTTTTGCTTGAGGACAAGCAAAAGATTAAATTTGGGGGTATTTGATGAGTTAGTTTTATACTCATAAATCAAATATTTTCATCTTATCATTTTGCCATAATTAAGCATATATCTACCTCAATTGTCTTTAGTTTTTTGTATTTCTTACAGATGGAGAGAAGAATAGAAAATGGACTCAATTGAAGGAATCAGAGCTAAATTGTGGTTCTTTGGGAATGATGTCTATAAATCAAGCAGATAAAACAAATTCATTAAGGATGGCTGACTAAGGAGCATTTTCATTTTGACTCTTGAGATGCATCCTAATGGATATATGCACAAATTTATTCTTGATTTATGATCACATTTCCAAAAGAACTAAATATAAAGATTTAAGGCAAAGCACCCAATATTGAGAATATATTTGCTGTTTGCAGTCCAGCCCAATCTTGCTACAGTACTTTTGCCATATTACAGAAAATACATATCCAATATCTATAAAAGTTGGTATGTAGGTAGCTGACATAATTGGGTACAACTTTCATGTTCAAGTGGTCAAAAAATTCGGACATTAAAAGGGCCAAAAGAGGACTATAGTAGAATATATCTGTTGCTACATTCCAGCCCGACTTTGCTCTAGTATTTTGACCATAAGTAACAAATTACGTATCTAATTTGTCCAAATTTTGTCTTGAAGGAAAGATAATGAAATGTTCTACAACTTTCATGTTGATGGAGTTAGCAAATTCTGTGGATGTCAAGAATATATTCAAGGTTCAATGTTGGTGCACATGATAGAATACAAATTGTCAACTTTGTACAACTTCCTACCTTAATAAAATGTGTTTGATTAAAAAAAACAACAACAAGCTGTCACTAAGGCCTCCTAACTCACTCCACAAACCTTCTATTTATAGATACAATTAGGTGTGGTATGTGTGGTAATTGTCAAAAATTTTAGGTAGGAAGTTCTACAAAGTTGACAATTTGGATTCCATTATGTGCACCGAAATTTACCCTTGAATATCTTCTTGAAAACAGCTGAATTAGCTGACTCCATCAACATTAACATTGTAGAAAATTTCATTATCTTTCTGTTAATACAAATTGTGGACAAATTGGATACGTAATTTGTGACTTATGGTCAAAATACTAGAGCAAAGTCGGGCTGGACTACAACAGCAGACATATTCTTTTCTAACCCACTTTTGGCCTTTTATTGTCTCGCTATTCTGACCACTTAAACATAAAAGTTATACCCAATTGTGTCAGCTACCTAGCTACCAAATTTCATACATATTGGATATGTATTTTCTGAGATATGGCCCAAGTACTGTAGCAAGGTTGGGCTGGATTGCAAACATCAAACATATTCTCAACATTGGGTGCTTTACCTTGAATCTTTATGTTTTAATTCTTTTGGAAATGTGATCATAAATCAATAATAAATTTGTACATATATCAATTAGGATGTGTCTCAAGAGTTAATATGATAATACTCCTTACTTAGCCATCCTTAATAGATTTGTTTTATCTGCTTGATTTATAGATATAATTCTCAAAGAACCATAATTTAACTCTGATTCCTCCAATTGAGTCTATTTTCTATTCTTCTCTCCATCTGTAAGAAATACACAAAACTAAAGACAAGTAAGGGAGATATATGCTTAATTATGGCAAAAACATAAGATGAAAATATTTAATTTATGAGTATAAAACTCACTCATCAGTGTTCTTAAAGCTCCATTCCCATAAAGACTTGCCATAATTAAGAAAGGTACTTAATATAGCAACATTTTAGATATTTTTAAGCAAGTTAACATTAACATCCATTTTCTTGATGCTATCAAACAAGGAAACCAATGTTTCGAAAAAATAATTTCTAGCTAAACAAGTAAGCTCCATAATTTAACAAAAAAACTCCTTTCAAGTTCAAACATTCTGGTTGTCTTATAATTTCTTGTGTTATAGGTGACCATATGATCCATCATGCCTTGCTTGATCTAGGAGCAAGTATGAATATGCTATCATACTCTGTGTATGCAAAATTTGGGTTAAGAAAGTTGAAACATATACTAGTGACCCTTCAGTTAACGGATAGGTCCACACAAATTCCTAGAGGTGTCATAGAAGATGTGTTTATTAAGGTTGATAAATTTTACTTTCTAGTAGATTTCATTGTTCTTGACACTAAACCTATTGAGTAGACCATTTCTGGAAACATCCAAGTCAATCTTAACTGTCAAAATGGGGTCTTAAATTTATCTTTTGAAAATATGACAGTTGAACTAAATGTCTTTAATGTCTCTTGTCAACCTGTGGACACTGTTGATTTATATAAGGTTAATATGATTAAGAGTATAGTTTATGACTCATTTTTAAGCTCTTTTGGTGATGACCCTTAGAAAAATGCTTGACTCACTTTAATATGGACATAAATGAGGATTGCTTAATCTGTGAAATAAATTACTTGTTACAGATTACTCCATTGATGGATAAAAATGAATGGAAAGCCAAAATAGAGTCACTTACACCTTTTGAGTTTGTCATATTGCCACCAATAGAGAAATCATCCCAATTAGAATTAAAACATTTTTCAGATTCTCTGAAAAATGTGTTTCTAGGACCCTCTGAGACCTTGTTTATTATCATAGCATCTAATTTAGATAGAGAACAGGAAGTTAAACTCATAAAAGTCCTCAGTGAGCATAGTGAAGCAAGAGGATAGACAATATTAGACATTAAAGGAGTTAGTCCATCAATTTTCATGCATAGGGTTGAAGAGCCAGTCTATATGCTACTATGCCCACTTTTTCAATTATTTGATATGGTCCACAAAAATGAGGTGCAAGCTTCAATGAACGTCGAAAAGCCACAATTATCTGACAATAGGGTTGAAGTTTCAAATATACATAATCTCTGACAACGTTAAGAAAACTCTCATCGTTTTTTATTAGCTTGGCTCTTCATTATGTCTCTAGCCAATGAAAGATTATGTCGTAACTCACATAAAATGGCATCTTGGTCACATAGATACTCGTCAACAACTTACACATGAGATGTGCCTAGAACATAAGTCAATGGGCTTAGGGATGGAATGCCATAAACTGCCTCAAAGAAGGTCATTTTGCTAGAAGAATAAATAGAGGTGTTATAGCTAAACTTAGCCCAAGGAATCCATTTTATCCATTTACACAATTAATCAGTTGCAAAACATCGTAAATATTGTTCCAAGACATGATTTACTACTTCTATTTGACCGTCAGACCATGTATGGTGACTTAAAATCATGTAGAGTTTAGTATCCTACAACTAGAACAACGCTTTCCAAAATGAGCTAAGGAACACCTTATCATGATCACTAACAACTGACATTGGAATGCCACAAAGAAGAACCATTTTTGCAACAAATTCCTTGGCAACAATGACTATAGTAAATGGATGCTTCAAGGCTACAAAGTAGGCATACTTCATTAATTGATCAACAGTTAGCATGATAATAATTGTTTATTAGATAGCAGTAACCCTCGATAAAGTTCATTAAAACATTGGTTCATATTTGAGTTGGAATAGGTAGTGATTGAAGTAACCTAACCAACTTTATACAGTTAGTCTTATGTTGTTGGTAATACAACATTGTTGCAAAAAAATTTTACTGTTTAACGCAGATTAGACCAAAAGAAGCTCTCCTTGATACGAGAGAGAGTTTTATGGAAATTAAAATGCTCACCAATAGGTGATGAGTGGCAATCAAAAAGTATTTTTGGAATTAAAGTTAAAGTGGGGCTCAATAAAATTTTGTCTCCCTTGAACCATACACCATCTCGTTAATTTGTGGTGGGACACAAAGGAACTTTTCTTTATCAAATCCTCATAATATGGATGGTTTTGGGCTTCTTTTTGTAACATGGACCACCAACCTACATTAGGCATAGAAATATATAAAAATTGAAATTCAACTACATATGATAAAGAATATGTACCTTGATTTTAAGGCCCTTTTTTATACTCAATGTCATAATCATAACCAAGAAGTTTTGAGAGCCATCGAGCTTGTGCCAAGGTAGTGACTCGTTACTCCGGTAAGCACTTGAGACTTGTTTAGTCAGTTTGAACTGTAAATGGTTTCCCAAGCAGACATGGACACCATCTTTTGACTACCATGACAATAGCCAACATCTCCTTCTCATAAGTGGATAGTGTTAAGGCTAAACCTTTTAATGCTTCAATGAAATATTCCACCAATTGATTATTCTAAGTAAGGATTACTCTATTTCCAATTTCAATCGCATCACACTCTACCACGAACTTTTGAGAAAAGTCAAGAAGGCATAAAGACAGTGGTGAAGTCAATGCTTCCTTCAATTGTTTGAAGGCTATCTTTGTTGCCTCATTCAATTGGAAGCCATCCTTGAACAAGAGTCAATGTAAGGAAGTCGCCATGTATCTGAAATTATTGATGAACTTTCGATAGTAGCCTATTAAACTGAGGAACCCAAAGACCCCATTTATGGTTATTGGTGTAAACCACTCTTTCACATCTTGTATTTTGATTGGATCAACTACAACTCTTTACTCTAAGATTATATGACCCAAGTAGTCAACCTGTAAAATTCCAAACCTACATTTAGATTCTTTTACAAAAAAAAACTATTAGCTAACATGATTTTCAAAAATAATGTGTAAATGTGAGAGTTAGTCTTCCTATGATTTTGAATACACCAAAATGTAATAAAAATCAAAATATATTTTTTAAGGTAAGGATGGAAGAGATCGTTCATGAGACTTTGAAAGGTTATTGGCATACTAGTGAGGCTGCATGGCATCACAATGAACTCATAATGCCCTTCATATGTTCAAAAAGCTATTTTCAAAATGTCTTCCTCTTGTACATGAATCTGGTGATAACAGAATAAATCTAATTTTGAGAAGAATTTAGCCCCATGAAGCTCATCTAAAAGCTCAAAAATCATAGGAATTAGGTATCTGATTTTTACAGTTATATTATTCAAAGCTCAGTAGTCTACACAAAATTGTCAATCACCATTTACCTTTTTTCACTAAAAGAACAGGTGATGGGAATGGGCTATTACATGGCTTTATCAATCCTGATTATAGCGGCTCCTTCACTATTTTTTCTATTTTTGTTTTCTGATAATAAGTATATATGTATAGTCATACACTCATCAGTGCTGCATTTGGTTGCAATAGGATGTGGTAGTCATGAGATTGCTTTAAAGGCAAACTAGTGGGTGGTTTAAAGACTTGGAAAAAATTAGCTATGAGGTGACTAACATAAAGTAGGCATAAGTTTCGTGGGTTACAATTATTGAAAGGAATGATTTGAAAAAAAATTCCAATACCTTGTAGATTGCTAAATTCTATGTACGTTAGAACCTCGATATTTATATGCTTTAGTACCTAGAACGTGTGATAAATTCCTCTCACTTTGAAAGTCATGTTTAGTTGCTTGTAATTAGTTTCTATAAGTCTAAGAATTTTGAACCATTGTACACTCAAAACTAGTTGACATGCTGCTATGGGGAAGACATAATAATTTTCAATGATTGAATGGCCTTGGATGATGATGGAGAGTGCTTAACATTGTTTAATACATTCTATCTTCTGTTGGTTGGCTACCAACACTTGGAGCTTCTTATCATGGACCATAAACAAACCATACTTGGTGACTATAGCTTGGTCAATGAAGTTGTGGGTGCTGCCACTATCTATCAACACTGTTATACACTTACTTTTCAGCTTGCCTATGACACGCATTGTTTGTGGATGGTTGGTCCCCATAATGGCATGAAAAGAAATTTTAAGCACTTCTTCCTGTCTTTCTAGCACTAGTATAGCACTATCATCATTATCTAAGTTTGGTTGTGGCAACTTTTCAATCAAGACTAGTTGTGGTTGTTCACATCGATGGCCTAGAACAAAATTCTCATCACAATAGTAGCATAACCATTTCTCTTGTTCCCGTGCTTTTAGGTTGGTTATTCGATGGAACATGGTTAAAGTAGGATTAGAACATTAGTTCACATTTTGGTTTAGTGAAGGACCAAGTATTCTAGTTTCTAGTTTGAATTTTTCCTTTGGTGCTATAAAGAAAATGGGGAACAAAATGCTTGACTAGGTTTCTTCTATAATTGATTTCATTCCTCTATTAGCCAGGAAATTGTTATCGCATCTGTCAGGGTATTGGGTTGTTTGATTTTTATTTCTATACGAATGTCATCTCGAAGTCATGTAATAAAACAACCAATAAGAAAACTTTCGAGCAAGCCATCAACTAGGTGGGAATGCTTCTCAAAAGTTTCTTGGTAAGCTGCTATAGACAACGTTTGTTTGAGATGACTCAGAGCCTCAAATGGTCTTCATAATGAATTGGGCCAAAAAAAGGAGAACAAGCTTAGTGAACTCATTCCAGGTCCTCAAAAATTTCATCAACAACTGGTATCACTATTAGGCGATTCCTTCTAAATGGAAAGATGCTAGCTAAACTTTCTATTAAGATGTAATATTTTGAAAGTCAATATATTGCTCTACTTTATAGATCAGCTAGTTGTGTCTTCTTCATTGAACTTTGGAAATGACAGTTTAAGATGTTGGTGATGATTGTCATTGGGGATGTTAGAACAAGTAGTATGTGGGTGTAAAGATTCTTAATGTGCAAAATAGGTTGATTTCAAGTTAATTATGGGTTGAGTTATGGGTCTGAGTTATGTTAGGTTCAAAGGGCTTGAAATTCGGTTAACACCATTTGTAAGGTGGCATGTTATAGGTTTGAGTTATGTGAGGTTCAAAAGACTTGAACTTCCGTTAACACCATTTTCAAGGTGGAATTTCACCTTATCAAAGCTTGATTCATGTTGAGCTAAGATTTCACTGATGTCATTGTGGAATTTTGCATTCGTCTTGCCACTAGTGTCTATGGCAGTAACCGAGCTCTCATACCATTGATATGTTAATTTCTTTTTTCTAAGTATAGAAGAAAAAAGGAAAAGAGAAATACAAGAAGCTTGGATGTTGAATTTACTATCCTTTATTAAGTTCTTAATGATTATATGTATAGCCTCACATTACTAGAAAGATAACTAACACAGTTAGGATTTAGGAAATCAACTTCCTACTAATGAAGATCAACACATAATGGAAAAACAAAATGAACAATAAATAGAGATAAGCAGAGGAAATCTAAACTAGCTAAGGCCCACGTCTTTCACTTTGCATGGCTTTGTGAATAGTGGCATCATGGCATTGTTGAATAGCTAAGACCCATATCTTCCAGTTGGGATGACTTTGTATGTATCAACTCTATTTTTTTTACATATATATATATATATATATATATATATATATATATATATATATATATATATATATATATATATATTAAATCCTATAAAGTCATTACCTCTTTACTTCTAACTATTTAACTCATAATAACATTCAATTAAATTAACCAAACATAATTAAGGTTTATGGTATACCAATAATACTGATACAATTCTAGGTTCATATATACATCATTAATTAACAACATCCATACATAAATCAAACACATATATGTCTACATCTTATTCATCCATATTGATCAGTTCCAGGGATACGGGAACGGATGGTTGCACCTTCACTGAAATCTTAGCCAACTCGACCCAACATACGCTAAAAGTCTATTATAGAGAATATCTGCATATCTAGTCCTCTAAACATGATATGAAAATATAGTGAGAATTAAATCCCAGTAGGTTCAAAAATAAATCATAATTATCATTAATATAGATCATCATGTCATGTTCATCTGTATAAACTATAGCAACTATCTTAGGTCACATGAATGCACTTTATTTATGCACATGAAAATCATACAGTAATGATATATATGCCATGAATAACTATTTTCAGAATATCATATAATGGCTATCAACTTACTTTCACATCAAGCTACTCCAGTTAGGGTAAGTACTTTCTACTCTCCAGTACGGGCTTTTCTCGCTCCGTCTGACATAGCACACTTTCTCTTTCTTTTCTCATAATCTTAGCCGTGAGTAGGGCATCCCTTACTGGTGTACCACATAAACTGCTATGTGATCATGCTCGTCTCTTTTTTTTTCTTTTCTTTTCACGTTAATAGCCAAAAATATGATTTCAATAACAAGTATGTTCATTATACTCACATGCCATAATTTATCATCAAAACATAATCACTACCAAAAATCATTGGTAAAATGAAATTATGTCATGATCATAACCATTTTTGAATATCACTTTATAAAATATTTTCATGTCAAAATTACACACTTAAAATGGTAAGAAATTCATGCAATGGCAATGGCTAGGACATTCACTAGTTATTTATTATTTCTATTCATAAGATTCTTCTTATTTTTTAAATATTATTTTCATTTTCTTTATGCTTGACCTCTAGTTACTTTTCTCTTACTTATATCATTTCCAACACATGTTCTCACAAATTTTATAGGGCGGGCATTCTTCTCCAATTTAGTTTCTATTATTACCCCTATAGTTAATTAGATTCATTTAGGGTAGACAAACATTAAAAACAAGCTTTACCAACTCCCAACACAGCCTAGTCATAATCTAGGACACGGCCATACTTGAAAATACTTCAAATATACTCAAAAATAGCCCTGAACACAGCCTATCAGTGCTGAAGCAACCAGAACACGGCCTGGTCGTGTTCTGTAACCTTTCTTCACTTATTCAATTATATCTCCCTCATACGAACTCCAATTAAAGTGATTTCAAATCCTATAAAATTTTAAGACAATTATATATAACTTTTATGTTTATCATTTCTTCATATTCTTTACGAATTATTCCCAGAAAATCAAAAACAATAACGCTTACATTTACCAACTTGGATTCTTGACTGATTCTGACCTATACTCATTAATCACTCATATGGACTCCAAATAAGTGATTTCAAAGACTATATATTCATGAGACATATATCTATATTTATTATGTTAAAAATTTCCTTTAATTCAATACAGATGTTGCCCAAAAATTCAAACACAGAAGCTTACCAAATAGATTCTTCCCTAGTTAATTAGTTTCTAACCACTACTTTCTAATTTGACCATATCTCCCTCATATGGATTCCAATTTGATTTATTCCAGTGGCTAACCATCCGTGAGACATATATATATATTTTTTATGTTAGTCATTTCTTTTAATTCCCTATATATTGTTTCCAAAATTTTAAACACAGAAGCATACCTAACAGAATCTTCCCTGGTTAACCATTATTTGACCAATGCTAACTAATCAGACAATATCATCCTCATCTGAACTCCAAACTAAGTGATTATAGTGGCTAAAACTCCGTAAGACATATATATACATTTTTTATGTTAACCATTTCTTTTAATTCCCAACCGATCCTTTCCAGAATTTCAAAAACTAGAGCTTCCCTAGTTACTCCGAAATCCAGTTTCCTAACCAAACTTTTCCTAAGGTTTTTGTTCATCATTTTATTACGTCATCTTCCATTTTCTTCTTTATTTACATCTAATCATCTTTCATCAATTTTTCACCACATTCAAATATACAAAATAGCAGTATAAAAATCCTAAAATTTTGCCAACCATAGCCATAGCTATGCAGAACTTTCCACACCAACCGAAATGTTCAAAACATCCATCATATGCAAGATAACATGTAGCATTATATAGCAACATCCATGACCAATCATCAAAGTAGCAAATATTGTAAATTTCGTCAAAGTTCTAAGATCAAACTCCTATATAAATGTTACAAATTTCAAAACTTTTCTTTAAAAAGAGATATTGTTAAACCTACCTAAAGATCTCCCTAACTCACTTAGTGAATTTTTTTTCTTGTTTCCTCTTAAAGGAAGTACCAAGATTCCTCCCTTCCATTACCTTTTCTAGCAGCTTAAATAAGAGAAGGAGAGTGAGTTTTGAACCCTAAGGATGAAGAGAAAAGATGGATTCAAGTAGAGATTAAGCTAACTTACCTTGAGTACTTAATCCTCTAGACTTCTCCTTCCTCCTCTCTTTCTCTCCTTTCCTCACTCTACCTTGCTTATGTTTTTCCTCTCCCTAATTTGGACAAAATTATAATGTTATAAGGGTGAGTCTTGCTTAAATAAACTATCAAGTAGTTCACATTTCATAATCATGGGTTTACCTTATCACAATTAGGATGCACTTGGTTGTTTTTTAGGGAAAGACTACTCATGTTCTTATCTTCCTCTCCCTTAGTCAAGATATGCATACCAAAAGGAGATTTGTATTTTGAAAATTATGATAAAATGTTCTTAAGACAAGGGAAAAGGTCCCTTTGATTTAAGGATTCATTTTTATTTTCTGTTGTCTTAATCAAGTATGATAGGTTTGCCTTTATAGGTGGCAAATTTTCAGCCCTTGAGTCTCCCTTACATTGCTGAAATTATTTCTGTAGGATAAGGATGTTTTATCATAATGCCATGTATTATTACCTACTTGTTGAAATTATGAATGTAGGATATAGATGTTTTGTCCTAATGCCATGTATTAGTATCTACTTGTTGAACTTATTAATGTAGGATATAAATGTTTTTTTCTAATGCCATGTGACATAATCTTGATTATTATTACACTACTATTTTCTCACATGATTCTTATTATTTCCTTCTTGGATTTTGGCTCATTCTTATCCATTTTCTTTGCTTTGACTGAAATTCTACCTTTCATGGAGGGCTTGATCACATTTTCATGGTTTAAGGGCTATTGGTCTATTTTCTATATCCTAGTCTAAATCTATATTTTATTTCTTGCTTGGGATATCCTATTGGCTTACTAGATGGTGATCTAACAGTCTTTACATACAGAGAAAGTTAAGACCCTTTCCCCGGTAAGAGTTGCTACAAATAGCTCATAGTGGGTTTCAGAAATAAGATACTGAATCTCCCTAATACATTATTCCGACATAAATGAATGACTAGCACCAGAGTCAAACAACACCATAAGAGCAAATCCATAGATGTATCATGTACTTTGAATCATTTCAGAGGATTGAGCTACCTCTTAGGCGCTCAGGGTGAAAACTCATCATTTTACCTAAGGCCTCTGTTTCGGCTGCTTCCCCATATTTTGTGGGCAGTTCTTTGCAAAATGACCCTTCTGTCCGCAGTTGAAACAAACATCTGATCTAATGTAGCATGGTCGGTTACCATGCATACGTCCACACTTAGTGCACTTAACTGTGGGAAAGTTCTGTTGGAAAGGTCGGAGACTTGCAGTCATTGGCCTCTTGCCAGTACCTTGTCCTTTTCCTATGACATTTCTGCCAGAGTTTTGTGGCCTGTTCTTCCTTTTTCAAAAGTTCTGTCTTTGTTTCTCATCCTCCACTGCCCTCGAGCTCTTCTTCAGGAGTCTGCATTTATTTATCAGAGGTACAAACTCTCTGATCTCCATAACTACAACAACATTCCTTATCTCCAGATTCAATCCTGCTTTGAACTTAATAGCCTTCCATGCTTTATCGGGGTTAAATCACAGGTAAAAGGAGAACTTAGGCAACTCTTCGAACTTCGCAATGTACTAGTCTATGGTCATGCTGCCCTGCCTGAGTTGGAGAAATTTGATCTCCTTCTCCGCCCGCACAGTACTTAAGAAGTACTTTTTCAAAAATGTATCTTTGAACACCTGCCAGGTGATCTGCTTTTCCTGATGAGCTAAAAATTTTTTAACTCTACATCACTAGCATTCTGCTTTATCTTTCAGCATATACGCAATGAAGATAACTTGCTGCTCCTCAGTACAACCCATCACTTCAAAGATTTTCTCTAGTTCCCTTATCCACCTTTTAGCTACAATTGGGTCAAAGCCACCTTGAAAAGAAGGTGGTCTAATCCTTAGGAACTCGTATATGCCGTTTTTATTCTCTGCCATCCGATTATTAGCACCATTCTAGTTATTAGCATTCTGAAGGTATTGTAGAATTTGGTTGGTGGTCGTGACTTGGTCTCGAATTACCCTGACAAAGTTGTGCAGGGTTTCCTCCGTAATGTTTGTTGGATTCCTCCTTGGTGGTGTCGTTTCCTACTGTGGTAAGAATAAAATTATGCTGCTATTGAGGTGATCAAGCCCAATAGTTAGTTTCAAAAATATTTAACAGTAGTTATAACACCACCTTGGCATATAGATAGTAAACACTAGTAATTTCTTACCTATATGAAATCACTGATTCCCTACACAGTACAACCACAACATACTCAAGACACTATAAGATTGATTCAGAAAACCATCCACCCACTGGCCATCTAGGATCAACCTGCTCTGATACCAATTATGTAACAACTCCATTTTTTTTACATATATACATATATATATTAAATCTCATGAAGTCATTACCTCTTTACTTCTAACTATTTAATTCATAATAACATTCAATTAAATTAACCAAGCATAATTAAGGTTTATGGTATATCATTAATACTTATATAATTCTGAATTCGCATACAGATCATTAATTAACAACATACATACATAAATCAAACACATATATGTCTATATCTTATTCATCCATATTGACCAGTTCCAGGGATACGGGTACGGGTGGTTGCACTTTCACCAGGATCTTAGCCAACTCGACTCAACATACACAAAAAGCCAGTCATAGAGAATATCTGCATATCTAGTCCTCTAAACATGATATAGGAAATATAGTGAGAATTAAATCTCAGTAGGTTCAACAATAAATCATAATTATCATCAATATAGATCATCATATCATGTTCATCTGTATAAGTTACAACAAATATCTTAGGTCACATGAATGCACTTAATCTATGTACAAGAAAATCATATAGTAATGACATGTATGCCATGAATAACTATTTTTAGAATATTATATTATGGCTATCAACTTATTTTCATATCAAGCTACTTTGGTCAGGGCGAGTACTTTCTACTCTCTAGTACGGGTTTTTCTCGCTCTATTCGACATGGCAGACTTTCTCTTTCTTTTCTCATAATCATAGCCGTGAGTAGGGCATCCCTTACTGGTGTACTACATAGACCGCTATGTGATCATGCTCGTCTCTTTTTTTTCTTTTCTTTTCACATTAATAGCCAAAAATATGATTTCAATAACAAGTATGTTCATTATACTCACATGCCATAATTTATCATCAAAGCGTAATCACTACCAAAAATCATTAGTAAAATGAAATTATGTCATGATTAACCATTTTTGAATATCACTTTATAAAATATTTTCATGTCAAAATTACACACTTAAAATGGTAAGGAATTCATGCAATGGCTATGACTAGGGCATACACTAGTTATTTATTATTTCTATTCATAATATTCTTTTTCTTTTTTAAATATTATTTTTATTTTCTTTATGCTTGGCCTCTAGTTACTTTCCTCTTACTTATATCATTTTCAACACATGTTCTCACAAATTTTATAGAGTATTCTTCTCTAATTTGATTTCTATTATTATCCTATAGTTAATGAGGTTCATTTCGGGTAGATAATGTTAAAAATAAGCTTTACCAACTCCCAACACGGCTTGTTCATGTTCCAGGACACAACCATGCTTGAAAATACTTCAAACATACTCAAAAATAGCTCTAAACACGGTCTACTAGTGTTGAAGCAACCCAGAACACAGCCTGACCATGTTTTGTAACCTTTCTTCACTTATTCAACCATATCTCCCTTATACGGACTCCAATTGAGGTTATTCCAAAGCCTATAAAAAGCTAAGACACTAATCTACAACTTTCATGTTTATGATTTGTTTATATTCCTTACGAATTTTTCACAAAAAATAAAAAAATAAGAACACTTACATTTACCATCCTCATACGAATTTTCCTACAGATTTTGTCTAGAAATTCAAATACAGAAGCTTATCTAACAGATTCTTTCCTGGTTAACTAGTTTCTGACCACTACTTACTAATCTGACTATATCTCCCACATATAGATTTCAATTTGATTTATTCCAGTGGTTAACCATTTGTGAGACATATATCTATATTTTTTATGTTACTCATTTCTTTTAATTCCCTATATATTTTTCCCAGAAATTTAAACACATAAGCATACCTAATAGATTTTTCCCTAGTTAACTATTTTCTGACCACTGCTTACTAATCGGAAAATATATCCCTCATCTGCTCCAAATTAAGTGATTCCAGTGGATAAAAATTTGTAAGACATATATCTACATTTTTCATATTAACTATTTCTTTTAATTTCTAACCGATTCTTCCCAGAATTTTAAAAACAGAAGCTTCCCTAGTTACTCTGAAATTCAATTTCCTAGCCAAACCTTTTCTAAGGTTTTAGTTCATCATTTTATTACGTCCTCTTCCATTTTCTTCCTTATTTACATCTAATCATCTTCCATCAATTTTTCACCACAATCAAATATACAAAATAGCAATATAAAAATCCTAAAATTTTGCCACCCATAGCCATACCTATGCAGAACTTTCCACACCAACCAAAATGTTCAAAACATCCATCATATGCAAGATAACATGTAGTATGATATAGCAACATCCATGACCAATCATCAAAGTAGCAAATATTGTAAATTTCATCAAAGTTCTAATATCAAAATCTCATATAAATGTTACAAATTTCAAAGATTTTCTTCAAAAAGAAATATTGTTAAACCTACCTAAAGATCTCCCTATCTCACTTAGTGAATTCTTTTTCTTGTTTCCTCTTAAAGGAAGTAGCAAGATTCCTCCCTTCTCTTAGCTTTTCTAGCAACTTAAATAAGAGAAGGAGAGTGAGTTTTGAACTTTAAGGATGAAGAGAAAAGATAGATTCAAGTAGAGATTAAACTAACTTACCTTAAGTACTTAGTGCTCTAGATTTCTCCTTCCTCTTCCTTCCTCTCTTTTTCTCCTTTCCTCACTCTAACTTACTTATGTTTTTCCTCTCCCTCACTTGGACAAAATTATAATATTATAAGGGTGAGTTTTTGTTAAATAAACTATCAAGTGGTTCACCTTTCATAATTATAGGTCTACCTTATCACAATTAGGATGCACTTAGTTGTTTTTTAGGGAAAGACAACTCATGTTCTTGTCTTCCTCTCCCTTAGTCAAGATATGCATACCAAAAGGATATTTATATTTTGAAAATTATGATAAAATATTTTTAAGACAAGGGACAAGGTCCCTTTGATTTAGGGGTTCATTTCTTTTTTTCTTTTGTCTTAATCAAGTATGATAGGTTTGCCTTTCTATGTGAAAAATTTTCAGCCCTTGAGTCTCCCTTGCTTGGCTGAAATTATTTGTGTAGGATAAGGATGTTTTGTCATAATGCCATGTATTATTACCTACTTGTTGAAATTATGAATGTAGGATATAGATGTTTTGTCCTAATGCCGTGTATTATTACCTACTTGTTGAAATTATGAAGGATATAGATGTTTTGTCCTAATGCTATGTGACCGAATCTTGATTATTATTACACTACTATTTTCTCACATGATTCTTATTATTTTCTTCTTGTATTTGGCTCATTCTTATCCATTTTCTTTGTTTTGGCTGAAATTCTACCTTTCATAGAGGGTTTGGTCACATTTTCATGGTTTAAGGGCTATCGGTCCAATTTCTATATCCTAGTCCAAATCTATATTTTATTTCTTGCTTGGGCTATCCTATTGGCTTACTAAAAACTCATGTGAAGTGAAAAAAATCTATATGAAGTATCCATAAGTGAAAGCCCAATATATGGGTGGAGATGTCAAATTTAAGAACTCTAACTCTTGAATTAAGAAAAATTACCCTAATCCAATATTCTTGAAATTTTAAAATCTTAACTTACTTTCCAAAAATTTATCTTCCTTACACAAAAATTTCGCCTCTCTTTAGTATGTTATTTCAAATTTTTTCCTATTAGGTTTTTCTCTCTACTTATTCTCTTAATGTTAAAAACATTTTTTATGCATACACATAAGGTGAAGAATTTCTAAGGATTATATTTCCTTAGATATCTAAAATTTGTCTAATAAATTTTATTTTCTTATCTAAATATTTATGTACCTTTATTAATAAAAAAAAATGAAATTAGAGATATTATATTGTGAAATGGAACAGTATAAGCTAAAGTGCAATGAGACAAACAAACTAGAGAATCTATTACAAAAATTAGTAAATTAGGAGAAAAATTGTAATTAGAGATAAAAATTAAGGTGAAAAAAATTTAATTTCCTCTATAATGAATTTCATAAAAAACACTTTTAGTGAAATAATCATTAAAAATTCTTTTATGAATATATTTTTTTATCTCTTAACTTTACATTAGGGTTCGCTTTTGTCCCCCAGCATTCTTTTGCTCCAATCTCATCATTGTCTTCTAGGAAATTATGAAATTGGCTAGATATATAAGAATATTTGTATTCCTGCTCTAAGATTAGGCTCAATTTATTTGGTTATAAAAATTTATATTTTAAAAATTTTATATCTTTTTTTTATGAAAAAGCATTTATTGAAAATAATTTCAAAATTTTAAACTTGACTTCAATTTTAGGAAAAAAAAAATCGACAAAAAGAGGTAAAGATACTAACTAATTTTTGTTTCAATCTATTACCATTGCTAGCTTCTCGAGCACCTTCGCCACAAAACCTGTGCCCCTACTTCCTCGCTAAATACTTGCTAGTTTATTGTCAACCATCGCGGGCTGCCACCCTACTCTAAATCATGAATATCATTGTTGTTGTATTAAAAATGTTTAGAGAAATTTTTTTATATAAACTAAATTTTTTTTAAAAAAAAAAGAGAAATTACACTTTTACACTTTAATTTTTTTCTCCAATTTATTAACTTTGACAACTAATCTCTTAATTTATTTATCTCATTACACTTTATCTCTTGTCATTTAAATTATATATTAACTTTAACTATAGTTATGTAAAATTAACAAAATATCACTATCTTAAAAAGAATATAAAATGAGATATCAAATAAATAAAAGTATATTTTGATAATTTTGTATAGCTATCATTAAATTTAACACTTACTTTACATTGTTGGAGGCAAAGTGCAATAATGCTGATAGAGTAAGGAAGAAATTGGAGTTAGAGACAAAGATTAAGATGGAAAAAAATGCAATTTCTCTTAAAAAGTTCATATGAAACACTTTTAATGAAATAATTCATTAAAATTTCTGGTATAAATATATATTTTCAATCCTTAATTTTGCATGAAGTTTCCATTCTGTCCCTTAAGATTCTTTTGCTCCAACCTCATAATTTGTCTTTTAAAAATGTCATCAATATTATTGTTAGACTTGATTCTGTTAAAATTAATCTCCAAGAGAATATCCTGGGCATGTAAATAGATATATTATATAATTCCATTGTAGTTTCCACACAAAATTGGTTTGTGACTATATTTTAACACTGATAAATTACAAAATTGGAATTAATATAAGTTAATGAATGATAAAATGTGTCATAAAACTTTTTGTCAAGAAAAACAAAATTTATAAAAATCTTATTTACAGTTTTTATTTTCTAATAAAAAGGGAAAAGTCCAAAAAGAAATTTTATATTTTTTGTAGTTCCTGTATATATCTAGTTAGACAAAATTTGGGAATAGACCTTAAAGTTGACAAAGTGTTTTTACATCTTCTGTAGTGCTATATTACAGTGATATACACTACAAGAAAATGAAGTTTTTGTGACGCCTTTTTAGTGGCGACCTGTTAAAATCGTCACTAAAAGTCATTTTAGTGGCGACCTTTGGAAGTCGCCACTGAAAATATATTTTCAGTGGTGACTTTTGGAAGTCGCCATCAAAAATAAATTTTTCAATGGCAACTATGAAGAAATGCTACATAAAGGTAAATTTTCAATGGCGACTTAACAGGGTAACCACTGAAAGTTGTATCCATCAGCTTTCAATGGCGACTTTTGGTCGTCCCTGAATGTAAAACCCACAATGTTTCAATACATTGATTTTTTTTTTCTTTCTAGAGAATCGTCTGGATCTTAGATATTTTAAATGCATATTTTTGTTATATTTTATATTTATATTTATATTTATATTTTAAATTTATTTTTAAGTGATTTTAATAACAATGGGTTTAATTCAATTTAATTAAATCACCAAAATCCTTCAAAATATAAAAGATTATTTCATACATGTTACTTAAATTATTTCAATTTAAATTTATTTTTAAAGTTTAATTTTTTATACATGTTACTTAAAAAATTATTTTCTCTTTAAAAATATTTTGATATTAACTCTATTAATAAAAATTTAATAAATTTATTTAACTAATTAAAATAAAAACTTAACTTAATTATATCTTCACTTAAATTATGTAACTCTTGATTATCACAAATAAAAAAAATGTGTTAAATATTTATAAATAGAATAAATTTAAAGATATTTTTTAAAATAAATTAATCTTTAAAAAAATAAATTGATAAAGTAAAATTTTAAAAAAATTGAAAAATGAATATATATGTATATATATATAAGAAGTAAAAATAATTGAGGAACAAATTCATTGTTATTAAAATAATTAAAAGTGTATAAAAAAAATCTAAAATGCACAAATGCATTTTGAAAGCACAGCATCCATGTAATTTAGGGGGGAAAAGCGCAGAACCCTCAGCCTTCCATTTCTATAGTCATCACACTCAAAACAGAGAGCTTCCTTCGCAGCAAAACACAAGATTTCGCCTCCCTCACATTGGAAGAGAGGCAACCCTAAACCCCATAATCTAGGTAGCCTACTCCGAGCCGCACCCCATCGAGTAACCCACCCCCACTTTGATTGCCGGCCATCTCCAAATTTGTTTTTCTTTCATCTCTCCCGCTCTCCTTCTCTTTCTAATTTTCGTTCTTATTCTCCAGATGTGAAGAGAAGGATTTGGCATCTTTTTTTCTGTCACATTCGGAAAAAATGTAACGGGTTGTGATTTATTTCAGTTTGTGAATCCTCCTAAACGACAAGCTCAATCCATTTTATAAAATCCCTCAATCGGATGAATAATTTTGCTGAGTGTCCTTGGGCATCAATGAGCCACTGGTCTTCGATTCTGCATCAAAGAAACGAAAATGGTGAAGGGCTGGCAGAGAGAGTATGTTAGGTTTATGATCTAATGGTTCCTTTTTATTCTCTTGATTCACCAATACTGCAGCACCAGAGTTATTCGTTTTGCCCAAAAAACTGTTGATGAGTAATTTACCCATTCCTCATGGTAGTTTCTGAGCCCAAGTCTGGAGTTCTGGTTTCCGGTTCATGGAGAGAGGAATAGATAGAGATTCTTAACAGTTATTACTTTGGGGCATTATTTATCTGTTTTCTTAACTAAATGAATCTCGCTTTCCCATTTCACATTTTGCAATGATTCGATAAATAAGCCTTTTTCAGCTTGCAATTGTTAAATTGTTTACATTAGGTGGTGATGGGCAATGTTTTTAAACAAATGATAAAATGGAACCTTGCTACCAAGAAAGAAAAAGAAGGCAATAGGGACTGGAGAGGCGTGTGTGTAGAAACTTTTTTGGTGCTTGTATGCAAATTGACAATTTTGAACTCAAATTCTTTCTTTAATATATTACTTCTGACTGTTTGGTATGCTCTGGAATTGGAACAATGTGAAGAAGAATGGAAGCCACTACCTTATGCTAAAGTCAAATGGAAGACATTTAATATGATTTTTACTTTTGGGTTCCATTAATTTGTTCAAAAAATATGTTCTTAAGCTGTGATCATTTTATAATTATTCTCATTTTTTTATCAATATCTTTTGGTTCAAAATTGCATTTGACACTCAAAAATAACAAATTATCTGGGCATGTTCTTTTGGATTATTTCCTTGGATTAACTGGTGCAATCTTTTTATTTTCATATATAAGTTGTGGGCACATATGCTCGTGGTTTTTCCATTATAATTGAACCTTTTGATAAAAGAATGCCGCATATTCCTGATCTTGTATTGCAGGTTAGCGTTGTCATTGTCAAATGTCTTCATATACTACTATTTTGACCATCTCAAAATTATTTATATGTTGGTGCATATTAATTTCTCAGTTAATAACTCAAAGAGTGCAATTGCAATGTATGTTATGATCTTTTTTCCCCTTATATATATATATATATATATATATATATATATATATATGCATCTTTTAATTTAATTTGTAAATTCCCATTGTGGTAGGTCATGGTTTATGAAACTAGAGAACTAATTTTGTGATTACTCATTCAAGTGTGTAGCATAGGAGAGTTAGGAGTTTTTGGTAGCATAATATACGCCAACCTGCTGTTGATCATACTATATATATATATAGACTTGGATTTTTTTGGCAGCTTGTTTATATGCTTTTGTCTTTTATCTTATAATGCACTCATATAAAACAATGTTAATTTGAAGTCTACTTGGTCAACTAAAAAAAATTAAGAGGAACCGGTGATGCTTTCAATATAGGGTTCAGATCTCTTTTCCTTTCCTTTATCTCTTTTTTTTGTTGGCTTTGTATCCTTTCTTTTAATTATTCTTTTGGCTGAATGGTATGAGAGAAATACCATTAGATTTAAATATCACCCACTTAATGTTACACTATATGGCAAGCATGTAGAATAATAGGGAAAAAAGTTTACTCATTATATTAGAATTCATTTCTCTATGATAAATAGAAAAATGACTTCATACTTATTAATGCAATTAATACTATTGGTTATGTTCTTTGTTGGTGTTTTGAATACATTTCTATTAATTGTGGGTCACATATTTTTTTATCATCAGCTTACTATATTATTTTGTTGCAAAGTCTTCCTTTGGCTACATTCTTAACTACTACTCAAATGGAATTTAGAGGTATTGTATCAAATAGCCAAGATATTTACTCTTTTGTGCCTTTATGACTTTCTTAGCATTATTCTATCTTGAATTTTAATAGACATGATATATTCGCATTTCTCATATGGAAACATAATCTCATTTCATTCAAGCACCATCTGTACACTTTATTTTGACCAAATACATTTTGAACATTATTTTCCTATTTCTCATTGTAAGTCAAGTGCATAATGGCTCTTACGCATTGCTTGATAATGTTAATTCTTTTGGTTTGGATGATTTTGTTCCTGGTAATTTTTTGCTTGCCAGTACACTTCAAGCCTTTAAGTTATTTTTGTTCTCTTATTCACATGTGTTGCAAATTAGATCACACAGTTCAAACCATATGTATGTTGTAAGTTCTAAAGTCTGTTATTAAATGATTTCATATTCATAAACAAGAAGCTCAAGCTACAAAATTTTAGTTTGCATCTTTCCCACAATGTACTCCTAACATGGATTTTATTTAATTTTCATTTGTTGGTTTATTAATACTAGATTCGATAAATTCGTGGACTTGGTTTAATTTTTCAAGTGGTCCATCAAGCTACCAACGTGATATTGAGTAAACTAAATGACAGTAATTATAGTAAGTAGGTTGGGGAAGTTTTATTAACTTTTGTTAGATTGATATGATAAGAAAATTTGTTTTAAAAAAATTGTAATGATGTATTTTTGTTAACTACATATTTGGTGATGTATTTTGTTAGTTTTTGGTAGGGGAAAAAACATGAGTTCTAACCATGTAACACATTGAATAATGTTGGCCACTTTGACTTCTTGCCTATTCAATAATATTATCTTCCAATTTTGTTTGCTTTTATGACATTATGGTATGTTCATGTATTTTTGGCTATAATGTTCTTGCCTATTGAATAATGTTTTTTAATTGTGTTTGGCTATAAAAAAATTTCTTATATAATATTGTTTTGTTTGTATTATTTTTCAAGCTATATTAATTTGTTACACTAAATTAAACAAGGACAACTTTCAATAACTCTCCCAAGTAGTGTTGCCCCAAGCTTTGCAACTAATACGACAAATATTGCATCACCAAAAGAAGCACCAAGCTGATTTTTTTTATCAATATTTGTCTATGTGTATTGTTTTTATACTAACTGACATAATGTTAATGTATAATATTTGCTACATTTGATATTTTATTGATGTTATACTTTTATCAATCAATTTGTTTATTCTAGATTTTATTGAGGTTTTAATTATTACAAAATTAAGAGAAAAATCTATCAAAAAAACAGGCAGGTGATTCAGTGGCGACTTGGTCGCCATTACATGTTGAAGGGCCACTAGATTCGGTGGCAACCTATTAGGTGCCACTGAATCACCCCCCAATGACAATAAACATTTAAAGATTTAGTGGCAACTTATCGCCACTGAAAGCACTTTTTGTAGCGACTAACAATCCCTACTGAAAGTATTTAACTTTTGGTGGTGACTTATAGTCACCGCTAAAACAGTTTTTAGTGGTGACTTTATAAAGTCGCCACCAAAAGTATCCTACTTTTGTGGAAACTGTATAACTTTTTGTGGCAATACTTATTGGTTTCGGTGATGACTTTAGTCATAACCGAAAGTGACTTTCAGTAGCGACTTTGATAGTCGCCATGAAAAACATTTAGCAACAAGCTATCAGCAATGACTTGGCAACGACTTTTAGTTGCTGCCATAGACCTTTAGTGGCGACTATTTCACTTTCAGCGGCGACTTTCTGAAAGTCTTTTTTTTTGTAGTGATAAATATGGTTTATTTATACTTTTTGTTCTTCTATTTTAAAAAATGATTCAATTTTTTTCTCTATTTAAAGTGTATCAATATGGTTCCTCACATTTTTTAAAACATCATAATCAGATACCTTCAATAAAAAAAAAAAAACTCATCTATTTATAAACCAATTTTTATGATATTTTCATCTACCACCTCATAAAAGACCATTTATAATTTTTCATGGAAGGAATTGATTATAATATTCCAGTGAGAGATTTAAGTGGGCACTTTAAAATAGATATATCAAATTAAATTATTTGTTAAAATAGAAAGACAAAAAACATAGTTAAGGCAAAATCTTTTTAGTTATGCTTGATTGAACAATAGGCATTAAATTGTAATATTCCAATATTTAGACGCCCCTTCTTCCCTCTTGTATGAAATGAACGAAGAAATAATTATTTTAATACAAAGAACTTCTACTTTATTTATCATAGAAGTTATCCCTTATAGATGACTTGGGAAAATTCTTGTTTGATCACATCACAATACCAAAGTGGCCAAAAAGGAATATTCTAATTTATAAGTAAACGTCTCAACTTCATAATATAATCTTGAAACTGTTCACTATAGATATATCAAAACCCACAAAATCCAATATAATTCAATTCGACCCATCAAAGAATAGCCTTATATAGTTTGATCTGACAGAAGACAAAGAGAGGGGGAAATAATTAAGCAACAACCCATAAATATGTTTAACAAGCAAAGATCCTTTTTTGGACCTACGTATGAAGATTTCCAGCCCCATGTACAAACAAGGGAGACGCCAGAATCTTACCTTCTGCTTATTCACCTTCCTGGTATGTTTGCCTAACTTACCTCATTATAGTCATCGTTTATAATCTTGTTTCGGTAAAACATCAGTCATCCCAATAACTTATGTTAGAAAAATACTTATAAATAGTTTTATTAATATCTCTTTTGCACACAAAAATATTTGTGGAATTAAAATATAAATGCAGCACATAACGACTATATGTACCTTGTATTGATTGAAATTCATTTGATTAGGAGAGAGGAGAAAAATGATTGACTTTCTAACCGCTTGTTCAAGTTGAAATTTTTTTTTCATCTAAAGAATTACTTTAAATTATTGAGATAATACTCAAGAATAATTTTATTAATATCTCTAATGATCAACATTGTTTCTCAAGGTTCACATTAAAAATGAGATTTCTTTTCTATTTTCTAAATTTTTGCTTAATATTTTTTTCCAAAATTTTTCTATCACTATATTGTATGAGAATAGCGATACAATTAGTATGTTGAAATAGGTACAAACTTCCTATATTTCATAAATCAGCATTAATACTTCACTCTAGAATTTAGAATTTATTGATGGAAGTTTAAAAAATATTCTTCTTCTGACACATAGTAATTCAACCATTTTGCCTCCATTGGACATGTATGTTAATATATACACTTCTCAAGTGTGAAGAACATGAGGAATATTTGCCTGCTTTTATTTGACATTTTGGAAAACTTTGTCTACATTCTTGGGGCCGGTATACTCATCAATTAAGAAAAATTGCAACCAATGAAAATTAATACCTTTAAAAATCAAAATATAAAAAGAAAACAATTGAAGCATATTTTATAATCATGTTGTTAATTACTTGTTTTGCATGAAACACTATCTTTGTCTTTTATAGGTTTTGCACGAGAACAAATTGGTGCTAAATTGGAGTCCTCAAATAGGAGAGTTAAGGTTTTTGGTGAACGACCACTTGGAAATAATAGATGGTGTCGTTTCAGTCTTTTATATCCAGTTCCAGAAAGTTGTGAGGCTAGTAAACTTCATCGCAAATTTGACGGAGAAACCGTGACCATTACAATGCCAAAGAAGGTCATTTCAAAGGCTGGCCCTAAAGAAGAACTAGAACTGCCAACTGAACAGGCAGCCCCAAAACCTCCATTATGTACGACTGAATCAAAACCTGCAGCTAGCGTTGAAAAAGCGAATGTCATTGCTGCGGAGGGAAAGGCTCGAACGGGCCAAGAGGGCATTTCTCAGAAACCCAAATCAACAATTGGTAGTAGTCAAAGACAAGCAGATGAGAAGAAAGTGGAGAGTTCAATCCCACCAAAAGCCACCACAGGCGACTCGACGACGCAAAAAGGCCAAGAGGGGGTTCACAGAAAATCTACATTAACAATGGTTAAGAAAAGTCAAACAGATGAAAATCTTGAAGGGTCAGTTGTTGAAAATGGGGAACAGCGAAGGGATGAAAAGAAAGAAACCAAGGAAGATATTGGGAAGACTTCTGAGGTACGAAAGCCAACCGAGAAACCCCAGGAGGACATTCCTCCAAAACCTACAACTAGAGTTGAAAAAAGAAAAGCCATTACTGCTGAGGTAAAGGCACAGAAGGGTCAAGAGGGAATTCACCCAAAAGATGCATTAAGAACAGATAAGAATAAACAACCAGGTGAAAAGCTTACAGGGTCAGTTGTAGAAAATGAGGAAAAGAAAAAGGTTGAAAACAAAGAAACTAAGGAAGATATTGGGAAGACTTCCGGGGTAGGAAAACCCTCTGAGAATGCCCAGGAGAGCATTCCAGCAAAAGATACAACTAGAGTTGAAGGAGGGAAAGCCACCACTGCTGTGGTAGAGGCTCAGAAGGGCCAAGAGGGAATTCACCTAAAAGGTACTTCAACAACAGATAAGAAAAATAAATTAGTTGAAAAGCTTGCAGGTTCCGTTGCAGAAAATGGGGGAAAGCTAAGTGTGGAAAACCAAAAAGCCAAAAATTCAGAGGTAGGAAACCCACCAAACGAGAAAGCTGTGTGGGATTTTTCATTTGCTGGAAAGGAATCCAAGAAAGAAAGAAAAGAATCTTCCACTAATGTTGCTGAAAGCTGTACCCCAAGGGAAAAGGAAAAGATTGGCAAATTTGGTAACCTTGATGAAGGGGTAAAAGGGCTAAAGGATATAATTAACTCAAAAGGGAAAGAAATCAAGGAAGCGGCTGCTTCTGCTTCTCAAGCTGTAACGAGAATGACGAAGAAGTTTTATGAAGAAGATAAGCAAATGATGACTTATATGGGTGCTGCAGTTATAGTAGTGACTGCGGCGCTAGGCGTGTGTGCCTCCTACAGGTTTCGCTCCTTTGCAAGACCATAGACAAAGGCTCGTCCATTTTCTTCGACAAATCAGTGATTATTTAATTATAGAAGTTTCGTTTCTGTAAAATTTAACCAACTGCTATTAACTTCATTATCATGTTGAGTTTAAGACCAATATCCCCATGATTGTCTAATACATAACAAAGGAAAAAATAAATAAATAAATAAAGAATCAGTGACACAGTTAAACAATAAAATGCATTATTTTATACAATGCATGGATTGTCTTCTTTTTAGGCTCGGTTTAATTTGGCACGCTATGTATGATTAGATTTGATAGTATGATGTTTTAACAATGGGATTGTTGATTGAATTAACGAAAAGAGTTATTAAAAACTAATTGATTTAATTGAAGTTGAATTGCCATTGAAACTAATAGTAAGATATATAATATATTTTTTACTTTTGATACTATCAAAAATATGAAATATATAAAATTAGTTAATAAATTATTTAATATAAAAATAATTCAATAATACATACTAATATATTTAAATTTTATTAATCATTTCATTATATATATAAAAATTTGTTGATACAATAATTAATAGTCAACATAATTCTATTTTTAATCACACAAAAAATTTAAATACATATATAATTATCACTAACATAAAAATTTAGTTAAATTTACATTGTTTTAAATTAAAAAATTTTAAAAAATAAGCAAATTAGTATCATTTTAATAATAAAAATATAAATATAAAAAAGTAAACCATCAAAACACCTTCAATTCACCAATTTTTTTTAACTAGTTTTGACCAATTTTTTAATTTTTTTTACTAATGAACAGTTTTAAAAGTTAAATCAAATTGCGGTTTTCACTAAATCATCAATTTTTTAATTAGGTTCAACTTTTACAACAAAGGATAAATGTAACTTTCATTACTCAAAACAATAAAACTTGATGATCATACCACTTAATGATTTCCAATTTCAGACTGAAACCACGTCTAAACGTGAAAAAATAGTTTATCAAGAGTTAAACTCAGATATATGGAAAGCAATATATAATAGGCTACAATAAATATAGAGAAAATTATTGCGGGGGCGGACGGCATTCGTCGCTGCCATGTCATTAAATTTAGAACGGTACCTCAAATGACACCAGAGACCAGAATCTATGGGGAAATAAATAGGGAGAGAGAACTCCCATTGTACAACTCAATCGTATTTAGATGGACTCAAGCCAATTCCCTGCTATGCAGGATTGCCAAAAAATAATACATATGTGGGAAGTGAGCACAACAGCTTTCAATAGGCCAACATCAATTGAAGGTGAGAGAGGGGGAATGACAAAACAAAGCTGTGCAAAGGTGAGAAGAAAATCAGGCGTTAAAAAAATTATAAAGACAAGAAATTACAATTTTACATTAAGAAATTCTAATCTTCTGTTATTCATCAGAAGTCTCATCACCATATAAACCGTTACCATTATCCTGATCAACCAAAGATTTGATTTTAGATTTTGACAATTTACTATTTTTTAAGGGTTTCTTGACTTTTTCTGCCTGCAACTCCAATGCCTTCTCGGAAGGTTTCCGCTTTCTTTTCATCCGCGTTCCCCCTGCATCATCTGTAAAAGAATTATTGTAGACTACAGAAGTCACAAACCCATATTGGAAAAATGCAGACATGCAACATGCACAAATGAAGCTTAAAAGCACTGGTATCCTAGAACTATGCATAGGTGGTATGCCAGACCCCGCCAAGAAAAAAAAAACTCTCAAGTCATTTGTACAATTTATTTTCCAGATAACGGAATTTAAGTGGTTGAGTTACAAATTTCAGACTCAACACAGGGAAGAAAACTGAGATGGTCCTATGAAACAAGATTGCTGTCAAAATCTTAAATGTGGCTGTTGGCTATTGGGGACCAAAGGGGATAGTTATTATGAATACATATACTTACTAGTTACAAGCATATAATGCAAAACATGACGTTACCTTCAAGTGGACTTGACTCACGATTCATCGGATGTCCATTAGGTCCAGCCTCTTCTGAAAGAGGGGATCCAGAATTATTACTGTCCATCTGCTTTGAAGAACTTTCTACACATTTGTCCATCTGTTCAGGAGCATCACGACTAGGTGTTGCTGGCAAGAAACATAACTCTTCTTGAGACATATCAGAATCACTGAAAGCAGCATCTTTCTCCACTGTTTCAATATCAACTTCCTCATCCTCATTAACATTGGATCCTTTCACCTGCGAGCATATTCACTAGGGAATAAAAAAATATCTCTAAAATGAAAGCACAAGACCTGAATCACCAAAATATAGTACTCTCTCACCTTCTCAGCCTCAGGAATCAGATCAAATTCATCTTCTCGCTCTACATACTCCTCATTTTCCTCTAGCTCTTTGAAATCAGGAGCAAATGCACTCCAGTTCTCAGTGTAATCTTTAGCCCAGATATAAACTAAGCCAGCCAGGGAAACGGATACAACAATAGGATGAATAGGATGCCAGGCCAAATCAATAAGGGCTTCTTTAGGTCCTTCAAGGATTTTTACAAGATGCCCAGCTCTATCCCATATGTAAATCTTGTGCTCTCCTTTGCTGGCAGAACCACCAACTACCCACTCACCATCGCCACTAAAACAGGGTGCTTTCCAGTGCATCTTTGTGATGGAATCTTGAAACTCCCGGAATAGAGATAAACATTTTGATCCAACAGCCTTCAACTTCTCAGCACCATTAAGATCATTGAGGCTCTCACTTAGGTTATCAAGGGCTCTAACTTCATCTTTCAAAGGCAGAAGGTTTTCATATATCCTGATTATCCGATCATTCGAATTTGTGAGCAAATACTGCCCATTCCTACTAAAAACTATGTTCTTGACTACAGAACCACCAGAGATAGGAACCATGGCACGTGCTTCACAATCTTTGTAATCAAATATTAGAATTTCTCCTTTTGAATTGCCCACATAAACCAGATTTCCATACTTATTAAAGCACGCAGCAGTTGGAGTGTAGGGGGTCATTCCATCGGAGCACTTGCTGCGTGATGGAGGGGTGGGTCCAACACTGCATATGTCTATAACTTTAAGGGAAGTTGTGTTTCCGGTATTCAAGTCGACAATCATTGGAGCACATGAGAGAGGGCATGCCAAGCAGACAGATGGGGTAGAGGAACCTGGATGAAGACGAGCTTGAATAGGGGTTTGTTGTAAAACTATTCGAGTTATCCTCTTACCACTCATAACATCCCACAATATTAATGATTTATCAGCAGCAGATACAAGAATTCGATGGCCATAGCTTGACCAACAGATACTAGTTATAGGAGAAGAACATTCATTATCCCGAAGCTCCTTAGCAATGCCTCTGGTTTCAAAGTCCCAAATAACACAGCTTCCATCATTGCACCCAGCTGGTTCAAATGATCAAATCAAGAATCAACAGTGAGAAAGCTGATAACGTACAGAACTCAACTAAATATTCATGGAAGTTCAACGCTTTCTGTAGCATTTAGACAGCCCCAGAAAAATTTATTCAACCAAATAGGCACATAGCATTCATAAAGTTCTGCTTAAAGCAGATAGAAATCCATATATATATATATATATATATATATATATATATATATATATATATATATATATATATATATATATATATATATATATATATATATATATATATATATATATATATATATATATTGTGCAAATAAAACCTATTTAGAATAATTGATTACCAAATGCATAAAACTAACAGGTGTTGTCTTTGAACCCTGGGTACAAGTGGCACATATACATCTAGATTCTAGACCAAACTCAGTTGCAAAGGTTCTGTATCATTTGTAACAGAAAAAGCAGTAGCCAGATGCATAAGAGCTTGTTTGGGAGGATGGAGTGGGGTGGGGAAATATCCAAACCATTGTTTGGATTATCAAAACTTAATAGTTAATGGAGAATCCATCCTAATTCCTAACCCACTCCACACTGCAATTTCCAAGCCCTCCAAATTGGGGGGTTTGGGATGGTTGAGTTACTTTTATTATTTTCATTTACTCTTTTGCCCTCTCACTCCATTTTAAGAAAATATACATAAGGGTAATACTGGAAATTTCACCCTTCAAACTCACCCCATTCATTTATGACATCGTAACTTCCAAAGAATGGGGAATGGGTTACCGTCCCTTTTTTTCATTATACTTCCAAAAAATGGTGTGGCAACTCTCATTCTTCCCACTCCACCTCGTTAATGAACACCCCCCCCCCCACTCTCTTCAAAACTCCCAAACAAGCCCTAAAAGAATAAGCATAGCACATAGTTAAAGTCCATGCAATCAATCATCAAAAAATTTAAAAAAAAATTGACAATATAAAGTAAGGATTTCACAATCAGCTCAGTTTGAAGGTAACAAAAACTTCTCCTTCATATAGAACAAAGGTTAAGACAGGAGATTGAGATTATGGAAGTCCACACATGATTTTCCAAGAGTTTGATGCATTGTAACCACTGTCACAATTGCACCCTAACATTTACAATTGCAACATTCCTTATAGAAAATACAAGAACTAGAGTTAACCTTTTTGTTGGTGGGGGCCGGGGAGTATTAGAGTCGTGATTAACAATAAATACAAGTTATACATCATCAAGTGCCTAGGAAACAAGAATAGAAATACAACATCAGCGTGAATGATATCATCATATTACCAACTTTTCAATAATCAGTTCAAAAAAGGGTTAATACAACAAGATAGAATCAAGAGATTCCATGTTCTATCCTTATAATTCTCCTTATTGAACCCCCAAGGGGTAATCCTTGACAAGTGCCCTTGTAGTATTGCTTTAACATCCACTCACCACCAGCATTTAAGTTACTATTATACCCAACCAGATTTTGCCTACTTGTCCACCAAAATTTTGCATTTGATTAGCAGAACCAGAACCCATATCATTTTCCTATGAAAATCACCATGCCCAGAAACATGTGACAACACCTGCCTCCAAAATCCACACAAAGACACAGCCAGGCCCTGACCAGACACATCTTCAACAAAATCCATAAGAAGCTCACAACGCATTATTGTCAGGAGATTAATCATTGCACAAGAGACTTCACCACTATCCACGTTAACCATTTACCAACCAACCAAGTAGCAACTAGGCATACTTTGAGGGAGCAACAACTTATATTATAGTCCTTTTTTAACTGAATTGGAGTATAGGACACACACAAAAATATTCTGCTGTTAATTGATATTGCTCTATTGTCACCTAAGCATAGCATAATTTTATAACAAAAGCTTCAAGATATCAGTGACCATTGTTTGGCAAATTCTGCAGCAACATAGGCAGAGAAAAGGTAAGCAGAGAACCACATAATTTAACGTGTATTAATCCAAGGCAATAACCTACGATGTAAATAATACTCACTGGCCACTGCCTTATCTAACCAGTCACATATTACACAAACTCGAAACCACAGTGAAGTTTAACTGCAATCATAAAAGGTAGAAAATTGTCTATCCGCATAAGTAAGATGCTCAAGAGAACAGATCTATCACTAAACCTAATCTTAACTGATAATCATTTTCTGTTTGGGTCTTTCACCCATTCATACAGTGGCAATTTAACCATCAGCCATCTCATTGAGTAACACTTGCACAGAAGGTCAGCTTATATTATCTAAATTGCGAAGTTTAAGCAAGGAAAGACACGAAAGAGAACAAAAGCTGTCCTCTTTGCTAGAACAACAAAGCAAACGCATATTTAACGACCCAGTAACTCGAAACCAAGCAATGCTGCTAATAGCTGAATATTGACTCCAACAATAATGACAAAAGCCTTAAATCTCCCCACGTAGATAGATGCCAAGGCACCTTCTGCACGCAAATGTGCAAAATTGACGCCTCTTCGGTAATCAGAGGAGAGGAATTTGCTCGCTGAAATTAGTTATTTGAATCTTAAAATCCACCCTAAAGAAGAAGAAACTTTTTGTAACGGCAACGCATTTTCTAAAACTAGATTACTCGCACAAACGCGCACTACATTGTCCAAAAAAGACAAACCTTTGCAGGAAAATATTAGAAGAATCGCCAAAGGAGAAAACCCAGAAAGGGCTACAGCAGTTATTGATGAGAAGAAAGTAAGTAAAAATTACCAGCAAGAAGGGTACCGCGACGATTGAAGGCAATACACTTCATGCACCCATGCTCCAAATACTCCTCTATCACTTCGGGAAAATCCCCCTGCAATGGATCTTCAAAACGGCATACAATTTATTACAAAGAAAGTCAGAAAACAAGTTACAAAAATCCATGAAGTTCCAGGAAGAAACAAAAAGAGGAGGCCTACTGACAACTAGAGAGAGAGAGAAAGCAGAAGAAATCGAACCAATTATCGGAGCATTCATGGTTCCTAGAAGCTCAAAACGCAAGAGACTCAACAAAAAGAGAGCATATTGTCAGTGAGTGAAAAACGTAGTCGGACGAGCGAGGCGAGGAGAAGAGAGAAGCAATTGAAAAGCTTTTTCGAATCTGCGTCGTGCTTGGAATTAAAAAACTGTAAATTATAAGGTTTGGTTAAATTAGTTTCAAAATTAATAATTCAATCACCTAAACTCTAAAATTATATTGTGGGTACCTCTTTCAATTTATTTTTTCAAATTTAAAAAAATTATTTTCATTTCTTTAAAAACCACCGGCAAGAAAAAAAAAAGTTCTCTTTAATGTGCTAATATGGGCCTGTTAAAAACTTTTTAACAAATTTGTTTCCTTGTGCATATCTCTATTAGACAAAAAATAAAATTAATAAACAAAATATAAATATATATTAAAATAAAATACATATGTTACAAATATCTTCATTGTATAAATATTTTTTCTTACAAAATAAGAACTTAAATACTAATAATATTATATTTTTATTAGCTTTTGTATAAATCTAAATTTAATCATGTTAATTTTTAAAATTTCATTAACTTTATATAGATTTTTTTCAATTCAAATATTAAACCAAAAATATTATAAAAAATTTCATCATAGAGTTATTACTTTTTTAACAAATTAGATAAATTTTTTCAATATTTTAAATATAGAAAA
Organism: Gleditsia sinensis; assembly: GCA_037074535.1. NCBI lineage: Eukaryota > Viridiplantae > Streptophyta > Magnoliopsida > Fabales > Fabaceae > Gleditsia > Gleditsia sinensis. Next base: position 60,447,069 of record CM073466.1, read on the forward strand.
AGTGAGAATATTTATAAAAAAAATTATCAAAGGATAAAATTGTTTTTTCGAAATAAGAGGAGCTAAATATAATTTAATCAAACTTTAAAAAATTAATGTAATTTACAGATTTAAAAATGTGAGATGAATGCAACTTTGCATGTCGCCCCATTTCGTTTTATGTTTTTTGTTTTTGGGCGTAGGCCGAAGCCTAAAGCTGATTAACAATATAGGCCCAAGGCCCGGATGCAGAGAAACATGGGAGACCTGGATAAGCCCAGTCTAGCTCTCAGGACGAATAACAGAAAAGCACGTGTAAGGGTGAGAAACACAAAGCAACACACAATGTGAAAAAACCCAAAAACTTCTTCGATGGAGGGATGGTGGAAATCGTGGTTTACCGAGGGAAGACCATGTCCTCGGAACCACCCTCTGTGTCTTTCCTCAGGATCTTCTTCAGAAGGCTTGGTGGATTAGAGATCCAATTCCGGTGAAGTCTACGGCTAATCCTCAGATTGGCTACGGTGTGGGCAGCTTCATTGCCTTCTCGTTTGGTCCAAGAGAACTCGATTTGCCTATCTCTTGCAGTAAGCTCTTCAATCTTACTTTGTATATAGTCTATACTCCAGATCTGCCTATTTTTCTTGCACACCTCCACTAATTGTTGGCAATCTGACTCGATTATTACTTTGTTAAGCTGTAGGTTGTTTATCAAGAGCAGAGCTTCTTCTACTGCATAACACTCTGCTTCCAACACTGAGTGGGTACAGCTTCGCCTGGTGTGGCCGATTAGGACCTTGCCTGTTTTATGTTTTTAAGGGAGAGACAACGCTAGGTTGGAAATGTGGGCTATAATGTGGCCCAACTTTTTTTTAACTCAGTATATAATAGTAAAAAAATTTAAATTTAAGATATATATAAATTATTTAATAAGGAATTTTTATAATATTAAAAATTTGAACTAATAAAAAAATATTTATAAAAAGAAATAATTAGAGTATTCTGAATAAAATTAATCTTATTTTTAAAAAATAGAAGAATATGGCATAAACCAAAAAAAATTTATTTGATAACCCATTTGTTCCTGGGTGAAATATGATGGGATTTAGTCGAATAGTGACACCAGAAACAAAATAATCATTAAGAAGGTGTCCATACCTGATAATTTGATCCTATTATTTTAATATTATCATATTTTTAGTACTTAAATTTATTGTTTATATTTGTATCACATCTTATAAAAGTAGATATATCCAAAATCGTCTAGTATTACACATCTTAGGATTAATTGTAATATATTTTTTTTTCTTAGACTGATTTTTTTTCTTATATGAAAAGGTATATTTTGGAAATTTAAGAAATAAATAATAATATATAATATTTGCAACTAAACATAGCCATTAAACCTGTCACCCTTTGTAACGCCCCAATTTTCGAGTACGTGGAACAAATATTTTTTTTTCCGCAATCAGATATTTCTCATAACATGCATAATATTATTCTTTGTTATGGAAATAGATATATATAAATTCTTTCATATATATACATTATACAGACCAAGTTATAAATGTCAAAGTAACAACAGAAGTAGGGATCCTGCCTATAGCGTTTAGAGCACACTCTAAAATACAAATACATTATAATTCAAAACTATGAGCCTTTAAAACAACGTAGACTCACCCAGAGAATATGCCACATAACTGATTACCTATTTGCAGAATCAAACATTGTATTCTTATCTGAAAAATATGAGAATATCGTGTAGTGAGTTTGACAACTCAGTGAGCAGATAATACCTCCTATGACCTCTTAGGTCAGCATATAGATGTACTCATGTTTTAAAATTTGTCACTTAAAAAATATAGTTCAGAAGTACATCCATATGGGACCCGTATTTCAAATATTTTCAAATAAAAGGATATTCAGATATCCAAACCATATTCAGCACGATATAATCATTAAACAAATGTTGTTATGCTCAGATGTATAAACTATAGTAAAATAATAAATTTCTGAGATAAAGTTATAAACTTTTAAAATGACCTGCCTCATTCAGCGATCTGATCAACCCAATTTAAAGTTATCTGCCTCATTCGGCGATTTGGTCAACCCATACACTCATTTGCTATACGCATAGTGACCGATCGACTATAATCACAATAGTGATCAGGGAATGTGAGTCCATCATTTATTTACCTCCTCACATTACCATTGTCACCCGGTTGGAGCGGCCCTCCCTCGGCTCACTCAGGCTAATAGGGCGTCCCCTATTCGGTACCGTCACAAGCCATACAACCCGTCAATATTCATTCATACATATAAATACATATATATATATATATATATATATATATATATATATATATATATATATATAAATGCATATTCATCAAATGTAATGTAAAATTATCAAGCAACTCGCCGTAAGTTTTACGCTTGCCATTCAATTATAATCAGTAACTTTATAATTTTACAAATCAATACCATGTGCTTATAAATATTCACTTTATCATTTAATGAGAAATACATGTAAAATCAGATATACCATGAGTTTAGAAATTTATTTTCAAAACTATACTCTTCTCGAACTATATTTCAAATTGTAAACAATTCAAATAATTTTAATACATTTCAGAAACATTTTAAAGTGTAAAAATCTTATAAACATAATCAAATACATGTTTAAAGATCAAGAAGAGTATATGGCAAGTCATAAAAAGAATTATCTGCTCACAGAGTAAGGGCTCCAAATTGAACAGCCCCAAAATGTACTTTTTCAATCAACATTTGACAAAACAAACTTCAAAAACGTGTCTGGAGGGTCCAAAAATAAAAAAAATGACTCCAAGAACTTAGTCACTATTCATAAACGGAAAACACTATTTATTGTCAAAAAATACTATTTACCACAAAAAAATTTCAGATAGCTAAAAAATTTTATATCCTAAGGTTTATCTAACTCTTGAATCCATCTACGATATCAGATTTCTAATTTGAGGTCTCTAAGTAAATGTTTCAAAGTTTACCTTTTTCTGAGATTTTCTACTTCCGATCTACGGCGATTCTACGGCTGATTTAAGAAATTGTTCTATCAAAATTGTAGTATTCTCCGTCTTGAATCTGGTGGTACCCTTAGTTTTGAGATCATAAACCAATAGGCACTCCAGATCTAAAAAGAAAATATAGAAATATTATTCACACTATTTTACTATTCATTTTCTTCCTCTGCGTTTCTGTTTCCTTCTCTCTCTTCCCCTTTTCTTTATTTTTGTATAATTATTATTATTTAATATTAAATAATAGAATTTTATTTTATATATTCCTATAAATACCGTTTTTCATACTAAAACATATCAAAAATTTCTAAAAATTTACATTCTCATAAACCTTTAGTTAAACTCTTAAATCATGATTTTTCTTGATAAAAATATTAATAAAAAAAATCACAAAATAAATATCTTTATACATAATAAAAGAAAGAATATTTCTAAAAATTACAACATAATTTATTAAAGGCCAATATAATTATTTTAAGTAAAACAATACTTACTTTAATTAAAAGTATACTTACTTGTAGTAGAACATAATCATTTTTAAACAAATAAAAATATATATTTTTATAGCAAAACATTATTATTTAAAAATAAAAATTACAGGATGTTACATTCTTCCCCCTTAAGAAATTCGGTTCCTGAATTTTAGCTCATTTTACCACATGTAGGAAATGAAATCAAGGCATAATTCGGAGTTACCCACCTTATTACTCAAATAATCAGGGATATCTTCTCTATATATCATCTTTACTTTTTAACATGTCTCTTCACTTAAGTGATTTTGTCATATAATTTACCATAGGAATTTCTTTCATCCATAAGTTCTCCACTTGTCGATCAACAATAAACATCGATTGTACCCATAGTTAAGCAAAAATTTTTTCCAATTGAATTTCTTAAAATTAGGTAACATAAGAAGAATCTAATAGGTACTTTCTTAGCATTGATGCAAGAAAGTTTGTATCCACATTACTCAATCCTGATAGCAAGGCTAGGCAATATATTACTATGTCTACTTTGTTCAAGTTTTCAAAAGATTCTATATACTAGAGCTTAACTTTTTCCTTCTTTCCAAACCTCATTACATTTTTCATTGGTGAGTCCTTCAAGAATATGTGGTCACTAATTGATAATTTCTAGTGCTCAACATTCATGGTCCTTATAGACTTTTGACTTATATTGAGTTGCTGTATTCTTCTTTTTTTCATTCCATTTCACTTTATTAACGACATCTTACCATAATTCTAACTCCACTGAGTCATAAAACAAAAAGTTTGTAACACCTTTACTTCAGGCTATATATCATCCAATAACAATTTATTATAAGCAAATTCTGTTAAGAGATCTCCCTTCAAACTCGAAGACATACGCTTGAAGCATACTCTATAAATTAACATCATCAATTTAGATTAATCATATTCTATCTATTTCTTGATATTCCAAATTAGATTCGAAAAACTTAACCTTATTCAACTTATCCACCTATTAGGATTCCTACGATGCTTAATGTAAAACCTCAAATTGTGCCATTTGTTTGTAAGGCTTGATAATTATTAATATGGGCAAGTTCAACTAAGGATAAATGATTTTCTCTAAAATTTCACCAAAATTATATAAAGACACCTAAAGCATAGCTTCTAATGTAAAAACACATCATTTAGATTTACTATAAGCTATACTATAATCTAGTTAAGATTCTAAACTTCCTAATTAGCTCTCTTAAAACAATATATTCAATTCTTACTTGCTGATATACCAAACAATAAAAAATATTTCACTTGTATTTTCTTTTTACCATTATACTAGTACAATTCTTTCATATCTTAATATATCCTTATTGTCTCGAGTTATCCATGTTCACAATCTATGACTTCCTCTGAAACCTCATTCTTAACAATTATTCACACGTAAATTTTCAATCTCAATATAATTCACATTCTAGGTACTAGACTCAACTTAGCATGGTATAAACCCTTAACACAAATACCTTGATTGCTTTACATTATTTTCAAACATGGTTCTCAATTTATTCTCCTTTCCCTTCTCAACCACATTAGGTAAACTTAAGTGTTCTTCATACCTTAATACTCAATCAGTATATACTGTTAACTCATTATTCTTTCTAATTTACACATAATTTGCCAACTTACACAGTTATACATACTTGATATAAATTTTTTTTTTAAATGTATTCTTTGTTAAATAAATTCTTTCAAAATCTCCATACTTTAACCTACTAACCACTTGGACACCATAATAACTGAGTTTCAAGGAAAAGAAATTAACTTTTCTTGTAATAAGAAAAAAGAACTTTGTATTTAATGCCAAACATTAATAAGAAAGAATGCAGTAGAACAGATGAAAAACATAATAAAGAATGGTGCCAAAATAGAAAGTCAAAAATTTAGACAAAGCATTGAAAGAAAATTAAATTAGGTGGCCGTAATTCTTGAAAATCTATAAACAAAATCTAATTGTTATTTCAACAAAAATCGGTAGCCGTAAGTTTTGAATATATGTGCCAAAATATACTTTTAAGTTGTTGGTATTCAGTGAAAAAGAAACATTTTTGAGCTTATAAAAGTCTGTGAAAAACAAAGAATACATAGTTAATTGGTAGGATGCAGTTGATTGCTTCAAAATATATGTAATCAATTAACTATAAAATAAACCAGTCCAAATAAAAAATTCTCAAAATAGTTAGTCGATTTAATAATACTGATAGTCGACTGGCAAGAATATTGGAAAAACAAAATAAACTGTTTGATTGTTTCTCTTCAACAACTAACTTGTTTGTATTTTCACTCTTTTTTTTTACAATTACACCTATCACCTACAACTTCTCTACAAGAATCAAGACATCAATACTTTATCAAGGATAACAAGAAAAAGACAAATTTTTGGTGATATCTTAACCTTATTCTCTTTATATGCCTAATATGAGCGACTACCACAACTACTGTACATATACATGCTTGCCGTCATTTTTGAAAATTTCACCTTCAATTTAGTTTATATCCACCAATCACTCACATAGCTGTTATATAAATGCACACGTTAATATCTTTACTTTCATACTCAAAGTTAAAGTGTGTGCAGCTATGGAGGGAATCGCATTCCGTCAGTTTCGAAATATTTATGTCTTTTGTGGTTCCAGTCCTAAAAAAGATGGAGAGTATGTGAAAGCTGCAAAAAATTTAGGTATGGTGCTGGCCAGAAGAAAAATTCATTTAGTCTATGGTGGAGGTAACTGTGGATTAATGGGGTGTGTGTCTACAACTGCACATGTAGGAGGATGTCAAATTCTAAGTATTATTCATACAACTCTAACTACATCAAACATCGTAGGAAAGACAATTAGGGAAGAGTTTAGGGTAGCTTTCATGCATGAGCGCATGGCTAGAATGATGAACAATGCTAATGCCTTCATTGTCTTACCAGGTGATTTTGGTACTTTAGAAGAGATTTTCCAAATAGTTTTTTAGACATAACTGAATATGCATCACAAACTGATAGGTTTGTTCAATGTTAATCTTTTTTTGATGGTCTGTTGTCTTTTTTAGATCAAGCTGTGGAACAAAGGTTCATTTCACACTCAACACGACGTATTCTCATCTCAACTTCAAATGTTGAGGAGTTGATTGATGCTTTACAAGCATATGTTCATGTACCTGATCCAATTATAACTCAAATAGATTGGACAACAGACAACTGTAGAAAGCGTAAATTGGATTTGGATCTTCATCTGTAGTTGTAGTTAGATGTAGTCATTCCTATACCGCTTCTACTTCCTTAGAATCTACTTGGATACCATCCTTACCAACTATACTCCCTTAGAGTTGGTAAAATTATCTTTAAATGTTGCTTATGATCCTCTGAACTTTCGAAACATATTAATATTTCGTAAATAAAGATAATAATAAATTTATCGAAGAATAGTTCAAATACTTTATTCATTAAGTCCATGAATGCAGTTGGGGCATTTGTCAAACGAAATAACATTACTAAGAACTCATAATGCCCATAGTGAGTCCTAAAAGAAAATTTCTAATTATCCTCTTCTCTTATCCTTAATTAATGATACTCATAACTCAAATCAATTTTTGAAAAAATATTGAGCACCTTGTAACTGGTCAAACATATCATCTATACGAGGTAATGAGTATTTATTACATACTATCACCTTATTCAACTATTTATAATTTATGCACAATTGCAACGATCCATCTTTTATTTTCCACAAATAGTATTGGAGCTCTCCAAGAAGGAGTATTAGGATATATAAATCCCTTATCCAACAAGTCTTACAACTAATTTTTCAATTCCTTGAGTTCAGCCATTACCATTCTATATGGGGGTATAAACACTGGTTGGGTTTTAGGAAGTGAATCAATACCAAATTTTATTTTACGTTTCGAGGTAAATCTGAAAATTTCTCAAGAATTACATCAGAAAATTCTCTAACCACTGGAACTTGATTTACACTAGTATACTTTATATCAACATCTCCCACTACTGCCAAATATCCTTTATAAACTGCTAAAACAGAGATTAAATTTTTGGGTACCTCACTATAATCTCTTTGTATCAAGAAAGAAGATTTTCCAAGAATATTGAATTTATTCATCTTCGGATGACATTCTAAAATGGTCTGACATGTTTTCAACCAATCCATTTCTAATATCACATCAAAGTCTACCATATCTAGACATTTAGGTAAAACGGATATTATATTCAGAAATAATCATAATTGGCATTTGTCTCAATTTTTTAAATTCTCTGGGACATCAATCTCTTTCACTTTCAGGCAATAATTGACCCATAGATACCTCTTAAGATATCACAATATTCAATCAACTTTATACTAAAAAATTTAAAAATTTGGAATAGAAAGGAAATTGAAATCCTATAGAATCCCTCAGCAGCTCCAGAAGTATAAATATGTCCGGCTCATATTTATACTAAAGGTCATACTAAAGAATTCTTTACTCCGATAGCCACAAGGAAATCTAATGCTTTGATACCAACTTGTAACGCCCCTAATTTTTGAGCACGTGGAACAAACATTTTTTTTCTTCAATCAGATATTTCCCATAACATGCATAACGCTATTCTTTATTATGGAAATAGATACATATAGATTATCTCATGTATATACATTATACAGACCAAGTTATAAATGTCAAAGTAACAACAGAAGCATGGACCCTGCTTGTAGCATTCAGAGCACACTCTAAAATACAAATACAGTATAATTCAAAACTGTGAGCCTTGAAAACAATATAGACTCACCCAGAGAATATACCACCTAACTGATCACCTATCTGCAGTATTAGACTCTGTATTCTTATATGAAAAATGTGAAAATATCGTGTAGTGAGTTTGACAACTCAGTGAGCAGATAATACCTCATATGACCTCTTAGGTCAGCATATGGATGCACTCATGTTTTAAAATTGTCACTTAGAAAATATAGTTCAGAAGTACATCCATATGGGACCCATATTTCAAATATTTTCAAATAAAAGGATATTAAGATATCCAAACTATATTCAGCATAGTATGATCATTAAACAAATGTTGTTATGCTCAGATATATAAACTATAGTAAAATAATAAGCTTATGTGATAAAGTTATAAACTTTTAAAATGATTTGCCTCATTCGACGATCTGATCAACCCAATTTAAAGTGACCTGCCTCATTCGGCGATCTGGTCAACCCACTCACTCATTTGTTATACGCATAGTGACCGATCGACTACAGTCATAATAGTGATTAGGGAATGTGAGTCCATCATTTATTTGCCTCCTTACATTACCACTATCACCCGGTTGGAGCGATCCTCCCTCGGCTCACTCAGGCTAATAGGGCGTCCCCTATTCGGTACCATCACAAGCCATACAACCCGTCAATATTCATTCATACATATAAATACATATATATATATATATATATATATATATATATATATATATATATATATATATATATATATATATATAAATGCATATTCATCAAATGCAATGTAAAATTATCAAGCAACCCTCCACGAGCTTTACGCTTGCCATTCAATCATAATCAGTAACTTTATAATTTTACAAATCAATGCCACGTGCATAAATATTCACTTTATCATTTAATAAGAAATACATGTGAAATCAGATATACTATGAGTTCAGAAATCTATTTTCAAAACTATACTCTTCTCGAACTATATTTCAAATTGTAAACAATTCAGATAATTTTAATGCATTTCAGAAACATTTAAAAGTGTAAAAATCTCATAAACATAATCAAATACATGCTTAAAGATCAAGAAGAGTATATGGTAAGTCATAGAAAGAATTAGCCACTCACAGGGTAAGCGCTTCAGATTGGACAGCTCCAAAATGTATTTTTTCAATCCACATTTGACAAAACAGACTTCAAAAACGTGTCTGGAGAGTTTAAAAATAAAAAAAATGACTCCAGGAACTTAGTCACTATTTATTGCTAGAAAATACTATTCACCAAGAATAAAAAATTGTCAGATAGTTGAAAATTTTCATATCTTAAGGTTTATCTAACTTTTGAATCTATCTACAGTATCAAATTTCCAATTTGAGGTCTCTAAGTAAGAGGTTTAGAGTTTATCTTTTTCTGATATTTTCTACTTCCGATCTATGGTGATTCTACGGCTAATTTGAGAAATTGTTCGGTCAAAATTGTAGTATTTTATGTCCTGAATCTAGTGGTACCCTTAGTTTTGAGATCAGAAACCAATAGACACTCCAGATCTAAAAAGAAAATATGGATATACTATTCACACTATTTATTTTCTTCCTCTGCGTTTCGGTTTCCGTCTCTCCCTCCCCCTTTTCTTTATTCTTTATAATAATAATAATAATAATTATTATTATTATTATTATTTAATAATTAAATAATATAATTTTATTTTATATATATTTATATAAATACCGTTTTTCATCATAAAACATCCCAAATTTTTTTAAAAATTTACATTCTCATAAACCTTTAGTTAAACTCTTAAATCATGATTTTTCTTGATAAAAATCTTAATAAAACAAATCAAAAAATAAATATCTTTATACATAATAAAAGAAAGAATATTTTTAAAATTACAACAAAATTTATTAAAGGTCAATATAATTATTTTAAGTAAAACAATAATTACTTTAATTAAAAGTATACTTACTTTTAGCAGAACATAATCATTTTTAAACAAATAAAAATATATTTGTTTATAACAAAATATTATTATTTAAAAATAAAAATTACGGGATGTTACACCCTTGAAAGCCTCAAAGCTGCATATTGCATGTCATGCACGTTTCCCAGTTATATCTTTTGATGGCACCTGGATTCTTCATATCCTTTGGATTGGGGAGGGAGCTTTGAGTGTAAAAGGCATGACATGAAAGATGATCACCTTCTCATCTGCTCTATTGTATCGTAATACATGCGCTTGCATAGTTAATTATAATGAACATAAAGTCATATAAGAGGAAGGAGGTACTGCCTACTTTTCAACTTGAAACTAGTTTTTTTTTATGTGTGTTGAAAAATTGGTGCATCATTTTGAATGTGTATGTTTTGCTAATAGTATTTATAAATACATTAGGAGAAGAACGCATACTTGATGATGATTCAACAAAATTCATTATACAGATAATATATAAATATATAAAAAAAAGAGATTTAGCTTGCTTTGCCTCTTAAAAAGCACAATGAACTCAAAAAGTTTAGAGAGAGAATAGAGAGAGATCAAATGAGATGAGAGGTTTTCTTTTTCTTTTATTTCTTTGGTATTACGTATATATGGGAAGTTTTTCAAAGCATGATAAAATAAGGTGCATGTAACTTCCTTTTTATTTATTTTAAAATTATTATTTAACTCTCTTTAATTAATTATGTATTTAATATTTACATAATTAAATAATAATTAATTATACTAGAAAATCTTTTTTTTTTCAAATGAGTATTGTAATAGAAAACTAGGTAACTACAAAGAAGTTACAAGTTAGAGTATTTACCCAATGGTTTTGTATTCAATCTATCCTATAATAGATTATTCACAATTAATCAAGATTTAATTTGTTCTAAATTTAACACTAATCACTTAATATAAGTTTGTTAACATCTTAATAGTTAATTAATGTTAATCTATAATTATAATTAATAAAAAAAAGTAATTCAACATATTTTTTATATATGATAAAATTGATTTATTAAATGTGTTTTATCAATTAGGGCATTTAACATTGCAAAAATTATAAAGTTGTTATCTCTTTCTAGGGGGATAGAAGTGTGTCATGCTTTGAAAAATAATAGCAGAGAAGATAATGGATTTGTTTGATTATATTTTTTTTAAAGTAAAAAAATTGTTTCTGAAAAATATATTTAAAATTTTTTTTACAAAACAAAAAAAAATTATTTTAATAAACTATTTTGAAAACATATTTTTTATTTTTGGGTGTTCTGAGAACAAAAATAAAAAATAAAAGCATTTCTCCCTTTTTATTTTTTAAAACAATTTTTTAAAACTTGTTTCTAAAATAAAAATATAAAACAATTTCTGAATGAATTTTTTTTTGTTTTGAAAATAACTGAAAATTAAAAATTATTTTTAAAAATAGTTACCAGCCCAATATTTCCCATGGTATCTCTATAAATATTGAGAGTAAGTAGTGTAATGAAGTTATCAATAATGCAACACTAAAAGTTAATAGATCCTACAATGAATGACATAATGCAATTAGAATTTGAGGTAATGTTGCATAACATTGATGAGAATCTTAATGATGCATGAAGTATTGTGGCATCAATGTATTTGAAATTGTTGAGGGATGTAAGACAAAAAACACTATGTTGGGGTGGATAAGGAAATGGATCACAGAGTGAAGACGAACTAATCATATGGCATTATAACAAGTACACAAAGACTAAAACACATCAAAGTGGATGGTTAGGAAATTTGTTGAAAATCACAATCATGAATTAAAACTAGCCAAGTTTGTTTACTTGATTGAATCACATTAACTAATGTCAAATGCAAATATTGCACAAGTGGATAACATGCGTTCTTATGGCCGGTGTTAAAACTACTCCCTTCATGGGGTTCATGACTAATCAAGATAGAGGTTACTCCAGTGTTGGGTTTAGCATAAAAGATCTTCACAATCACTTTGATAAACAGAGACGAGCAATGGTAGCTAACAATGATGCATTTGTTGCGTTCAAGTTATTTATAGGTAAAAGCTTATAATGATCCCATGATGTATGTGAAGTACACTCTTAATAATAAAAGTTGACGAAAGAACTTGTTTTGGTTGATGGAATTAGTCAAATCGACTATGAATTTTGGAGATGTATTAGCATTTGATACCATATACAAGAAAAATAAGCATTAGGATGGTACCACAATACTTGCATGTATTTTGTGTTGTAAAATAAGTTTTATTTCAAAAAGGTAACAATAATATTTGATTCATTCAATTGCTTTGATTGAATTTAAAAGGCATTTATTTGACTCATTCAATTGCTTTGATTGAATTTAAAACGAATTTATTTGCTCATTAAAAATCTAAAATTTGCTTCTCTTGCATTTTCTCCAAGACCCCATCACATGTCTATAAATAGTTTGCTTCTCTTTAGTTCAAAGATATAGGAAAATATACTTCTTCTTGCTCAAAGACTCTTCTTCTCTTTTGCTAGGTTTACTTTCATAATTTATTTTCTGTTGCTCCTGCTCTGCTTTTCTAAAGGCAGCACGTTTGTTAAATCCTGAGGAATACGCTGTGATTGGTAAAATATCCTTAATGACAGTGTTTATCACGCCTCAGGCTTTTCTCCTCTTTTTTTATTTTCTAATTTTGTTGCAGGATTTACAACATTTTTAAGGATATTTGAAAAACAAAATAATTATACTTTATGGAGTCTAGTAAACACCAACTTGATGTTATTAGTATTCCTAGTAGTGATGACACACATCCTACTACTAATTCTGCCAATTTTGAAGGTGCTACACCAAATGCTACAGCATATGTCACATTTTCCACTGCTATCATTTCTATGATTCCAACAAGGGCTTATGCAAAGCCTTTTCCTGATATTTCTAAAATAGAAATATTTGGTGGTCAAAACTTCAAACGATAGCAAGAGCGCGTCTACTCAGTTCTTGATATGCATGGAGTAGCATCTGTATTGACAAATCCTAAGCCCAATACAACTGATAAAACACAAATGGAAGTTTGGGTTCATGCGAACAAGTATGTAGACATACAATTATCAGTACATTATATAACGAGCTATTTGATGTCTATTGTACCTATAAAGAAGCAAAGCAAATTTAGGATTCCATAATTACTAAATACACTACGGAGGATGCTAGAAAACAAAAATTTATCATCGGCAATTATTATCATTGGGAGATGACTGACGAAAAAGACATTAAAGAACATATCAATGAATATCACAAGTTATTGGAGAATCTAAAGGCAAAAAAGATCACCTTACCAAAGGATTTTATAGTCGGACTCTTGATCGAAAAGCTGCCAGAATCATGGAGCCAATATAAACAACAATTAAAACATAAGCACAAGCAATTGTCCTTGGCTGACTTAATCACTCACATTGTCATCGAAGATACTAATCGGAAACATGTCAAAGCTTCCAAGGCAAAGGAGATCACAACTAAGGCAAACCTTGTTCAAAACAAATCTCACTTGTATAATAACAACAAGAGGTATGAGCAAAAACACTCTAATAATGTCCCTAGGCCTAACAATCCTACCTTCAAGAAAAATGGTACTTGTTTTGTATGTGGAAAGCCAGGTCATCATGTGCCTCGATGCCAAAAAAGAGTGAGAAATGACAAATCTCTTAAGCTAAAAGCAAATTTGGTCGAAGGAGATGACATTATTGCTGTAGTTATTTCTCAAGTAAATCTTATAGCCAATGTGAAAGACTGGGTGGTAGACTTTGGGGCTACCAGACACATTTGTGTCTACAAAGATGCCTTCACCTCTTACACCCCAGTAAAAATGGAGAAGAACTAGTATATTTGGGAGACTCAAGAACTATAAATGTTCTTAGATGAAGTGCTGGTACATCTGGCAAAACTTTGGCTTTGAATGAAGTGCTGTATGTACCCAATATAAGATTAAATTTAATTTCTGTGGCCTTGTTGGATAAGGTGGGGGTTAAGGTATCATTTGAATTTGATAAAATAGTGATGATTAAGAATAATGTTTTGTGGGTAAGGGATATTGTAACCAGAGATTGTTTGTTCTAAATGTTTCTGAAATCATAAATGGTAATAATGCATCATCTTAAGAAACTTCTTAGCAAATATTCCGTTGGGAATAAAACCAACACCTTTTGTATCTATCCATTATGATTACTAAGCAGAAATAGCTATTGCAAAGAATAAGGCTTTCAATGGAAAGAGTAGACACATTTGATTGAGACATAATGTCATAAAGTAGCTGTTGAAAGATGGAATTATATCCATTGATTATGTGAAGTCAGAAGTAAATTTGGCTGATCCTCTGACAAAACCTTTAGGAAGGAAATTAATAAACGAAACATAAAGGGGAATGGGACTACGGCCTATTTGATTTATTAATAGTGATGGTAACCCAACCTATGTGATGGCAATCACAGGAAGTAGGTTCATATGGGTAATAACAAATCACTATTAATTCTGCTAGCACTATTTATTTATGTCCCTTTCTATGGTGTAATAGTGCTAAACTGCAATGATTGGGAGGATGAGCTGAAGGCCCTTAATGATTTTCATATCTCTTAAGAGTTGTGTATTTATTACAATATACACTTGATGAAAATCACCTATACTGGTGTGGAGTGAGGCCGCTCCTATGAGATCATGGCAAAGTCTCTAGAGCACTAATAAATAACCAGGCACGCGCACGGCCTCTTTGCGCAAAATTGCATTGAACAACAGATTTTATGAGAAATATAATGTGGTGATGAGTTTATAATTTATGGTAAGAATTTATGGTTCATAGAAGGTTTTTCTTCACCATCAATTCTATAAATTATATCTCATTCAATCTAAGTTTGGTTCATAGTCCAAAAGACACCAAGTTCGATGCATTATATTTTTGAGCGAACCTAGCAAAATTCCTTTCATTCCAACCTTTTTGAAGTAAGTGGGGGATTGTTGTAAAATAAGTTTTATTTCAAAAAGATAACAGTAATATTTGACTCATTCAATTGTTTTGATTGAATTTAAAAAGCATTTATTTGACTCATTCAATTACTTTGATTGAATTTAAAAAGAATTTATTTGCTGAATTCATTTGACTCATTTAATTGCTTTGATTGAATTTAAAAGGAATTTATTTGACTCATTCAATTGCTTTGATTGAATTTAAAAAGAATTTATTTATTGAATTTATTTGCTCATTAAAAATCTAAAATTTGCTTCTCTTGCATTTTCTCCAAGACCTCATCGCATGCCTATAAATAACTTGCTTCTCTTTAGTTCAAAGATATAGGAAAATATATTTCTTCTTGCTCAAAGACTCTTCTTCTCTTTTGCTGGGTTTACTTTCATAATTTATTTTATGTTGCTTCTGCTCTACTTTTCTAAAGGTAGCACGCTTGTTGAATCCTGGAGGATACGCTGTGATTGGCGAAATATCCTTAAGAACAGTGTTTATCACGCCTCAGGCTTTCCTCTTCTTTTTCTATTTTCTAATTTTGTTGCAGGATTTACAACACTTTTCTAGTTGATGAGTGCATTAAAACATACAAATAGGTCCTTGAAACTTTATTGGAAGTGATGAATAAGAAGCAGCTACAACAAGTTGTAATTGATGGTTTAGGGTTTGGGCCTATGCTTAAGGCTATAAAGATGGTCTTTCCAACATCAGTTCTCTATCTTTTGCGTATAGCATCTTTTGAAGAATGCAAAAACTAACCTCAATAACATGAGTTTATTGAGGATTTTAGCTCTTTTCTATATGGGAATCTTGACTTGAATGAATTTGAGGAACGATGGAGTGGAATGGTTGAGAAGTATGATATGCACCAAAATAAGTGGGTGAAAAAGATGCTAAAAAAAGAAAGGCAATGTGCCCCATGTTACTTACATGACAAATTTTTTGCAAGCATAAGAACGACATTTTGGGTGAGGGTACAAACTCATTCATTAATAAATAAGTAAACTATGAGTTAATTTCAAAATTTAACTCCATGTATAGTGAACTTGCCATTACCTCTACTTTGGATTCCATAAAACATGGAGCTGCAAATGTGTACGAGAGAAATTTTTAAAGAGTATAAATAACAATTAGAACTGTAACATCCCTAATTTTGTTTCATGTATTAATAAAAGTACAAAAGTATTCAAAGTAACATCCATAATTTCATTTCTTTTATTGATAAAGGTACATAAATATTTAATTAAGAAAATAAAATTTATTAGACAATTTTTAGATATCTAAGGAAATATAATCCTTAGAAATTCTTCACCTTACGTGTATGTATAGAAATGTTTTAATATTAATGGAATAGGTAAAGAAAGAAAATCTAAGAGAAAATATTAGAAATAAACATGTTAAAGAAAGGTGAAATTCTTAGATAAGGAAGATAAATTTTTGTGAAGTATGTAAATGTCTTAAAATTTCAAGAAGATTGAATTAGGGTAATTTTTCCTAATTTAAGAACAAAAGTTACTAAGTTTAGTATCTCTACCCATAAATTGGGCTTTCACCTATGGACACTTCATATAGAGTTTTTCTACTTCACATAAATTCTTAGCAAGCCAATAGGATAGTCCAATGAAAAAATAAAACATAGACTTGGATTAGGATATAGAAATTGAACCGGTAGCCCAAAAATTATGAAAATATGACCAAGCCCATTATGAAAGGTAGAATTTTAACCAAAGTAAAAAAAATTAGCAAAAATGAGCCCAAATCCAAGAGAAAAAAAAATAAAAAAAGAAAGTAAAGTGATGAAATAATGGTGTAATCAAGATTAGGTGACATGGCATTAAGACAAAAATTTAGCAAGTGGTGTGATATCCTACATTCATAATTTTAGTAAGTGGTATGATAATACAAGGCTTTAGGACAAAATATCTATATCTTACACTCATAATTTTAGCAAGTGGTATGATAATACATGGCATTAGGACAAAACATTCCTATCCCACACAAATAATTTCAACCAAATAATGGAGATTCAAGGGTTAGAAATTTACCACCTAAAAAGGCAAACCTATCACACTTGATTAAGACAAAAAAAAAAAAAAAAAGAATCTCTAAATCAAAGGGACCTTGTCCCTTATCTTAGAAACATATTATCATAATTTTTAAAATACAAATCTTCTTTTACTATACATATCTTGATTAAGGAAGAGGAAGACAAGAACATAAGTTGTTTGTTTTCCAAAAATTCAACCAAGTGTATCCTAATTGTGATAAGGTAGACCCATGATCATGAAAGGTGAATTATTTGATGGTCTATTTAAGAAAAACCCACCCTTACAACATTAGAATTTTCGTCCAAGTGAGGGAGAGGAAAAATAGAAGCCAGGTAGAGTGAGGAAAGGAGAGGAAGAAAGGAAGAAAGAGGAATGAGAAGTCTAGAGGACTAAGTGCTCCAGGTAAGTTTAACAATATTTTTTTTAAAAGAAAAGATTTGAAACTTATAATATTTATATAAGATTTTGATCTTATAACTTTGATGATTGGTCATAGATGTTGCTATATCATGTTACATATTGTGTATGTTTGAATACTTAGGCTGGTGTAGATAGTTCTGCATAGGTATGACTATGGGTAGCAAACTTTTAAGCTTCTGTTTTTAACATTATGGAAAGAATTGGTAGGGAATTAAAATAAATGGTTAACATAAGAGTTATAGCTATATGTGTCACGGATTTTTAGTCACTAGAATCACTCAATTTGGAGTCCATATGAGGTAGATATGGTCCGATTAATAAGTAGTGGTTAGAAAATGGTTAATCAGGGAAGAATATGTTAGGATAGTTTCCGTGTTTTAATTTTTGAAAACTTTCTGTAGGGAATTAAAATAAATGGTTAACATAAGAATTATAGATATATGTGTCACAGATTGTTAGTCACTGGAATCACTTAATTTAGAGTCCGTATGAGGTAGATATGATCCGATTAGTATGTAGTGGTCAGAAAATAGTTAATCAGAGAAGAATATGTTAGGATAGTTTCTATGTTTTAATTTCTGAGAACTTTTTGTAGGGAATTAAAATAAATGGTTTACATAAAAATTATAGATATATGTGTCATAGATTTTTAGCCACTGGAATCACTTAATTTAGAGTCTGTATGAGGTAGATATAGTTCGATTAGTGTTCAGTGGTCAGAAATTGGTTAATCATGAAAGAATATTTTAAGATAGCTTATGTGTTTTAATTTCTGGGAACATTTTGTAGGGAATTAAAATAAATTATTAACATAACAATTATTGCTATATGTGTCATGAATGTTTAGCCACTGGAATCACTTAATTTGGAATTCTTATGAGGGAGATATGGAGAGATTAGTAGGTAGAGGTCAGAACCTACCCGAGAAGAAATAACCTATATTTTGAGGGAGTAATATCACCTTGATTTCTTAATATTTCGCTAACATGTTTAACATAATTGTTTTAGATAATTGTTTTATCTTTAAATTGACACCAAGATCACCTACATCGAAGTTAAATTGAGAAAGTTATGCTCTGATTAGTAAGAGAAGGTCAGATAGGATGAAAACCTGCATAAAAAAAATAAAGAAATAAAATTAATATTTAAAAAAGAAGAAGAATCTTATAAATGAAAATAATAAATGACTAATATATGCCATAGCCATTGCCATTGTATGAACTTCTTACCATCTTAAGTGTGAAATTTTGACATAGAAATATTTTATAAAGTGATATTTGAAATGATTATGTTCATGGCATGATTACCAATGATTTTTGGTAATAATTATATTTTGATAAACATATTTGTTATTGAAATCATATTTTTGACTATTATTATGAAAAAAAAATGAGCACGGTCACATGGCAATTTGTGTGGTGCACCAGTAGGGGACGCCCTACCAACGGTTATGAACATGTTAATGAGAAAAGAAAGAGAAAGTGGGCCATGTCGGACGGAGCGAGAAAAGCCCGTACCGAAAAGTAGAAAATACTCACCTTGATCGGGGTAACTTGATATGAGAATAAATTGATAGTCATCATATGATATTTAATCATGTCATACATGTCATTACTGTACAATTTTTATGTGCATAGATAAAGTGCATTCATGTGACCAAAGATATTTGATGTAGTTTATACAGCTGAACATGACATGATGAGCTATATTAATGATGATTTATTGTTGAACTTACTGAGATTTAATTCTCACTATATTTCCATATCATATTTAGAAAATTAGTTATACAGATTTTTCTATGGCTCTGACTTTTAGTGCATGTTAGATTGAATAATTTATGTTGGGCAGATCCTAGAAGCAAATAAAATGTTTGTGGTCGAGTTGGCTTAAATCCTGGTGAAGGTACAACCATCCGCACCTGTATCTCCAGAATTGGTCAACTAGAATAAATAAGATGTAAATTTTTATGTGTTTGATATGTTGTACGTATGTTTTGATTAATGACATGTATGTAAACTCTATATTGTATAATAATTCAAAAAAAAGTTGTTACAAGAACAATCTGCTGCATATTTTGTTACTTCACATGGTATGATTACAATTGTTATGGTATATAAGTTGAGCAAATTCTATAAGCCTAACCATGAGTACAAAGTGATGTATGAAGAATGCCAAATTTTCAAATGTTGTTGTCACATGTTCGAGTCATGTGATATTTAGTGTGCACATGTTATATATGTTCCGAAAGATGAGCAAATGGAGACATTTTTCCAAATGCTAATTTGTAGAAGATAGACAAAAGTTGCTAATTGGATCTACAGATGAAGAACAAGGTAGCTATGAAATGTTTTTATTGCGTTATGGCACCCTAAGCTCAAGTTGCAATGGAATGTCATTTATGCAGTCAAAATTTCTGAAGACTTTCCTGAGACAAGAGATAAAATCTCAAGAATAACTGCAAGATTGACGGGAAAATATGACTTTAGTAATGGAGGCGTAAATAACACTGCTAGAGTTTTAGTTGATGACTCTACCATGGTTAAGACCTAGGGTGCCGCAAAAAAAACCAGTAAACAATCAAAAGAGTTTATTGTATTCTAATTGTAGATGTAGCAGTCATGACATTTGCACATGTCCAAATCTAAAGGTTAATGATTCACAAAACTTTAACAATGATAGTAGTTCATCTTCAGATGCAGAAGATCGATATCATAATGTTTAATGTTAATATTTTTAATAAATGGTGTAAGGATTTTTATAAGCATATAGTCCAAAGTTTCCAACCTCACCTTAATAATTCTAGGATGGTAACTTAAGTTTACGTCCATTGAAAATTTATTTAATTTGTTTCCTTAAGTGTAACTAATATGGTCTACTTATTTACAAACAAGAGGCAGCACTTCTGTGAGGTTATCTTCACCTATTTGTATTTAAAAACAAGAAAGAGCATCGTTATCAACATTTTTTATAGTTATTATCCTAGACCATTTGAATAATTAATAGAGTTTTAGCAAATTTTCAACTAGTGTTTTAGAGGCCATCACAATTATTATTATAGGGTCATTTAGGTTATATTCAAATGCCATTTCACTCTAGCAAGCACAATTTTAGTTACGAACATTTCTGTGAAATCACCGAAGCAAGTAAGAGATGTTTACAACAAACTCAATGGAATTATCATCCTAGACGGTATCAATAGTTAATGGAGTTTTAATGAATCTGAAGTCACACTCTTAATTAATGTCATAGATTATTATTTGATATACTGTTAGTGAAGTTAAAATTTTTATTAATACTACATTAAATATTGTCATGTGACAAAAATTATTAAAAATAACATTAAAAATATTAACACAACCTATCAATTTTGTCACGTATATATCAGTATTTGGTGTAAGGTTAATATAAATTTTAATGTCATTTATGTTAATTCTAAATGTCAAATCACTTTAACTCTTACTTGTCTAGTTACCAACGTTATTTATATAATTACCAAGGAGAGTAAGAAAAGTTATATTTAATGAAGTTACCAGCCATCATGGGAAACATCAACAATTTTGGGAATTTTAACGAATATTTGAGCTGTGTTTTGAAGTCA
Organism: Gleditsia sinensis; assembly: GCA_037074535.1. NCBI lineage: Eukaryota > Viridiplantae > Streptophyta > Magnoliopsida > Fabales > Fabaceae > Gleditsia > Gleditsia sinensis. The sequence goes on from CM073466.1 coordinate 60,468,357, forward strand.
CACTTTTTCTCAATCTCATTTACGTTAGTTCCTTTGTATAATGTATCTAAACAAAAGTTAAATAGGCCGGGTGTTTACTATTAATACATCTATTCTTTCAAATAGTATCAACCAAACTGCAGATGGAATGAAATATCAAACAAAAATTTATTACAATCTAAGAATTCAATAACTATTTAAAACCTATAACCCCTTCCAATCCTCTCATTCTATAAGATGAATAATTGAATTTATGATATTAAGTACTTTTTAGGGACGTGTTTGGTATGGCGTCATCATTCAAAGATCTTTAACTTTGAGATATCTTACATATCTCAATTATATTTTTATTTTTTGTACATGTATATAAAATTGAAACAATGGAATCCGAGATGGCTCCAAGAATTTGGTTCTTACCAATTCAAGGCATCTCATATGTTTATGATAATATTTATTATTGATGTTGTTATTATTATTATTATTTATTCTTATTCTTGTTATTACATCATAAAAAAGTGAACTCACTTTGACAAAAATCTTGAATTGTCCACTATGAGTAAATAAAGAATAAAATAATAAAGAGTGGCTGTGTTAATCTTAAAGTTTAACTACACTTTTAATCTCTCTATTTTAACAAATAATTTAATTTGGTTCCTCCATTTTAAAATGTATAAATTTTGCCCCTCATGTTTTCTCATACATTACAATCAAGTATCTAAAATAGATTGCCTAATTGCCATGTATTCTTATTGCTTCCAATAAAAAATGACAATAGGAATAGTCCATAGAAATTTTTTTAGAGAGAAACTTAATTGTAACATTTTAAAAAATGTGAAGAATCACAATGTACCCTTTGAAATGAATAGACCAAATCGAATACTTTTTATACTAAGTGGACTAAAAATGTAGTTAAGCAAATCATAAATTGACCCACTAAATTCCATGCTCACTTATATAGCAACCCAATCCATTTATTCATAAATATTAATGGTTACGTATATTTAGATCATACCAAAATTTTGTGCTTCTCAACGAGATTACAACAAGCAAAGGAGACCAATCATTTGTTTTTTCAACACAATGATCCTAGTTGGGCATCATACTCTAGTGTCCAATTCAATCCCATTCTAGCGATTTATTCACTGGAACGATTCAGTGAGTTGAACTAAATTGAAAGATTATTAAACTGGTAAGCAATTCCACCAAGTTCGGTACAAGGTTTTGAAATAGTACTCCAGCTTTTTTCTCTTTTTCATTAAAGCAAGTAGTATCCTTATAAACATGTACCTTTTATAACTTCAATACCTTATCATTCCACCTTTTATTAATTAGAACTTAGGAAAGAATAGAAGAAAATCATGCCATTTCTACAAAAATAATGCCAAAACATGCCATTACAAGAATAAACAATATTTTGGGACAGAATTTTGCAACGAAAACTTTTCCATTTTAAATTTTTTTCGACATTCGCCTCGAAGGCATTTCAGATCCATTTTAGTTGGCTAACACTTTTTTAAATGAATCAGAGATAGATTTTGAGACAAATATTTCATTTTTAATTTTTCTATCTTAGAAATGTCTATAAAGTTAGAGATGAAAATTTTTGGTCTCTTGTATCTAAAATTAGGACGAAAGCTTTTTCCATCTCTAATTCCTAATTCTTCAAACCCGCCTTTTTTTAAGCAAATTTCCCAGCCGGCGCTTTCCATAATTTTTCCTCTCCCTCATAGTATCTCCTAAAATCCCATTCCCTCCTCCCCCCCCCCCCTCTTTCTTCACTACAAAATAATGAGTGAATAGGAAGGAATCTGAAGTCAAACAAAGTCAAAACGCAAGAACCCAATGCCAAGAGTCAAACCCAGAACTAATAGATCGATCATTTAACAAAGTACACCAAATAAAGTTATGGAACTGCATTTAAGATCGCACAGTGCATTCTTTGTTATGGGAACGAACACCAATAGTTGAGAGCATAATTTTTTTATTCAAAAACAAGAATATAGTTTGTACCCAGAACTAACCACAACTCTAATGAATCTAAAATAGCATAACCAAGGGGCTACGCTGATCTCTACCAAAATAATTAAACAACAACTTAGAGCAGTGGCACCATATTCCAACTGCACAACCCTAAATAAAGAACGAAGTTTCAACTAGCTTATATTAAAAAGCCATAAATATAAAGAAGATTGGAAGAAATTTTTTGGCAGATGGAGGTAGAGGACTACTTAAAATACATCATTAAATCTGATTCCTTCTTTTTCTACTTAAGCTTTTACTTTATAACCATAATATTTTTAATTGTAATGACTAAGTTTACTCAAGAAACTTGTTTAATTACTGAGCTTGAGTGCCTCCATACTATTGTTTTCCCATGTTATATGTCACTTGTGGATGTTATTTGGTTTTCCGATTGATTGAAAGATAAGAGTTATAAAGCTGGATAGTTAATAACAGTCCACTCCATGGAAAGCTCATACCAAACCTTCTCTTATCTCTATTTTTTTTAAGATAGTTATTTTTCTTTGTATGTTATATATTTTCTTGAAGTAAACTTATCTGATTTCTGATTTCGATCATTTTCCAGCAGTGATTTGTGTTGATCGTGAAATATTTTTTTCTGGAATACTGCAATATCAATTTAATCATGGAATTAACACATAATGATTCTTTATTCAGACTCAAACAGCATATCCTGATGATTTATTCATGTGTAGACTGATTTTTCATTGTATTAATTCAATTAAGCACTGTTGACCATTTTCTTTATGGTTTAGTTTATAGTTTTTACTCGAACTTTTGCATTAAATTAATCATGCTTTTCTTAATTGGTTTGGTATTTGAGAGTTTTAGATGTCTAAGATAATAGACATTGAATTATTGAAATATTCATGTTTGATAGTAGATATATTAGTTCTTTCATATATTCAACCCTTTATAAACACATATATCCTGTATCAACTTATAATGCATACTTATTAGGAATCCTTTCCTAGCATTATATTCAACCATTTATAAACACATTGCTATCTACAGATAAAAGTAGGTCTGTCACTTGCCATGATCATTGTTATAATGCATACTTATTAGGAACAAAGTACTAAATTTCGTTTCGAGGTACCGTTTCGGTGACTCCAGAAACGGAAACATTTTGAAACGTTTCGGAAATTTCGAGGAAACAGAAGATTTTTTAAGAAACGTTTCAAATAATTTCAAATAATATTTTTTTTAAATTTTAAAAGATTTTAACATAATATTAATGATATATATATATAAAATTATATTAAAATTAATTTGAATTAATGTCTATAATTGAATAGTAAGTAAACATACTACTACAGTAGGAACTTCAACTCAAATCCTAATAGCATTTAATAACAATCTCTCTTTTGCATCTATCTCTCCATCTTCTTCTTAACTTTTTCATGACATTTATATTTAAGTCTCTTTCTCTGTCGACCATGATTCTATCTCTATCTTTAGGTATATTCTTCTCTCTTTGCCTTTCAATCTCTCTTTGCATTATTTTTGTAGTTTCCTCTTTAAAATGAAAATAATGAAGAAAAATAATGTCATGAGAACAAATGGGGAAGAGTATGAAGTTAATAAAGATGTTGTGACTTGTGAGAAAAAATAACTTGATGTTGGATGTGATATAATGCTACTTTCATATACTTTTAAATTGTCAATTTTTTTATTTTTCAAATAAGTTTAATACTTTTCTATCGAAACAACTCGAAACAAGAGTATTTCCATCGAAATAATTTGAAACAAGAGTATTTCCATCGAAATAATTCAAAACAAGAGTATTTCTATCGAAATAACTTGAAACAAGAGTATTTCTATCGAAATAACTCGAAATAAGAGTATTTCCACCGAAATTTTCATTGAAACAAGAGTATTTTTACCGAAACATTCACTACAAGAAATTGAAGAATCAGTGGCGACTTTTCTATGGCGACTATAGAAAGTCGCCACTGAAAGGTATTTTTAGTGGCGACCTTTACGAGTCGCCACTAAAAATGTTTCTTCAGTGGCGATTATTAATAGTCGCCACTGAAAGTATAACTTTCAGTGGCAACTTTATATAGTCGCCACTGAAAGGTCAACTTTCAGTGGCAACCTCTATGAGGTCGCCACTAAAAGAAAAAAAATTATGCAGTCAGACTTTCAATGGCAACCTTAGGCGTCATTGAAAGTAGAAAAATACTTTTTATCATTTTTTTTCTCTTTTTGAATTTAAAAAAACCATATTTTTAGTTAAAATATATAAAATTTTAGTTATAATATAAAAAAATATGTTAAATATTTAATAATAAAAAATTCAAAATTTTTCCAACCTGAGTTAATTTTTTATTAAATACTAAATTAATAAGGTAAAATTTTAATCATCAAATTAATAATGTATATATCTTTGAAAATTCAAAATAATTATTTAATTTAAAAAAATGATAAAGGAAAAAAAATTATTTTTATTGAAATAAATTAAAGACAAATTTAAAAAAAAATCAAATATATTTTCTCAAAACCCTTGAGCATATATCTCTTCAAGTATGAAAATTGTATTTAAATAATTCTCACAATTATTATATGTTTAAATAAAATCACCCAAAAGAGAAGCAGCTTTGGGGTTTAAATTAAACAATTTACAAATTCATTAAACAATTTACAAAGTCATTATACAATTAATTAAAGGATGATGAAATAATTAATTAGATTTAATGATTTTAGGCATAAATTATTCTTTTTGATTGTGCCTTTTTTATTTTTGTTAGAAATTAACTTTATAATTTTCTTTACATTTAAAGTTTTGAGCCATAATATAATTAATTATTTTAAATAATCAAATATAATGAAGGATATCAGAATTGATGTTGGTGACATGTGAAAAAAATTTATTTAGTTTATTAATGTTATCTTTTAATCTCCTTTTTGTTCCTATCACTGGATCGTTTTATCTTTATCGAATTTTGTCTAATTTTATGTTTTTATTGTTAGAAAGTGTAATTGTTATTAATTTTTTTCGTGTTTGATTACCGCATGATTTCCCTCAAAATCAAAAGTTAAATCATTAAAAACTTCTCTATAGTAATATGAAAAATAAATAAAATAATTATATTTCTTTCACCAATTGAAATTAAACTGTTGATAAAAATTAATAGTGTAAATTCATTTTTTTACTAGAAAATTAAGTTGAGCCCTAACAGAATGAAAGGAGCATACATATAATAAAGAAGTGACTTTACAATAATATATAATGAAGATTCATGCAATTTACAAAACTGAAGAACTTCAGTTGAAAGAAATAAACTATTAAGAAAATTTAGAAAAATAATTGTTCTACTTATTTAAATATAACTAATTATGCTTAAATTTATAATAAGTTCATAAAGATATTTCAAATCGTAATTTTTTTAAAATTAAATAAATAAATAGTAATAAAAAATTACCATAAAAATAAAATATTTAATTGATTTCAAATAATATTTATTAAAATTTTAATATAATATTAATAATATAAATATATAAAATTAATTTGAATTAGTATCTTAATTGAATGTATAAAATTTCAACAGCATTTAACAATAATATTTTTTTTTTGTTTCTATCTTTTTGTCTTCTTAATTTTTTCGAAACATCTATATTTAAAAGTCCATTTGGATAGCAGAACTTATAGCTTATTAAAACTTGTCTATCAGTATAATATTAAAAAAATAGTGTTTAAATTGAATATAATAAGATAATTTTATGTTAAAAACTTATAACTTATTAGAGTTTATCAATTTTTAATAAACTAATTTTAACTTATTTCATAAGTCAATTTTTAAAGTTTATTGAAAAAAACCTCTATGAAAACTCAAATTCACATGACTAAGAAGCTATTTTGCACTTTTACAAGTTAAAATTTCGTCAAAACTATACTATTCACATCTCTCTTTCCATTAAAACTATATCCAAATGTTTTAAAAGAAGTTTGTGAATTTGAAAAATACTTTTTTAAGTATATATGTATCCATACTTGAACAACTTAGTGTTGAATGTAATGTGATGCTACTTTTATCTATTTACAAATTATCAATTTATTTTTTAAATTAATTTTGTTTTTTTCTATCGAAATAAAAGTATTTCTCTCAAAACATCTCGTAATATAATATTTTTAATTGAAATGATAATAATTTCTTAATAAATACTCTGTTTCATTTCGATAACTCTATTTTGTTTCGGTGACTTCAAGAATAAAAATATTTCGATAGAAAAGAAAAGAAATTTAATTTTCTATCTAATTTAAGGTTGCTCACTTCTATTTTACTATATTAATTATCGCTACACTTAAAATTTATTTTAGATGTATTTAACTTTTTTAATATATGTCTTCATCAGCTGTTGTACTTTACAATACATATATACATATATATATATATATATAATTTTATCACTTGATCGTACAAGATATTTTTACCTTAATTTTGAGACACCATTTAGAGATTACCTACACAAATTTATATGTATGTTTGTTTTTCAAATTATCTCATTTTATATTTCTTTCATTAAAAAATTCAAAAGAAATTTGAAAAACTTGATCCTTCAACCTCATTTTTTTTTCATTTATTCCTTGAATTAGAATTAAATTTTTTTATAACATTATAAAATACTTAAATGAAAAAAAAATACTAACAAGTCAATAGGAGAGAAAGACTATATTAATTTGCTAATAAAAGCAAATAAAAATACCAAAAATTCTTAAACCCATCTAAAAATAGATAGATTAAAAAATAAAAAATTCTTAAATTTATTTAAAAAAGAATATACTAAAAGAGTTATTTGAACACAAAATAAAGAGAGAATGAAAGAAAATGCTAATATTTTATTTTTCTTCAAATCCACCCCATTTTATTAATAACATTAATCTTAAAATAATGAAAATAAATTAAAGCATCAACGGTCAAAATATATGCACCAGCTACCTACACCCATACTTCACATCATCACCTGCGCCCCTATACCGTAAAACCAGTAGCAAAATCAGAAGGAGCGTGTACCTGAGCTCTCACTTTCTTCCGGTAAAAAATTGCTCTTCCCCCCTTGGGCGTGTTTGGTTGGCAGGAATGAAAAGGAATGTGGAATGAAAAATAGAATTTCATCGTTTGGTTTGATGGAATGGAACATTCCATGGAATGCTCTATTCCATCATGTGATGGAAAATGGGTTCCTTCCAATAATGGATGGAATCCAAGATTCCATCACAAAATAATGCTTAACTTCATAATTTTTTTATTAAAATAATTTAATTTAATTATTAAAAAAATTAATTTGATTATATTTTGTAAAAATTAATTTGTAAAAATTTTTTAAAAAAAAAATCTATTTTTTTTAAATTTTTTTATTTAAAAAAATTAATTTAATTATTTTATATTAAAATTAATTTAATCATTTTGCTTATCTTATCTTTTTATTCTTTCAATTTATCTATTAATCAAATAATAAAATATCACATTACCTCTTCCTTTCCATCGCATACCAAACAAGGTAATGGCATTCCATTCTCTTTTCCATTCCCTCTTCCTTTCTTCTTTCCATTCCATTAAAATTTATTCTATCCAACCAAACGGGCCCCTTATTTTCCCTCTCCCGTTTTCGCGTTTCCCTCCCAGCGTTTCCAGCAGAAATTTCCAAAGCTTTCCCTGTGCCTTGGCTGGCTTTCCATTAGTCTACTCCCTCCAATAACCCAAGCTTTCTGCAGAACCAGAGCTATACCTTGACTTCTAGCTCAGCGTTCTTGCTCTTCATTTGAAGCTGCTCCCGAGTTTGGTTGTGGCTGTGAGCTTCGTAGCCAGGTTAGTAATAACTATTTTTGGCTGTGAGCTCTCCTTGTTGCTCCCATGTTTTGGTTGTGAGCTCTCCTTGTTCCTTGACTTCTATGCTCTGTTCTTCGATAGAAAATGCATGTGTTTTGATTCCTTGACTCCCATGTTTTAGTACCATTGTTGCTCCCGTGTATGTGGGCTGTGTTTTGATTCTGATTCTGAGAATATGATTATGATTATGATTATGATTATGATTATGATTCTGGAGGCAAGACTATGTTGGACAAGGTGGGACAAGCTACGTTGAAGTAAAAAGGAAGGTGGCCTCAGAATAAGGGATTTGCAAGATACTAACTTATCTTTATTAGCGAAGATGGCTTGGATGCTAAGCCCAGAACCCCACTCTTTCATAAGTAAATTCTATAAACTACCAAACTAGCTAATCTGTGAAAACTAATAGGGCTGAGCACAACCCGAACCACACAAATAAACCCACTAGGACTTGATAAAAAGTTAGTATGTTGGGTGATTCAGATCAGGTTGAAAAATGAGAATGAGTCAAATTATTTTTAAATTTTTGGGTCACATTGATCCGGTCGAGTTTATAAAAAACAAAACCATGTAACCTGGGCTGATTAAAGAAGCATACACGACAGTGGAAGGCTAGATGAAATGATGTTGTTTATGGTATTCTTTTCTCTTTGCTTACCAGTCACACATGACACTCTCAGTCTCTTGCACTTGATCTCTCTCGGCCTCATAGTCTCACTTTCCCCATTCCCTATGAGCCCTAGCAAAATACTCTACAGAAGCATTATGGTCCATCACCCCTAAAGCTAATATTGGTATTGATCCATCTTGAGGTTGGAGAAGCATTATGGTAGGAAAGAAAATCTTTGATACTGGTAAAGGGCAGGAAGAGATTCAACACTATAGATTTTTGGCCAGCCTTGGATCCGTAGAAAACACCTCAAGCCTCTGCTTGGTCTGGTACAGAATGATGGTATAATGTTTATGATGTCTGACTTTTAATTTTATTGATAAGTATTTAAAAAAAAGTATCAAATGTGTCTTAAGAGATAAGAGTGAAATTGATGGCTAGCAATTAGGTTTGGGTTGGATAAGGAAACAAGTTGGATTAATTAAAATCTATTAAATTATTTATTATCCATTTAAAATTTTTTTGTAGGTCATTACAAACCAATGACTGATTTATTAAGAGTAGGTTAATAGATAACCGTAGGTCGACCAACCAAAATTCATACTTAAAAAATTCATCTAATGACCCAAACCATTTACAGTTGGATTATGGTTATGAATTATAATTTTCGACTTTGGGTAGAAAAATAATTTTTAAGAAAAAAAGTAAAATGTCATTTTGCTTTTGTCAACGTTTTTTTTATGCATAGGAGGCTTGTGATAGGGAGTAAGAAAAGGATAAAAAGATTGATCTCAAAATATCAATTTAATCTTAATCTAAAATATTAAGGTTAATCCCATGTGAACTACAAATTCATTTATAATAATATTAATTTTAATCTAGAAGGTAATGTTAAATTTTAATTATAACAAAAATTTAATATAGAAGACGTGCCAAGTTGAGTAAAGATTGCTTTATGGTGCTCTTACTAATGTTATATCTTTAAGATTGGTGAAGGTTTTAAAGTATGAGACAAATAATTTGTGAGAGGCTGTGAGAGTATGTATAATTTGTCCTACGCGGCAATCTTTTCTTTTCCCATTACCTATAATTATATATATATTCTATCAGTAATAAAGGAATTGGCCTCCGGAATAAAAGAGGTGGAAGAGCTTAGCACATCTATAAAGTTGAGTAGGAGTGGCCTCCGGAATGATATCATTCTACTCCTTTGAATTGTTTTTTTTTCTTAGTTATTTTATCAACACAATCTCATTTCTCATACATTTGGCAACATTGTCATCATTGTCATTCAAGCACTATCCATACACTTTATTTTGCCCAAATTTTTCTTGAATATTATTTTCCAATTGCTTACTTTGACTCAAACCTGTAGGCAGTAGTATAATGGACAAGAATTGGATGAAGGTTCTGAATAGAGCAGATCCAATATACATAAAAGGGATTGATAATTTTCTTGAGTGGGCATATAGTCAACAAAGGGCAGGCACCAGAATTAGGTGCCCATGTAAAAAATGCAAAAACACAGTATTCAAGGTTAGGCATGAAGTACGATATGATCAGTTGAAAAATAGATTTTAGCAGTCTTACAAAGTTTGGGATCTTCATGGAGAAGTTGTAGAGACAACTTCTTTTCCCATACCTGAAGATAATAGTCAGTTAGAAGACAATGGTGAAGAGGATGACATAACTGGGATGATACATGATGCATATGGAGTTATGAACAGAGATAATATGAATAATAATGTAGAAAACAGTGAAGATCCAAACTTGCATGCAAAGAAGTTTTGCCAATTATTAGAAGATGCCGAAACAAATTTATATCCAAGTTGTTCCAAGATGACGAAGTTATCATTTATCGTTAAGCTCCTTAATTTGAAGTGCATTAATCATTGGAGCAATAAGTCCGTAGACATGTTGTTGGACTTATTTAAAGAAGTACTTCCAGAGGGAGCTCAAGTACCTAATTCCTATTACGAAGCTAAAAAAGTTGTTCAAGACCTTGGGTTAGATTATACAAAAATAGATGCATGTAAGAATGACTGCATTTTATATAGAAAAGAATATGCCAATGCATAATCATGCCCTAAGTGCAAATTGTCTAGATGGAAATCAAATAGGCAGAAAGGCAAAAAAGAAGCACATAAAGTTTTGCGATATTTTCCAATAAAGCCTAGGTTGCAAAGACTATTTATGGCAAGGCACACTGCTAAAGATATGAGGTGGCATAAGGAGAAACGTGTTGAAGATGGTAAGTTAAGGCACCCAGCTGACTCCATTGCTTGGAAATCCTTCGATGAGAATTATCCTACTTTCTCAATTGATCCTAGAAATGTTAGGATGGGCTTAGCAAGTGATGGTTTCCAACCATATGGAAACATGAGTTCCAACCATAGTATCTGGCCAGTTGTTCTTATACTGTATAACTTGCCTCCTTGGAAATACATGAAACAACCATACTTCATGATGACACTTCTTATTCCTGGTCCTAAGTCTCCGGGTGATGATATAGATGTCTATTTAGAACCAATGATTGAAGAGTTAAAAGAATTATGGGAGGTAGGGGCAGAGACATACGATGCTCATTCACAATCAAACTTTAGTATGCGGGCTGTTATCATGTGGACAATAAATGATTTTCCTGCATCTGTCAATCTTTCTGGGTGGTCAACCAAAGGGAAGTTGGCATGTCCTTGTTGCCACAAATATACCCATTCTATATCTTTGAGAAGTAAATTATGTTACATGGGCCATCGTCGTTTCTTATCAGCCAATCATCCATGGCGTTGAAATAGAAGGATATTTGATGGTAAAATAGAAAACAATGTAGCACCTACATATTTGACTGGTAAGGAAGCACTTGAACAACTAGAATCTTTACCGAATGTGTCATTTGGAAAAGGGTCAAAAGCGAACACGTGACCAAACTGGTGTTGCATATAATTGGAAGAAGAAGAACATTTTCTTCCAGTTGCCTTATTGGAAATCACTTTTGTTGCGGCATAATCTTGATGTCATGCACATTGAAAGAAACATTTCAGAAAACATTGTGTCTATAGTGATGGATATAGCTGGGAAGACAAAAGACACAGTTAAGAGTTGGTATGATTTGGTTGACTTAGAAATTAGGACAGATTTGCATCCAATTGATGATGGGAATAATATTTTGCTACCGACAGCATGTTATATGCTATCGCCACAAGAGAAGTTAAAAGTTTATAACTTTTTGGCTCAATTAAAGGTTCCTGATGCATTCTCGTCAAATATTTCAAGGTGTGTCAATGTGGCAGAAAAGAAGCTTTTTGGGATAAAGTGTCATGACCATCACATATTATTGCAAGAATTATTTCCAGTTGCAATTCGTGTAGTGTTACCTAAGGAAGTGAGTGATCTTATAATAGAGTTGGCACATTTTTTCAAGATCTTGTGCTCAAAATGTTGAACCACAGAAGACTTGGATTCCATTGAAAATCAAATTGCCATCACCTTGTGTAAATTGGAAACTATATTCCCTCCAGCATTCTTTGATATTATGGTTCATCTACCAATCCACTTAGCAAGAGAGGCAAAGATTGCTGGGCCTGTTCAATATCGATGGATGTATCCAATTGAGAGGTAAAATTATCATATTTATACTTAATCTATTGAATTCTATTTATTATTAAAAACTGATGCATTAGGAATAACTTTCATTTTTAGGTATCTACGTACACTAAAATCTTATGTCCGCAATAAGGCCCGTCCTGAAGGTTCTATCGCCGAAGGCTATTTAGCAGAAGAGAGCCTGACATTCTGCTCAAGATATTTGAGCAATGTCCCCACAAGGCTTAATAGAGCACCGAGGAATGACGATGGAAACATATCAGCTTGTGGGATGTCATTTTTTGATAAAGGTGGGCAACCAAAAGGTGTTGCCAAATCTTGTGTTCTATCTAATGACGAGTTTGATCAAGCCCATCTATATGTTCTACAAAATTGTGAAAAATTTTGGCCCTTCATAGAGTAAGTATATGATAGTTTGCTAGCAATTAAATATTTATTAACTAAACTCACATCAATGGATTGTCATAATTTTGTAGAGACCACAAAAAGGAGCTTGAGACACAGATGTCAAATGTAGATTCAAGACACATAATAGAATTCCCTCAATGGTTTAATCGCCAAGTAAGTGTCTACCAATTACGATTAAAACAAATTATATTATAAGTTATGTCATAACTTATTAATGGTGTTTATTTGATAATAGGTTATGAAATTAGGATCACAATGGCAAGGAAACGGTGAGTTAATTAGCTTAACCCTTGGTCCTGAAAGAGTGGTATATAGATATTCAACAATTCTAATTAATGGATATAGATTTCATACAAGAGAACGCGAATCTCAAAGAAAAACTCAAAATAGCGGAGTTCTTGTGAGGGGAGATGATTTAGATGCCGACAAAGAATACTATGGTGTTATCGAAGACATCTATGAGTTGCGTTACGTGGGGGATAGAAAAATATATTTATTTAAATGTCATTGGTGGGATGTTGCTCGTTTGGGAAGAGGATATAAAATTGATAGATATGGATACACAAGCATCAATACTCGTTGTTCATTGAATACGAATGAACCATTTGTCTTGGCATCGCAAGCAGAACAAGTATTCTACTTAGATAATATCGTAAATAAAGATTGGTTTGTTGTTATCAAAACACAGCCTCGGGACCTTTTCAACATGCCACATGAGGACAGTGAGGGTGAATTATTATTTATTGAAGATGCTTACCAACAAGAGGAGGTTGAACATACTTCGTTCCTTAATAGTGAGACTCAAAACGACATTAATGTTGTGTTGTGTAGGGATGACATTCAACCTCAATGTGTTAACCATCAGGGTAAGGAGAAAAGTGTTATAGAGGTTGATTTCATCAATGACGATGAAGAAGATGAGACCATGAACGAAGAAAGTGAAGAAGGAGATTTTTTATCTGAAGATTCTACGTGAAATGCCGGAGTATAAATAATTAGTCAGTGTAATGTAATTTAATGTTCATATAATGCTTGATATAATTTAATGATATGCAATTCATTGTTTTTTTATAACTAAATTATGCATGTATTTATTAAAGCATTTATCGTATGACAAGGTGAATTGACATCATCTTATTATTTGCAACAGGTAAGTTGGAAGATGGTAGGAAGAGGAAGAGGTGGACGTGGATCTAGAGGTGCTGCACAGAGTAGCCGTAGTGAAGCAATTTCACAGCAACGTATACAATCAGTTGGAAATAATGAAGAGACCCAAGCACAGCCCACTACACCTACTTCTTAGCTTCAAATTAGTAGTGCAGGTATGTAAATAAATAATTTATATGAGCTTAGTTAAGATTTACTGCCATTTGACTAATGCATTGGCATCATATTCTTGGTAGCTTCCTATAATGCATCAAAGAATGTAAGAGGAACGTATAAATGTCTTACGGTGGACATAAAAACAAAGAGTGGAAAAATAAAAGTTGTCATTGCAGATGATATTCTCCGAGCTGTGGGAGAAGGATCAAGGGATTTCGTAAATTACATTGGATATGTGACACGATACACTGCTCCTGTAACAGTAAGAGAATGGGAAGAAATCTGGGAAGAATGTGGTTCACAGATCCTGCTGAAAGTTAAGGTAATGAGACATTATTGTTTAACACACTTATTATATTTAAGTAATGTTTGAATTTTTAACATAAATATTTATTATTGTTGAAGGAAAAATTTGACGTTGGTGCAAATTCAGAGTTGCGATTTGATGCCTTTGTTAATGCCACTGCACAAAGGTTGTACATAAATTGGAGGAGTCGCTTGCACAAAATATATAAGCAAGGTACTAAATTTTGTTTCGAGGTACCGTTTCGGTGACTTCAGAAACGGAAACATTTCGAAACGTTTCGGAAATTTCGAGGAAACGGAAGATTTTTTAAGAAACGTTTCAAATATTTTCAAATAATATTTTTTTTTAATTTTAAAAAATTTTAACATAATATTAATGATATAGATATATAAAATTATATTAAAATTTAATTCGAATTAATGTCTATAATTAAATAGTAAGTAAATATATTACTGCAGTAGGAACTTCAATTCAAATCCTAATAGCATTTAATAACAATCTCTCTCTTACATCTATCTCTCCATCTTCTTCTTAACTCTTTCGTGACATTTATATTTAAGTCTCTTTCTCTGTCGACCATGATTCTATCTTTATCTTTAAGTATATTTCTCTCTCTTTGCCTTTCAATCTCTCTTTATATTATTTTTGTAGTTTCCTCTTTAAAATAAAGATAATGAAGGAAAATAATGTCATGAGAACAAAGGGGGAGAGTATGAAGTTAATAAAGATATTGTGACTTGTGAAAGAAAATAACTTGGTGTTGGATGTGATATAATACTATTTTCATCTACTTTTAAATTGTCAATTTTTTATTTTTTAAATTCATTTAGTACTTTTTCATCAAAACAAGAGTATTTCCATCGAAATAATTCGAAACAAGAGTATTTCCATCTAAATAATTCGAAATAAAAATATTTCTATCGAAACAACTCGAAATAAGAGTATTTTCATTGAAATTTCCATTGAAACAAGAGTATTTCTACCGAAACATTTCGAAACACAGTAATTTTAATTGAAATAGCATAATTTCTTAACAAACACTTCGTTTCGTTTCGATAACTCCGTTTCGTATCGGTGACTCAGGAAACGGAAATGTTTCGGTCGTTTCGATGGAAAAGAAAGGAAATTTAGTTCCTTGTATATAAGCAATACAGCACTGATGAGGCAAGACTAGCGAATCCACCTACCGAACTTAATGATGATGATTGGAGACATTTGGTGACATATTTTGGTTATGAGAATTTTAAGGTATTATGTAATAATATGTATAAATAGTGTTTTTCATATAAATTATGTAACGTTACTAATTATGAAGTAAATTACAGGATAAAAGTTTAAAAAATGCGCGGAATAGATCAAAGCAAACAACAAAACATGCATATGGTTCTAGGTCATTTGCCGAAGTTGAAGAATTAATAGTATGATTTTACAAGTAGCTATTGTTATATATAAACTTGTGTGCATTGTTTCTTTAAAATTGAAATGTTTTATTGTAGAGAAATCCTGAAACGGGCGAGAAGGCATCACTTGACCGGATTTGGGAGTTACAACATAGCCGCAAGGTTAAAGATGGGGAGGTTATATGGTCTGATGCAAAATCTCAAGAAGTTCATGTATACTTTAATTTTATTAACTTTTTACAAATTAAGATTTATATAATTGCTTTTACTCTAAATCTCACTCTAAATTTTTGCTCTTTAAATATGTAGGGCCAACTACAAGAGATTCTGGCTAAGCAATCACAAGAAGACAATCTCAGTCTAAGCAACAATGAGATCTTAACCCAAGTTCTAGGTCAGAGGACAGGGTATGTTCGTGGCAAAGGATATGGAGTTAGACCTTCCTCTAAGAGATCCACTAATCGAATGACTTCCGAACACCTTCAGGAGCAAAAGAAGAAAATACGTGAAGAGGTAACTATAGAATTACGTGAAGAGATGAAGCTGTGAGAAGAAGCAATACGGGAAGAGGCAAGATTACGAGAAGACAGAATGAAAGCAACGTTGCAAGAGACTTTGCATGCACAATTGCAAGCACAATTAGAGGAAAGACTACAGTCACAGATGAATTCTTTAATCACATCTCTTCAACAGGTATTTTCCTTGCTCAAGTTCAGAATATATATGGATCTAGTGCTTAAGCTTAAGATTTTGATCTTGGCATTGCTATTAAATTATTTCAATGTTTGGATTTTATTTTTTACATTATTACAACTTAATAAATATTCTCTTCTTGCTATGAGCATGTAGGTTAAACTAAGGTTAGAGAAGAAGATGTGAGAGATAGGATAATTAGTGGTGGACAAGTAATTGGTTTCGTTATAGCCATCAACAATGATAGTTTCTCTTTTGTTAGCGTAGAGTTGGCTTAGGAAATTGCTCATTTACTGTCAATATGTTCTTTGTGCTGCTAAGGCTTGTGTAGCCAGCGTCTTTGACAAGTAGTTGGTTTCGTTATAGCCATCAACAATGATTCTGTTTACTTTTTCTGCATCAATGATATTTCTTGGCTATAGTGAATTTGATTTTGGGATTGCACTTTTTCTGTTGTTTTCTTTGCAATAGTTCTCTTAAACTCTCTATTATATCCAGTTTGACAGGGATATATATTTTTGAATTATTATGTGTTTTGTGATGTAAACTGGATTAAGTGAATCTGTTATGTACATTGTAGGCTCCTTATTTTGATAATATGAAACTTGTAGTTTGGGTTCACTGAGTAAAAGTGCTTGCCTATTTCTGATTCTATTTACTTTTTCTGCATCAATGATATTTCTTGGCTATAGTGAATTTGATCTTGGGATTGCGCTTTTTCTGTTGTTTTCTTTGCAATAGTTCTCTTAAACTCCCTATTATATCCAGTTTGACAGGGATACATATTTTTTAATTATTATGTGTTTTTTGATGCAAACTGGATTAAGTGAATCTGTTATGTACATTGTAGGCTCCTTATTTTGATAATATGAAACTTATAGTTTGGGTTTACTGAGTAGAAGTGCTTGCCTATTTTTGATTCTATTTACTTTTTCTGCATCAATGATATTTCTTGGTTATAGTTAATTTGATCTTGGGATTGCGCTTTTTCTGTTGTTTTCTTTGCAATAGTTCTCTTAAACTCCCTATTATATCCAGTTTGACAAGGATACATATTTTTGAGTTATTATCTATTTTGTTATGTAAACTGGATTAAGTGAATCTGTTATGTACATTGTAGGCTCCTTATTTTGATAATATGAAACTTGTAGTTTGAGTTCACTTAGTAGAAGTGCTTGCCTATTTCTGATTCTATTTACTTTTTCTGCATCAATGAAATTTCTGGGCTATAGTGAATTTGATCTTGAAATTGCGCTTTTTCTGTTGTTTTCTTTGCAATAGTTCTCTTAAACTCCCTATTATATCCAGTTTGACAGGGATACATATTTTTGAGTTATTATCTGTTTTGTTATGCAAACTGGATTAAGTGAATCTGTTATGTACATTGTAGGCTCCTTATTTTGATAATATGAAACTTGTAGTTTGGGTTCACTTAGTAGAAGTGTTTGCCTATTTCTATTTCTATTTACTTTTTCTGCATCAATGATATTTCTGGACTATAGTGAATTTGATCTTGAAATTGCGCTTTTTCTGTTGTTTTCTTTGCAATAGTTCTCTTAAACTCCCTATTATATCCAGTTTGACAGGGATATATATTTTTGAGTTATTATCTGTTTTGTTATGCAAATTAATTTAAGTGAATCTGTTATGTACATTGTTGGCTCTTTATTTTGATAATATGAAATTTGTAGTTTGGGTTCACTGAGTAGAAGTGCTTGCCTATTTCTGATTCTATTTACTTTTTCTGCATCAATGATATTTCTGGGATATAGTGAATTTGATCTTGAGATTGCGCTTTTTCTGTTGTTTTCTTTGCAATAGTTCTCTTAAACTCCCTATTATATCCATTTTGACAGGGATACATATTTTTGAGTTATTATCTGTTTTGTGATGCAAATTAAATTAAGTGAATCTGTTATGTACATTGTAGGCTCCTTATTTTGATAATATGAAACTTGAAGTTTGGGTTCACTGAGTAGAAGTACTCGCCTATTTCTGATTATATTTACTTTTTTTGCATCAATGATATTTCTGGGCAATAGTGAATTTGATCTTGGGATTGGATATTTTCTGTTGTTTGCTTTGCAATAGTTCTCTTAAACTCCCTATTATATCCAGTTTGACAGGGATATATATTTTTGAATTATTATCTGTTTTGTGATGCAAATTAAATTAAGTGAATTTGTTATGTACATTGTAGGCTCCTTATTTTGATAATATGATACTTGAAATTTGGGTTCACTGAGTAGAAGTACTCGCCTATTTCTGATTTTGTTTACTTTTTCTGTATCAATGATATTTCTTGGCTATAGTGAATTTGATCTTGGGATTGGATATTTTCTGTTGTTTGTTTTACAATAGTTCTCTTAATGTTGACCAATTTAACTTATTTCCTATTTAATAATGTCTTCCAATTCATTTTTTAAAAGATATGATGGTACAATCATGTATTTATAATTATAATATTATTGACTATTGCATAATGTTATTTTTCAATTGTGTTTGGCTACATAAAGTTTCTTACATGATATTGTTTTGTTTGTATTAATTTTTAAGTTATATTAATTTGTTATATTTGATTAAACAGGGACAACTTCCAATAACTGTTCCGAGGAGTGCTTCTCCAACTATTGTAGCTAATACTACCAGAACTGCAACACCAACATCGCCAAATGAAGCACCGAGTTGAATGTTTTTGTTAATATTTAGCTGTGTATTACTTTCTTTTGACTTGACATGATGTTTTTTTTTTAACATGGAATTGACATGATATTAGTGTATAATATTTACTATATTTGATATATGTTAACATTATCATTTTATCATAAATTTTGTTTATCTTAATTTTTATTAAAATTTTAATTATTATAATTAAAATGATAAATTTATTAATAAAAAAAAATTTGCACTAAATCTATGGTGGCGACCTAAAAAGGTTGCCACTGAATCATATATAAAAAAAATTTGAATATTGAGACTTTTGGTATCGATTTATTATCTCTACGAAAAATAATTTTTAGTGGCGATTTTATTTGGTTGCCACTAAGATTTAAAAGTTGAAAAATAAATAATAAAATCTTTAGTGGCGACTTATATTCGCCACAAAAAATATTAAAACATTTAGTGGCGACTTAAAGTCGTCACCAAAACCTTTAGTGGCGACCTTAACTCGCCACCAAAAATTTTACCAAACTTTTTGTGGCGACCTTAAGTTGCCACAAAAACCTTTAGTGGCGAACTTAAGTCGCCACCAAAACTTTTAGTGGCGACTTACAGTCGCCACTAAAACTCCTACCAAAACCTTTGGTGGCCACTTTAAGTCGCCACTAAAGGTTATTTTTAGTGGCAACTATATAAAGTCGCCACTAAAAATATCTTCTCTTTTGTGGCGACTAAGCACTTATAGCAGCGATATTTGTTAGATTCTGTGGCGACTTCATTAGTCGCCACTGAAAACTTTCAGCAACGGAAGTATCTGCAACGACTTGGCAGCGACCAAAAGTCGCCGCTAAAGCCCTTTAGCAGCGATTTTTTGACCTTTAGCGGCGACTTTAGTCGCCGCTGAAAGCCGAAAATTTTGTAGTGATTTCGAAACATAATAATTTTAATTGAAATAGCATAATTTCTTAACAAACACATCGTTTCGTTTCGATAACTCCGTTTCGTATCGGTGACTCAGAAAACAGAAACATTTCGGTTGTTTCGATGGAAAAGAAAAGAAATTTAGTTTCTTGATTAGGAACCCTTTCCTAGCTACTCAATGTCAGGCTATAGAACCCCAACTACAATGCATATATTAACTTGGGTCTCGAGGAATAGAACTAGCTATAATGTTTTCTTATTCGTCTAATGTTCTTATGCATAATGCATATATTAACTTGGGTCTTGAGGAATAGAACTAGCTATAATGTTTTCTTATTCGTCTAATGTTCTTATGCATAAATGTAATTAGTTTTTAAAATGGCTATTGCCACCACACTTGATAGGAGTTGCTAATACTCAATGTCAGTTTGTAGACTAAAATTTCTAAAAAGAATAATTTATCCAATCTCCAGGCTTTTATGTTTAATCAATTGTGTCATACATCGACACTAAATTTTAACTTTTAATCAATTGTATTCATGAGTGAGCTTATGCAATAGGTAGATTTATCTCCAAGTCGTTGGGAAACTTTATCTTTTTCTACACAATCTAGTTCACTTTGAAATCTTTTTTTTTTTTTTAATTTTTTAGTATAAGTGGTTTCCTGATGTACTGAGCTGATTTTTTTTTCTCGTTTCATTTAAGCTGGGTATCTGCTGACTATATTTATACAACAGTTATAGACCAACTACAATACCCTTATTACTTCACAGATTTTTTTTATTGGGTATGCTGTGTTTTTTTTTTACTTACATAATTTGACTTTTCGCCTCTTATCTTTGGAAGTGAGTCTTTTGTATCTTGAAATTTTGCTTTCTTTCATCTTCATTCTCCTTTTCTTCCTTTGCTTATATAAATTTTTATACTGCTTAGATTAGAAATGGTTCATATTAATTTAATTAGTTTATTTGTAAAACTGATTCCTGATAAGAAAGGAAAATGTATAGCGCACTTTCAGGAATCTAACCTATAGTAAAGTGGCAAGCTGTGTCCGGTAATAATTAGAAGAATTTTCTTCTTCTTCTTTTTTTCAGTTTCATGCATTGATGCCATTTTGTTAGTGGGACTAGGTGTCCTTGTTTTTTGAGTACCTGATTTATCTTTGAATTTGGTATGATCTGCATCTCTATCATGAATTGAATAATTTCAATTATTTGGCCCATGGATGTGTGCTAGCTGATTTTTGACTAATAAAGTTCAGAGTTTCTGCTTGAGTTTTGCAGTTAGTAGAGTGTTATTACTTGGCTCTAAAGGTGAACAAATTCTTTCTAATTCCAAAATTTTAGTCACAGTAAAGAAGGCACTTAACTCTTGGTATATCATGTTTGGTTCCTTCTCTTATTCATGCAATCATGCATTATCAGTTATGCCTCCTCTGCCACCTCTTCTATTTTCCCTACTATAGATGTTTTAGTTTATTGTCAAGCAATTAGCTAAGCTGCCAGGGGAATTATTTTACTGTTCTTGTATTTTTCTTTTCTTTTTTATATTGTAGGCTATTTTTATAGCAAGGCATTGATTGGATTGTCCCTTACAATTTCGGGTGGAGAATGTTATAACACAGCTGAATAAAGCATTTCCTGACGATGATCCTGACAGTGGAACAACAGTCTACACTCCAATTACTTTTGGTAAAAGTGCAGTGAATTGTGTATTTATTGATATGGTCTTGATTGTTATACGCTATTCATATAACTGTTTTGTTGATTTGGTCTGAATTGTGACTGACACAATTGTTACTGGAAAGAGTATGTATAATATATTTTTGCTTCTAAAATGCTTTTGATTTATAAACTACTATTGTAGGTAAGCACAAAATATAGTACCAGAACAATGGAATTTATATTATTTTGATTAACAAGTATACACGAGAACATCGTGCATGTAATTTTTTACAGTAGTTCCAAATCATTGGAATTTTTTTTTTTAAAGTAGAATTTATAGTCAGTTTTTATATAGGAATGCTTTTAAATTTTTTCACATATGGCAGCGGATTTAACCGCTGCTATATGTCTTTTTTTTTTTGCAAAGAAATATCTAAATTAAAGACAGAATTTATATTTATTAGAAATGGAAGATTCCATCTTTAACAACAGAATTGTAGATGGTCATTTTCCATATCTGTAGATGGAATTTTTTAAAGACAGATATTATTGTCTTTTTTCAGTCTCAAATTTGAAGACAATATTTAAAGACTAGAGACAAAAAAATTTTTACTAATGTTTTTTATGAGAATTTTTTGTTTGTTTTTGATTTGTCTCAAATCTGATCTGAGATGTTGCAAATAATTAATTTGACAAAAGAATAGTTTTTTCGTGATTGCGCCATATTTTTCCGAGCATTTTGACATTGCATAATCACCCTGGCTTGAACTATCTTCAGACAGCTATCTACATTGTTTCCAAAGGAAATACAACAACAACTAAGCATTTTCTCACTAGGTGGGGTCGGCTACATGAATCAAACGGCGTCATAGTGACCTATCATGGATGAGATCAATAGATAAGTTATTAACTATTAAATCATTTTTAATAGTTTCACTTATTGTTTTCTTTGGCCTCCCTCTACCTCTAATTATTGGACTATTCTTCATCCGATCTACTCTTCTCACTAGGGCTTCTACAGGTCTTCTCCATACATGGCCAAACCACCTTAAGCGAGATTCAACCATCTTCTCCACAATAGGTTCTATCCCAACTTTCTCTCTAATGCACTCATTTCTAATCATATCTCTTTTGGTGTGTCTACACATCCAGCGCAACATTCTCATCTCTGCAACGTTGAGTTTATCTTCATGTTGTCTTTTAACCGCTCAACATTCAGTACCTTACAATATAGCAGGTCTTATAGCCGTACGGTAGAATTTTCCTTTAACTTTGAGCGACACTTTTTTATCACAAATGACACTCGAAACTTTCCTCCATTTCATCCATCCAGCTTGAATCCTATGATTTACGTCCTCCTTTACTTCGTCGTCATTTTGTATAATGAACCCAAGATATTTAAGACTTGTAACTTATTTTAATATATAGTCTCCAAGTTTCACGTCTACATTCGTATTTGTTCGTCTCTTACTAAAAATACATTCCATATATTTTGTTTTATTTCTACTTATCCGAAAACCATGTGTTTTTAAAACTTGTCTCCATGACTCTAACTTTATATTTATTTCCTCTTTCGATTCACCAACTAAGACTATATCATATGCAAAAATCATGCATTGAGGCCCCAACTCTTGTATATGTTAAGTAACTGTGTCCAAAATCAAATTAAAAAGATACGGACTCAGAGAAGACCCTTGATGTAGTCCAATAGTTGTGGGAAAATCCTTTGTATCCCCATTTTGTGTTCTCATGCAAGTCATTATCCCGTCGTACATGTTTTTGATTGCTCGAATATACGCAATACGCACTCCTTTCTTTTCTAAAGCCTTCTATAGAATCTCTCTTAACACTCTGTCATATGCTTTTTCCAGATCAATAAAAACCATATGCAAATCTTTCTGTCTGCTTTGATACCTTTCCATCAATCTTCGTAGTAAATAAATTACTTCCATAGTTGACCTTTCTGGCATAAATCCAAATTGGTTCTCTGTAGCTTGAGTCTCTTGTCTTAATCTTTGCTCAATGATCTTCTCCCATAACTTCATAGTGTGGCTCATGAGTTTAATCCCCCGATAGTTGGAACAATACTGTATGTCTCCTTTATTTTTATATATAGGGATTAAAGTATTTCTCCTCCATTCATCCGGCATTTTCTTAGATTTTATTATCACATTAAACAACTTAGTGAGCCAACTTATACCCTTCCTTCCTAAACTTTTCCACACCTCAATAGGTATATTATCAGGTCCTACTGCTTTGCCATTATCCATTCTCTTCAAAGCCTTCTCTACTTCAAACTTTTGGATTCTACGATAAAATGTATAATTACAGTCATCTTCTGCAATATTAAGTCTGTTAGAGTTACAGGTCAACTCATATCCTTTGTTAAAAAGTCCTTGAAAATAACTCCTTCATCATGCTTGGATATCATGCTCCCTTACCAAAACATTACCCTCTTCATCTTTAATACATTTCACTTGATCTAGGTCCCTTGTCTTTCTTTCCCTATCCTTCGCAAGTTTGTAAATTTTTCTTTCTCCCTCTTTAGTTCCTAAAGATTGATATAATCCCTCAGAAGCTCTAGTTCTTGCTTCACTCACAGCCTTCTTAGCGTCTTTCTTAGCCGCTTTATATTTATCCCAATTTGCATTATCTTTACATAAGTGACATTCCTTATAACACTCTCTTTTAAACTTAATCTTATCTTACACCTCCGCATTCCACCACCAAAATTCTTTACCCTTAGGTCCAACGCCTCTTAATTCTCCAAGTATCTCTCTTACTATATTCCTAATCCCTTTGACCATCTCGTCCCACATATCATTAGCATTTCTTTGGACCTCCCAAAGCCTCTCTTCCTCCACTCTTCTTTGAAAATTCCTTTGTTGTTCATTCTTCAAATACCACCACTTAATTTTAGAAATTGTTTTCTTACTCTTTCTTTCTATTCTTCTCATAACTCGTACGTCCAAAACTAAAATTCTGTGTTGGGTAGCCAAGCTCTCACCGAGTATGACTTTACAATTTGTGCAGAACTTTCTATCTGATTTCCTTACCAAGAAAAAATCTATTAGAGAGTTTGCTCCTCCACTCTTGTATGTGATAAGATGTTCTATCCGCTTTATAAAGCAAGTATTTGCTATGGTAAAATTATAGGCTAAAGAAAAATTCAAGATAGTTTTACCCTCTTCATTTGCATCTTCTAATCCAAAACCTCCATGTATACCCTCGTATCCTTTCAATTCCCTTCCTACATGACCATTCAAATCCCCTCCTAGGAAAATCTTTTCTCCCAGAGGTATTTTTTGAATCAAACCTTCTAGATCCTCCCAAAAAGTTCTCTTGTGATGTTCCTCTAATCCAACTTGGGGTGCATATACACTAAACACATTAAAAGTGTCCCGCTCAACTACAATCTTTAAAACTATAATCCTATTTCTTAATCTTTTCACATCTACTACATTGTTTCTCCGCTCCTTATCAACTATTATACCTACACCATTACTAGTTCTTGTCTTGTCGGTGTACCAAAGCTTAAAACCTGAAGAATTTAATTCTTTTGCCTTTTTTCTTACCCACTTAGTTTCTTGTAGACACATGATATTGATCCTTCTCCTAATCATGGTATCAACTATTTCCATTAATTTTTCTGTGAGTGTGCCTACATTCCAAGTTCTAAAACGGATTCTACCCTCATAAACTAACTTCTTTGTCCACACCCGTTCATTAAAGTGTGGGAACTCTTGCTTATTTTTCACTGCATCCGGGCGCCGATGCAGCGACCCTTGCTCTTTTAACACTGCACTCGAGCTATACAGCGCGTTGCTTCCGGACAATGACCTAACTTTAACACTATTACTTTCGGGCAAAGGACATAAACTTCTAAAAATTATTGTACAGCAGACGATAGGAAAAATATATCATAAAAAATATTAATACCAATAGAGACTAAGAAAACACCAAAAATGACTGACATAAGCAAGAAAGATAATCAATTGGTCACGATCAGAGTCAATGTAAGATTATATGCTCTAGTCTTGCCAATAAAAATCTACAAGAACTTGTCCCTATGAATGAAGTTTCCCCGATAGATTTCCATGAATACAAAAGCACAAACAGCCCGTTTAGTGCAAAATGATCAAACTGAAGCTCATTTTGATAAATACTTGTCGTAGACTACTCGTTATTTAGTCAAATATCTGCTCGCACCCAATTAACTGTAGAGGAGAGACAAAAATTACAAGCAACAAGTTTTAGGAAACAAACAACAAAACTAAACCTCTCATTCACTTCCACTTGCGGCGCCCATAAGAGCTAGCAGAACCTTCCTTCCGACCCAGTATCATTATTCACCTCAGCATCCACTTTTCATATCCTAATTTTATATTTAGCCTCAAACAGCAATTTCCTTTTTCTTCTTTTCCAATGCCTCGTTAAGCCTTGCAATGACTTCTTTAAGTTCTTCTCTATTGCGCTGTATTGCAGGCAAGGCCTGTTTAGTGTTTCTTTCCACCAGCACCCCTCCAATCATACAGTTGCAACGCCCAGATGGATAAAGTTGCTGAATGGCATTAATAACGAACGAATGCTCGGTTACTTCCATCTCCACTTCAGTTATCTGTGAGGAAATTTGGTTGAGTTCAGACATCATAGCAGCATGTATATTTGCAACTGCTCGCTCATTTATTGGTTCTGTGTGATGATCACCTATAGATGTACTGGCCATGGCCCTATGCAATTCAAAAAAAGAAACAATTAAAGAGATATTAAGATTAGATATCACATAATCAAAAATAAAATATGCTACGAAAGGGAATTGGAGAAAAAGGAAGTATATAAGATATTATAGATTATATAACACTTTAAGAGATTTTCATTTCATTTCTTCTTTTTCTTTCCTTTTTTCATTAAAGTATATACCATTTCTTGACGTGCAATACAATATAATAGAAGTTACTGGGTATGATACGATAAAATCTGCATTAAGATTCCCAGAAGTTTAGATAAACAAATCCAAAAAGATTGCAAAACAATTACAAACTACCACCAAACTTGCTTACAAATTTCACATGATTAGAATCTGAGTCAGAAAGAGTTCTCTTAGTTCCCAGTAACCAACTATATACCGCAATGGAAAATGGTAATAAAGTATTGGCATTTCAAATGAAAGTAAGTCATTTATCAATGCTGAGTCATTCATCCACGCAGAACTTCGTAAGTTGTGTATTGTTATATACAAGTATACAACAACATAATGAAACTAAAAATACAAAAAGGGATCACAGAATTAACACTTAGAAAAGGAACAGAACAGGTTTTTTAATCTAGATATATTGATTAGCAGGAATCCATAATGATGAAGGAGGGAGAAAAGAAAACGTTTATTTTTTATCAAAACAAATTCATCATAAGCTACAAACCATGAACCATTCACCTAATCTTATAGAAGATAAGAAGACTCCTAGACTAGCTTTTACAAATGGTGCTCATCACTTCAAACATCACAAAAAGGAGGTCAAAGCATGCTTAAAGTCCATTCAGCAGGAAGGAACGCATAATAAATTCCTATAACCCCACTACTATGCTCTGAGTAAAACTTGATACCATATGATGAATATCAAATTAATGTTACACATTCCACTTGTAACCAGCAATCGTCTTAAAGCTTAAGTAATTTTTAATTCAATCATTCAACTCTAGTTAAAATTTCAATTTTAGAAGCTAAACTCAAACCAAAATCCTGAGTATCAATAAACCAAGCGACCAGAAATTATTTGGATACATTATCTGTTTTTATTGCAAGAATTAATATTCAATCAACTCACAATCACCCAACCCAAAGAAGCCCACTGGTTGGAATATTTCCAGTACATAGCAGTTCAAAATCAAACTCCATTTAAGGAATGTCTTACCACAGATATCCAACAATCAACAAAGAAGTATGTTGACATAAATCTGATTTCACCAAAAACTAAAAGAATTCTTAATTGACCATGTGAAGCAATTACTGCATCACCTAAATCATAAACTTAAAAAATAATGAACTTCACATATGACCAAACCACCAATCAATCATCCTTGAAAATCAATTATAAACAAAACACACATGAAACCACGAGATTAAGCATCAGTCATCAGGTATTCAATCACACACGGAATAAACAGTCAACCTAGAAAAACCATGAGGAAAAATCTAATAACAGAAAATATAAGTCATCCAAGAATGTACGATTAATCTTCTATTAATAAAACACTAGTTTAACTAAAGTACTAATAAAAAATCATCAAATTAATAAGCAGACATGCAAGCCAATAGCCCTGCATAATAGAATGTAAAAGCAATAAAAATTTTAAAAGAATATTTACTCACCATAAATCAGATTTCCAACTTTTTTAGGTTAGGGCACAACCATGTATGCAGATAAATGGACCTGAAATCATCTATTTCCAAGACAAGATTCACAGAAAGGCAGCCATTGAACTCAGGTGTAATGACAATCTCAAAATAATGGCTCATCCAATCTTGGATGGTAGAAAAAGACGCGGTGAAAAAAAAAACACTTGAGTTCTATGTATCATCAAACCCAAATGCGGGGACTCAGCATCATGTCAGTGTTATAACAAAATAATGCAACAAAAACTTATAGCATGAGTTTGGAATAATCAAAAACTTATTACTGAAAAGCCAATGAGGCCCTCTACCTCATCTTTGCCATTGGAAACTTCATTTCTATTCAGATTCTTCTGCTTGCTGTGTCCCTCAAAATGAAGCTAAGGTTCATCAAAGGCATCTTCACACTTTGGGTTCACCATTGGATACATTATCTTCTATCCTTCTCTCCTCTTCTTTTATCCATATTTTATTTGATAACAGAGACTTCACTAGAAGATTTGGGCTCTCAGGACAATCCTAGAGGTTCATGTGAATCTAGATAAAAGGATCTAAAGAGGAACCAAGGATCATATTTCTTGAAGAAAAGGGTGGTGAGTGTGATTTGTTTGATGGGAACAGGGTTTGGTATGAGACGTTATATCAGTCAAAAGATTGCAGATTTCTCAATGAAGGATTTCAGTGTGCGGAGAATGGAAGACCTGATTCCTTTTTCACCAAGTAGAGATAGCAACTTGCCCAAGAAGCTTTGATTTTTGTTCCCCGTTGCTTTCACTTTCAGCATCTTTTGGCCTCTTTAAACAATCATAAACAAGAAAAGAAATTTAAAACACTGATCTGATCAGAACATACCTATATGTTGTTTATTTTCCTTTTCTTTGAGAAAATGCAGAAGAAGATTATAATTTCATAATGATGGTCTTTTATCTCCAATTAAGTTTTAAAGGAGCAGAACCAGCAGATGCTGTGCTGTCAGCAAACAAAGGTTTGTATTACCATGCTGGTCAGGTAACTGTTACTTCTATGCAAAGTTAGCACTTTATTGATTACCATGTCAAGAGATTGTTTAATGAAACCCCACCAAAGGTTGATCTTACAAATTCCAATGCAAGTCCCAATTATGAGACTGCAAAGAAGGCATTACATAAGACATGGGAGTTAGGGCTTTTAGGTTTTTCTTTGTGTGAATTTGGAAATCGCATGAATAGAGATAAAAGCAACCATCAGTCAAGATGGGCTGCTGAGGAAGTTCCTTTTGTAGCTAATTTATAGCATTGTTATTAGTAGTGTGTAACACACTTGTACCGACAATGGCTCCTAAACAATATAGTGCACAGCTTTGTGCTCGTACACATTATATTAAATTTATCAAATATATTTAATATAATTCAGATTGACAACAATACAATAATAAATCAACAAATATATGTGAAAAACTAAGCTCACATTCAAAACATCACTAATGACAACTTAACAAAGATCCAAAGTCTAATTGCATCAACCACAAATCACAACATCAAGCACTTAAATCATAAAGAAGTCAATGTTAAAAAAGTTTATAAATCTAAGAATAATCCATAGAGATGTAATAGAATGTAACGAAAATCATAAAAGGATTATAAAATCCTATGCAATTTGATTCAAGCATAGTTTCAATTGGGATCAGTAGTTGTAACATAAAAATTGAATTAGCTGTATAAGTTTTAGAGCATACACATTGTAACAGAATGCTGAAAAGCCTATCAAAGACAAAGTCCTTCCTAATGGGTGTTGATCATCCCATGACAAGAACATAAGAATCAAAGAAGAGAGGGAGAAGAAAAAGGAAACCAAATAGGATTCACTGAAGAACAAATGAGAAGCGGCTACTGGCAGTGTCATGGTTATAAAAAATTTTCTCTAGAGAAGAGAGTGCCAACCTTTATCTTTGGACAGAGTCAAAGGCTGCAACCGATGATTTTTGCCCTATTTTCTTTAGCCAGTACAAAAGAGAGACTGCTACAGTGCATGTGGTGTTCACTATATCTGCACTTCACAAATGTTGCTATGCTACACCTATAGTGCAGCGCAAGGGCCCATCGCAAATGGATACAGGCCATAGCAAGAGAAATAGCTGGCTAATATAATTCTGATTGATAGCATCTTGTTTATGTTCATTCTCTTTCAAGCAGAGTGGTAAAGAAGGAAAAGAGAACAAGTATATAAATTATGGATGGTTTTTGGATTGGTTAGAAGAGGTTTGCTAGATTAGGAATGGTGAAAGCTAGTGTTTAATTTCCACTATTAATTGAATTACCTATATACTGATTCTATATATAATGTTTGCCTTTTAATTCTATTACTCTAATTGGCACATTTATATTTTTCCTGACTGCATGTGCAATCCACGATCTAAATCTTTATTGGACCTCATTTAGAATTGTTATGTAAAATATTTGAGAAGTAATTAGAAGAAGTTGGAGAGCACTGTAACTTTATAGTAATTTATGTATTTAGTACATTGGATTAGTAAACCAAAGAATCACGAGAAATGGCAATCCATACTTGATATGATAAAACTTTCATGGAACGTAACAAAAGCTTGACTAGGTCTAAGTCATTAACTTCCAAACTTCTATACAATATGTTATATATAGATTACTTGTTCTTTGAATTTTTGCAAGCATATACACCCCCTATTATTGCAGCCAATAACTGCCCCCATGCTTTTTAGTGTGTTTGGAACACTCGAAAAACAAATTGGATAGAAAAAGAAACTATATTAACAATGAAAGAAAAATTACACGAGAGGAGGATGAAATATACGCTTATGAAAATTGAATTCCATAAAATTTAAGTTTTATTCCAAACATTAAAAATAATTAAATAGAAGAATTCAATTGAACTTATTTGGTGCCAAACGCACCGATTAGAATCAAGAAACTCAGGTTTCATACTTCACCAGCCTAGAATTTCAACTCTCACACCGAAGAGATAAATTCAACAGACTGTACCTACCCAAGAAAGCTAGAATCAAGATTAAGCCATTTTATAATCAATCTGAAAATCAATTTTCATAACTTACGAGAGAAAAAGCAAGGTATAAAACCACACCTCCTGTACGGGGCTATATGAGGCGCACAAAGGATGGTGTTTACTTTGATTAGCTTCGACTGCGGTAAGTGAAGTTAAACTGCACGAATGGCGATAAGAAATCAATATTGGGTCACCATCCTACATTGTTGCTTCATGATCAGAGTTAAAACTACACTTACATGAGGAAGAAAGAGACCATATACGAGCGTACTTGAAGCTTTAATTAGTAAATGAAGGAACCGAAACCTGAGGAGCCTCCAATCTTTGCCAAAATATGGCGAAGAACTCCGGTGCATGCAGAAGAACTGTTGAATCACGGTCCAGACTGCGGCAAAACTAGGGGCTACTTTTGGCGTGCGTAGAGATGAAAAAAGAGGGAATTAATTAAGACCACTTCACCAAATTTAGGACTTTATTTATTATTTTAATAATAAATTAATTGATGATAAAATAGGTGTAAAAATTGTGAAAATATTATTTCTCATTAATTAGTTAACAATCAATATTAATTTTTTTTAGATACTTACCCATAGTTTGGAAGTGAAATAAAATAAAGAAATATGATGATGGTTCTTCTAACCTATCCTTGTAAGGCGATAGCTTGGTAATGAGAGCATCTATGTGAACGCTAAAGTTTAAATCAGTTTCATAATAAAGGCCAGAATATAAAGAAAGCCAAAAAAAAATTTATGCCTTAAGTGAGTTTGTCCTATTTATAGCCAAATTCTAAAGGATAAAATGGTCATTTTCATCATGTATGGCAATATAAGACATGTTGATTAACTATTGGGTTTTTGATTCATGATACGAACAACCCTACTTAGGACATTGCCATTCTATTATCACATTTTACAAAGAGGAATTTCCATGTGTATCCCCCAATACTGATATGATCTCATGTGGGTGGGTTCATTAAAGAATTTAGGCCAACACTTAGGTTAGTCAATCAGTCAACCAAGTCGTAATGTTGACCCAATGGAATTTTCCTTTGTCACTTGCCCTCAAAAGTCTTTTGTTTGACAAAGACTTTCTTGTAAATTCTTGATTTGCTAGGACTTCTTCCTATGTCAATCGCCTAATAGTTATATACTAAATTGATTGCAATTCATACTATGACTTTTGTAAAGTGGTGAATATATAACCAAGCTATGCTTCTCGTAATATTGTTAGAGGACACGTGGTGAATGTGTTAAACAAGTTTTGTAACTTTATTGAAGGGTTGAACGGTGTACACATTTGTTCAATAAACTTCATTTCAAAACTATTTGATTTAATTTTTGAAGTATTTTCTACCTAAAATTGAAAAGCCAAACTTCACCCATAGGGGTGTATATAGGTGTGGTTTGGTTTGGATTAGGGGAACCAAACTAAACCAAACCAAGTAGTGATTAGTTTAATTTGGTTCGGTCCATTGGTGTTTTAACATCTAACTATACAAATTTTAAAATTATTTTTTTAAAAAAATAAAATATTAAATATACTAAAAAATACCAACAAATTAATTAATTCTCACAATTTTGGAGGAAGAATGAATAGATGCAGAAGCAAGCATAAAAACCACAAGTAGAAAAGAGGAAATGGATGAAGAACAAGGGAGGAAGTAAGAATGGAAGAAAAAGAATGAACTGGAAGTAAAAGAAGAAGAAAACCAAATGGACAAAGAGAAACGTAAAAGGAAAATGCCAATATAGCATGCTTTAGATTCTTTCTGTTTGGAATATGCCGTTATACCATTTTTAGTTGGTACACTATTATACCATTTAATAAATAGTATTAAATATATATTATGTAGCACATATTCTATTATTTTTTTTTGTTTTGATTTGGTATGGTTGATTTTATTCAATCTAAGTTAGTTTTGTACACCTCTATCCACCTATACATAAATATCATTTTCTCTCTCCTACCTAATTTTGCCATTTAGAAGTCTTGCTCGCACTTTCTTTAATCCATATGGAGTTTTCCTACCTTCTTTTCTTGAAGTCACTTGTTTCATTTACGTTTATACTCTATTAATTTCCCTTGTGGACAGAGAATACTCATCTTGTTGGTTAGATAATAATAGTGCCTTCTTTAGTTCGTGGCTTTTGGTTCAAGACCTTGTATGTTGTAAGTACTGAAGACCCATCTTTTTTTCTTTTCTTTTTCTTTTTTCCCTATTGGGCCATTGATTAGGATCGATTAGATAAGTTCCATTCTATCTCCCATAACTTTCATTAGGGACAAAGATTAGGGGTTGTCAGGTTTTGTTGTCCAAAATAACCATTAGTTCTTGGTGAGAAACTAATTACATTTAAAAATGTATAGGTATTCTCATATTCTTGATTACTCATCTAATTGTTATCCTTTTATGGCCATCCATGTCAAATATGTTCTTGTAGACTTTTTGGTTTGTTTTTCATTTTTTGCTTCAAGAGAAGATTTAAGTAATTCAATTCATAGAAGAGAAATAGTGTATGACACTTTTGCCACTCAAAGAACAATTTATCTTGATTGGAATAAGTCGCCAAGTAGTTAGGTTAAAGAAGATGAAGATGTATATACTTTTTTGTCGAGTGAGATAAGTTAGGACAATGTGAAATTAATTGGGATGGGAGACCAAAAAGATAGATGCATTGACTAATGGGGTGCTGGTGAAACTAAAAGACTGAACATGTAAGCTGATGTAGTATCAAAGATAGTTAGTATTACCATAGAGAATGATACTGGGTTAATCAAGATGTACAAAATGTGAAATCATTTTATAACACGGCTGTACAATGTTGATACCTTTGGAAAGAATCACTAAGTTGGTATTAATTAGCTATACTGTATATGGTTAGTTGTCTTCTTGAAGGTGAAAACATTCTTACCAATGAAAAAATATGGTTTATGATTTACTAATACAAATTGGACACAACCATGGTTTTACCCCCTTCATTGAATTTAAGGTTGAAATTCTCAGCACTATTATGTTTACCCAACTCATTTAACACTTAACATAGGGACAATGGTGAGCACTTTTTGAGTTCTCTATGACTAGCTTAAAGTCACATTGACTGTAGAACCTTTCTTTCACTTCCTAGTTATGAAGAATGGTTGGTTACATATTTAAACTTAAGTCTCACAAATTGAAATCTTTTCACGGTAACACACTATAGTCAAATAAAGGAAGGATCAATATTTTAAGGTCGTGCTACAAGAAGGCAAGGAGCCATTTCAGTGGGACATTAAAAGGAAGACAATTTTCCTTATTAATTAGACTTGCCGATTTACTAAAGTAAAGGAAAAGGATCTTGACAAAACGTTGTAATTTGGGGTGCTTACAATAGAGAAGTTAAATATTGTCGACCATTTGTTTGATATTAAAGAGCTTTTAAGGAGGATGTCAATCATTTAAGCAAACCTAATGCATTACAACCCCTATCCTTATTTATTTGTTTTTATTGTGAGCTATTTTGTATAGGTGATTATGTCAATCTTTCTTGAATATGCTCTGATGCTATTAAGGTTCGCAAAAAGCATAATCAGTGACTACAACAACTTAAGTAGTCTAATGTGGCAATAAGACTTGTTCTGACTAAGGCCTATACATCTCCCCTAAAAAACAAAGGAAAATAAGTCACTTAGATTAGCTTGACATTTAGAAGGAGCA
Source organism: Gleditsia sinensis (assembly GCA_037074535.1). Classification (NCBI taxonomy): domain Eukaryota; kingdom Viridiplantae; phylum Streptophyta; class Magnoliopsida; order Fabales; family Fabaceae; genus Gleditsia; species Gleditsia sinensis. The sequence goes on from CM073466.1 coordinate 60,502,882, forward strand.
TTATGATTACTCAAAAAGAGTAGTCATTTTGCAAGTCCTATGCTAAGTTAATTTACCCTAAAAGGGTGAGTAGACTAGCATTGCCTTGGAGAAGAACAAAAAGAGGCCTTTTGATAACTTAAGGAGATTAACTAAGAAGTCTTGATCCTCAAACAAGAAATTATTGTGAACTAGCTAAAATTGTGCCAAGTTTTAGTGATGAAGGACACTAACCATTTAGAGTCCCTTTATGCCACTAGCCACAACCTTGTTTCAATCATCCACCATATTTTTTACTTTTTGAACAACTATGAAGCTCAATGGAGGCTTGTGTAGGGACATGTTGGATAAGAAGATTTGAATGTTATTGGTCAAGGCTTATTATAGCTTTATATAATGTACATAATTGCATGTGATGCTGCATATGATTTTTGTTACCAGATTACCAATATATTCGACAAGAATAAGGAGAATGAGAACATAAGATGCACTCCACCCTATAGGCCAAGAAGAAAATACTAGAGGCCCTTTGCAATGAGACTTACCAACTTAAGAAGGTTATTTGTGAGTTGGAGATCAAGTTTAAAGGGTTGAAGGAATAACTAAAGATATCTTAGGAAGGTCTTTTTAAGGCTTAATATTCATTTGAATTTTTTAATATATATCATTTTTATTTTCGTCGTTGCATATGATATTTTATCATAATTGAAAGGATTTAATCACAATACTATCAAATTTAAACTAAAAAAAAGGATTCAATGGTGATCCAAAGTCACCAATGAAGATACTTTACTAGGTTACCACTGTATCCTCTTTCAGTTGATTTGCAGATTCACCTGTATTAAGGGATACAGTGGCAACCAATGAAGGTCACAATTGAATCCTTTTTTAGTGGCAACTTTTATGGTTTGGGTAGTAAATTTTATTGTTTTCACTGGTGATCCCAAAAGTCACAACTGAAAATTTTCAATGAAGGAGGTATTCGCAATGGCGTGGTTGTGACTATGTCTTTGGTGGCTTGTAGTGTGGGAAAACCCACTATCTTCATTAAATAAGTTATCTAGCTTGAGATAGCAAGAGGAAAAATACTCAAAGTGTAATTCATGGAGAGAATAGACCTAATCCAAAAGAAGGGACTAAAGTTTATCTAAGAGAAAGTAAAGAAAGAAAAGTGAAAGATGAAGCCAAGAAGAGAAAGAAGAGACCCAGAGACAAGGGTTCATACATTGTGGCACCAAAGGAGAATCCTAGAGGAGGGATATGACAAACATCCTATCATAATAAGCTCCACTTAACTTACCTCAAGCCTTATTGGCATAACTTCAACAATTGAATAGGAGAATAAAGAGGATTGAGGAGAAACATGCTTGTCAAACCTCGATGCCTAATTCAATGAAGCAAAAAAGGACCTCATATCCAAGACCCACCATTAGCCTTTGAATCTCATGATCCACTTTTATTCATAGGTGCAAAAATTAACTACTTCTACCGAGTGATTTACATGTGATACTGCCTGAATACTGTGTTTAAAGGTGAATAAACTAAGCACACTTAAACCCCAGCAACTACTATTGCAACAATACTTCGGACTTTATCCATACTTTTACCCACCATCATATGGAATACCCTTCCAATCACATCCACAACTATATCAATAACTAAATAATCACTAAATCAAGCACTAGCCTTTGCCTACTTTTATCTTTCATCAAGATAAACCATAATCGAGCTACCATAATGTGATTGCCCAAGCAACTTAGGTTTGTTCTTGAACTTGTACCTTTAATATTAATGTTTCAACTAAACATACCTTTTAAGTCAACCATAATAAAGGACAAGATGCTATCCAACTTCGAGTTTCCATCAAACTTAGACCATTGCAATGGCATAACTGACGCACTAAAACACCTTAACAAGTTCATTTTTGCTATGATGCTTACTTAAATAAACAACCCTATTCTTTGCCAAGCTTTCCTCATCAAACTAAAAAAGGAAGCCTTGTAGTGGTTTACCACTCTCCCTCAGCATAATATGGGGTGCTTTAAAGACTTATTTGATACCTTTGTGACTTACTTCACAAAAAGTTGCATAGTTTAAAAGATATCAACCACTTTGGTCCAATTTAGGTAGGAAAGAAATAAGACCCTAAAGGAGTACCTCACTCAATTCATCACAATTTTATTATAGATCCAACACCTAAAAATGGGTTAGTTATACAGGCCATAGAAACAAGGTTGAGGAATTCTGCATTTATGTCATCCCTAACAAATTGTCACGCCCCTAATTTTAAGGCACGTGAAACCCATATACTATGAACAGATATTTCCATAAATATCCATAATTCAATTCTTTATCATGTAAACTGATACATATAGGTTCCCTTCCATATACAATATACAAATTAATTCCATAAACATCAGAGTAACGACAGAAGTAGGGATTCTGCCTGTGACGTTCAGAGTATACTCTATAATACAAATACAATACAGTATAAATAATGTGAGCCTTGAAAGGAATGTAGGCTCACCCAGAGGGTAAACAGTCTAGCTGATCACCTATCCACAGGACCAGACTCTGTCTCCTTATCTGAAAAATATATCCACAACGTGTAGTGAGTTTTACAACTCAGTGAGCAGATAAGACCTTCTATAACCTCTTAGGTCAGCATATGGAAGACTTATACTTCAACATTTATCATATAGAAAAAACAATTCAGAAGTACATCCACATGGAACCCGTATTTCAAATATGCTCATTTAACAATATAACCCAATATTCAAAATCCAAATACAGTACAATACGATTATAAACAAATACTTTGATGCAATAAAAGATTTCACATGTTTTAGGAGGTTTCCATATTAGAATCAATACCATAAATAATCCCAAGCACACAGCAAGGGAGAATAAATCACATATCAATAATATGAGGCATCCCGCTCTCCCCGATAACAATAACTCTCGTGTATTGGCCGTCACACGAGGTTAGCACCACCCCTGCTAGCTGAGGTATCAAGGTGCACCAGGGCTAACATTTCCTGCTGTTAGCAGACAGTGATTCCAATAGGATTCCTCCACAAATACCATATGCACATATACCATATAATTCAATATAAATTTCTCAATATAATACAGACTTTCAGTCTCAATATATTCCTCTTTCAAAACTTCCCAATCAGGGAATCACATATATATATGCCCATATCCGAGGCAAACATATCACTGTAAAGATCAATATCATGTGCATAACATATTTTATTTGCCATAAAATGAAAAATACATGTAAAAATCGCATGTTCAATGCATTTCAAAATTCATCTGTTAAAAATTACCCATTCAGGGTTTATCATATATATATACGCCCTTTTTCCAAGGCAATCATATAACTTTATAAATCAATGCGTTGTATACAATATATGTCATTTACAATACAGTAAGAAATACATTTAAAATCACATATTCAATGAGTTCAAAAATCTCATTTTCAAAACCATACTCTTCTTGAACTATATTTCCGATAGTAATCAATTCCAGATACTTTAATCCATTTCAAATACATATAAAAGTATAAATCACTTGTAAACATAATCAATTATACAATTAAAATTTAAGAAGAGTATAGGGCAAGTTATAGTCTTATAGAAAGAGTTATCTACTTACAAGGTAGGGCTCTAGATTGGACAGCCCTAAAATCCTCGTTTCTGATTCGTATTCAGCAAAATCAACCCCAAAATCAAGTCCAAAATGTCCAAAAACCTTGAAAATGACTCCGAATTTGCTAAATTTGGCCTCTAGGAGCTCGGTCATCGCAGATCAACACTAATGATACTATTTACCGCCGAAAAATACTATTCACGCCAGAATCACTATTCACCGCACTATTTATTGTTGGAAAACACTATTCACTGTCACAAAATTTTTACCAAATCAATGAAACAAATTCATATTCTAATGTTTATCTAGTTTCTGAATCCATCTACAGAGTCAGATTTCTAATTAGAAGTCTCTAAGTAAGATTTTCAGTACTTACCTTTTACCGAAATTTTCTACTTCAGATCTACGGCGATTCAACAGTTGATTTGAAAAACTGATCGGTCAAAATTGAAATACTTTTCGTCCTGAATCCAATAACACTTTCAGTTTTGAGATTGGAATCCCATAAGCACTCTAAATCGAAAGATAAAGTTGGATGTTACTATTCACTACTATTCCTTCTCTCCGTTTTATTTTTTTTCCGATTACAGATACAGTCCCCCCACGGTTTTCTCCTTCCATTTTTTTTAATAATAATAATTATTTAATAATTAATAATAGAATTTTATTTTATATAAATTCCGTTTTTCATCATAAAATATTTCAAAAATTTCTAAAAATTTCCATTCTCATAAATCTTTAGTTAAACTCTTAAATCATAATTTTTCTTAATAAAAATCGTTATAAACTAAATCTCAAAATGAATATCTTTATTCATATTAAAAGAAAGAATATTTCTAAAAATACCATAAAAATTCATTAGAGGCCAGTATAATTATTTTAAGCAACACAATACTTCTTTTAATTAAAAGTCTACTTAGTTTTAGCAAAACATAATCATTTTTAAATAAATAAAAAAAATATTTGCTTATAACAAAATACTGTCATTTAAAAATAAAAATTACGCGCCAAAACGTAAATTCTTATATTCCTTTTATAATTCTTTAATCCATGTAATAAATATACATATTTTCTACGGTTCTTATCTCTATTTTCAAAATTCTCTCTTTTATTCTACATTTCCTTTACTTGGAATTTTCGTTAAATTTTACGGTTATTACACAAACAAATGAGGAAAAATCTTCCTTGCCAAAATCATCCTCACACAAAAAAAACTAAGATATTGCATAAAATTTGATGCTAAAGGAAGTTGTTCTAGACCACTTAACATAAGGGAGCTTGTATAAATCTATGTTTCAAGTATAAGTAAACAAGGGCAAGCCCCACTAGTCAAATGATCGATAAGTAAGGGTCCTCAAGGTCCTATATGTTTTGACCCATGAAGACATTTGATGTTTCACTCTTAAAAAAAGAGATATAGAACAAAGAAGAATAAAGCACTAAAAAACAACCAAGGCATGAAAATATGTTGAAAGAATAACATATATAAAGCAATTTAAGTAAAAAAATTCAAAGAAAATCCAAAAATCACAAAATAGTTATTAAAGTTCAAATAAAGCCTTGGTATTTGAAGCATTGTCAAGCGTAGGAACTCCTTCACTGACTACACCCTCGATGACATAAATTGGCTAAGCCACTAATTAAGACTTTCATTAACTTGCTCCTCCTCCTTTGATGACTCAACAATGTGATCTTCCACAACTATTTTGGAAGGGACTAAACCCATGATCACAATGTTGACCTCAGAGTTTAACACAAACAACTATAAGAGAAAATTATGGAAACACTAATCAATGGCTTCAACTGTCTAAGCGTTAGCTAGAACATGCATCTTAGCAGCATTACTTGCCTTCTCATCCATAAAGGATTGTTTAGCTCAAGCTACCTTATCAACTAACCCTACCAAGGTCATATAGAAAGATTCGATCTATTCGAAGCCCTCTTTTGCATTTTTTTTATTGATTTAAAAATATATTGTCTTAGAAAAAATATAGTACACATAATAAAATATTGACAAACAAATCAACTTGGTGGTTCTGTTGGGGAGGTTAGTGGTGCATTATTCATTGTATGAGCTGTAAACCCGTGAAACTTGAAGGAATTTGTCCCTGTTCATGTAACAGTAATAAATTAATACATGGTTTGAAAAGTCACAGCATAAACAAAACAAAAATTTCCATCACCTGTATATGAGTATTCTTAGTAACTTAGCATTAAACTAAATATATCAAATTACCATCATCCTCATCATGCCCATATACTATCAAAACAATTCTAAAATGATCATGTTTTCATTAATAAATTATTTAATAAGAAAAAGCATGCTTGTAAGAAAGGGAAATACTTGCTGGAGAGATGCAAGTAAAGAAACCATATGCAACTATAGCCTTTCTTTAAAATGTGCTTGCAACTTTTCTTGCAATGCTACTTCCATCCTTTCTTCTTGCATCTTCATTTTCTCGTGTAGTTCTATAGCAATCTATTCACGTATTTTCTTCTTTTCTCTTAAAGGTGTTAGAGAGTGACTTGGTCAGTGCCTCTCTTTTAGAAAGGTCTAACCCTATAGCCTTTGTCGTGATAGTATCTCTTCACATATTTTCTTATGTAGCGTCTTTATGAGATTGCTTACAATCTCTTGTAGTTGGCCTTACTTTTAATTATTAGAATAAGAATAAGAATATAAATTAAAATTTATAAAAATAAATAAAATAAAATCATACATGAACTTCTTGAGACCTTGCATCTGACCATATAACTTTTTCATCTTTACTCCTTCGGGTATATAGTAGCTCCCATATATGGTCAATTAATGTCTTTTCTCCAGTTTTGTGATTTTTCAATGATAAAACATCCTTGTCACCCAACGATAGATAAATCATGAATATATATAAGTTTATATATGGTAGTAGGTTATTTTAAAACCTCATCGTTGATTCCTCAAGTTTTATAAATTACCTAGGACCGCCAATATGTTTTGTTGTTTACTTGCCTTTTCTCTATACATTTTTGAACTTTTGCTCCGCTTTTAACTTCATAACTAGTTTTATTAAACATATTGTATCATAGTGCTATTTAAATATGTTATTATAGAATACCTTAAAATTATCTGAGTTAAAAAAAGTAACCAAGTATATCTAATCATCATCATTGATTGTGAGAGGTTGATGTGCTGATCTTTCTTTGCTAGTTCTATATAAGGAGTAGTGCTCATGCAAATAAGCCCTCTAACTTTTATATAGCCTTTGTGTAGTAGTGTTAATGAACATATCAAATCGCCACTATAGAGTTCTCCTAACCTTGAATTTTTTCTACAACAATAAAGGCAACAATGTTAAATTTTGAAGCATATATGGACATAAATACAATATACAATTATGCTAGTTATTATCTTCACTTTTAACAAGATATGTTATATACATTATTCCCAAATTGAGCTCTAATCCCTCTCTTACTAGGGACAAGTGTTTTCTTCTCCCACTATTTATCTCAATTTGAATTTTCTGTCCATTTTTCCTCTTGGAGTCCACAGTGATGCATTTGTACAATTTCCTTACTTTCCTAGTTGTGTTGTAAAAAGTTGCCAATCAAGTAATGCAAGTATATTAGACAAAATTAAAAAGCTTAACTAACACGTGTGAAGTACTTTATTCGCACACTTGCACTAATGATTGGACATTAAGAAATTAGTGTGGTGGACTATGTCTAGGTCTCTTCAATGTGTCCTTAAGGTTGTATACACAGTTGTGGGATTCTTTCATTAGGACTATCCCTTGCGACACCTTTAGACCCATGACCACCTCGTCCACCTCTTCTTTTTCTTGCCATCTTTAATTCAATACATGAGAAGAAGAAAAGTGTTGGGATCAAATTAGTGGAACCTACCTTTTAAACATACACTCAGATAGAGGAATTATAATAGCGGCCAAGGGCAAAACCAATCCTCTTTTAAAAGTGAAACCTTTTCCAATCATACTCAAACTCTATTTTTAAAAATAGATTTATCATCTAAGTGTCACGACATTGAGAATCCAACATCAAGACACCAGATATAGTAAAACTCAAAACACAAAAGTTGTAGATTTTTTTTCTTATTTTTTCATATCCTCTTAAATAATCTCAATTGGAGTTCGAATGAGAGAGTTATGCCTAAATTAGTAAAGCAAAATTGAAGCTATCCAAAATATGTTATTCTTGATCCTTTTCATCTATTTTCTCTAAAATTCCTCCAATGTCCAGTTTCTTTTCACCTACATAAATAAACAAATAATTAAATGTATTTCTAAACTAATTTACTTAAAAATTAATAAAATTCTAAGTTAAAGATATATTATTTATAAGTATAAAACCACTCATCAATAATTCCAATACAAACCTCAGAAGTTGGATGACCTTTCTTTTATCATTAATTCGTACAAATTATTGTTAGTTCATAAAGTTATTTATGTTTTCATTCATTCGATTCATATGATTTTATTTATGTTAGTGTTGTATATCTATTATTTGCCTCTTCTTTATAGACACACTTGTACACTCTCATTGGCTTAATAACAAAATACATTCTCTCTCATCTTTCCTTCTCTATCTCTTTTAGTAAAACCTTATAATTATCATTTAAATTTAGAATCAACTCTTATAGTTAAGCTCAAAATGTGATATACATAGGCTTGACATATCACATCATTACACATTCATTATACGAATCAAGAAACATAACAACAGAACAATACACATGTTTGTCTTAATTCCTAAATTGAACTAAGTTTAAGAAACATGAAATTTACAATGCTTTGTACAATTGGTCAAAATAGAATAATATGCACATAAACATAACGGGTTAAAATATATGTAAGATCTATCAAAACAATAACAAGAAACTAAAATGGAGGATGGGTATTCACTAATGCATATTCTGAAATGGGTATTCACCATATCAATTTAGGAAACATAACCACCATTTGTGCAAGAATATTTATGTTGGCTTACTATTTATCGTTTGCAATGACAGAGTGCGTAAAGGGAAATATCACTTTTGACAAATGATGGCATGTGGAAAGGTAAACAACAACTCAATAAATGATTGCAATGGCTAGTTTGGGGGAGGAGGGCAGAGCTCTCAGTGGGGTTTTGAATCGCAGGAGAGAATGTAACACCCTGAATTTCTATTAATTATCTTCACAAAATAGGATGTTGAGAAGGATTAAATGGGGTACTTATAAGAAAATAATTATGAATAATAAATAATAAATTTCTCATTTTTGAAGGAATCAAGGACAAAATAGTAATTTCTTCGCCTATAAGACCAGAAGTGGGCAACAATAATAGGGATAAGGAACTATGAAGAGAGTTGCACAAAAAGCCATTGGAATACACCTCGAAAGGAGATTAAACACTTAGCAAATTTTTCAACTCACCAAACAAGGCCTTAACTAATGGTTGGTCCCAAAGTAATGGCATGGCATTTTTGCAATACTTAGAGATTTAGAGGGTTTTAGTTAAAGGAGAAGAAGCTTCTCCAAGAAGCTTGTAATATTTTATTATTTCCCTTGACTTGATGAGCAAGTCGCCAGCCAGCCCAAGGAAGTAAAAAATACTCATGACAAGGAGAAGAGGGAGGAAGAAGGAAAAGGGAAGAGAGAAGGTGAAAAAGGTGAGTGATCTTCTCTAATCTTGTGTTCTAGTCATGAATTTCTTGGATCTTATAGTGGGGAAAAATATACAGCTTGGTGGTGGAAGCTAGTGAGAGAAACAACTTGGGTGGTGTAAAAAGGTAAGATCAACATCCTATTTATGAGCTTTTTGAGTTGAATGGTTTGATGGGTGTCTTGTATGCATTAATGGAAGCATGATGGTAGGATAGATGAAAATATTGCTGATGTATTTATGGTGTTAATGGCTGACTTTTATATAAATGTATGATGTGGTAATTTGTGAGAAATTGTTGTGGTTAGATTTTGGAGTTTAATCCATGATTTTGAAGGTTATGTGTTATGTATAATCTAGATTTTATATGCTTAAAATGTTGGTTTGGATGTTTTCTTGGTTTGATGGTTGGTTTTGGGAGAAAAATGAGATTTTTTTTTGAGTTTCGCGCCCAGAACACGGCCGTGCTCTGGGCTAATTTTGGAAAAAGGAGCAAAACATAAGCAGAGCATGGCTAGGCCGTGCTTTGTGCTAGTTTTTAGTAAACACGAGCATGATGTAGGGAGCACGGGGAGAAAACACGGGCATGAAGCACGGTCGTGCTTCAAGTTGTTTTGCTCATTTTGTTGCTTTCTTGTTTCCTTTTTGAATCTTAACCAATAACCAATGTTTATGAAATAATAATTGGAGTTTATGAGTCATATATATCAAAAGAAAATTTTAGTATTTAATTGGTTGTGTAATATCTTTTGAATTAACTATGAATGCATGAAGGAATGATGCACGAAATGCTATATTTGAATGCCATAAATCACTTTTATATTCATCCAAAAGGGGTAAATGATTTGTGGATGTTATGGAAAGATGCACGTGCATGTATGCTTTACTTTATGTTATATGATGAGTTGTTATAGCATGCATGAGAGCAAATGTTGACTATGCTCATGATGATTAATGTGTATGCTCTTTGTTGAGACAAGTGGCTAAAAAAACATGTAAAAGATATGAGCTAGTCAAAAGGACCCTCTCTGAAGCACAGTAGCCTGGCAACAGATGTCACCTTGTTGTATTGAGGCGACTAGTGGTTAGAATGATCATCTTTGAAGCAAGATGGTTTGGCAACAGGTGTCACCCTTGCTGTATTGAAGAGACTAACAAGTTTAGGATGACCCTTACCAGACTAAGGTGACCCAACGACATGCGGCACCTTATGGAGGTAAGGTAGCTGAAGGGTCATGGCTGTGATACGGTACCGAGATAGGGGACACCCTATAGCCTAAAGTGGTCAATGTGGAAAGGACTGTTCTGGCTAAGGAACTTAGTGGTGGGTGAGTAGCAAGAGGGGTAAAGGCTCATGCTACACTGAGGTTTAAAAATTGAGAAATTATCAGATGATGAGCCATTATGAGTAGTGTACAAGTACTTTATTAATACACAGTTTGTTATCTTTACATGATATTGATGCATAACCTATATAAAGACTGTATGTGTATATTGTACCTTTATTGTGCAAAAGAGAAAATGTTTTCTGTAGTTTATATAGCTGAACATAACACGTAAGTTTTCTATTATGCTTTTATTTTATTGAATGTTCATCTTGCTGGAATTTTACATCTCACTATATTTGTAGTGTTATGTTCAGATCATCAGCATGTCGTTCGTGGTGCTGACTATTCTGCTTGAGTTTCAAACTGTGGACGTTCCCTACCTGAGACAGTTCACAGTAGTGGTGAACCTGCTAGTTATCAACATGGTAGAAGTACCTGCACCCAGGCTGCCTCCTCCACCAGTAGTATCCCAAGGGTAATGGCCACCGGGGTAGTAAGACAGTAATTATGTATATATACTGTTGATGTAAATGGGTTAACCCCATTGTTGTGAGTGTAACCACATGGTACTTCGCCTTTTTGATGTATGCTTAGCACCTAGGGTTACACGTGTATATACGGATAATCCTTAATGTTATGTAAACTCATGCTTATATATATAAGATACATATCTTTTGGATGGTTGTTTAGCTTATGTGTTAATTATAAATAAAAAAACCCCAGTCGTTATAGAGAATGCTAAAATAGGGGAAATTTTTTGGGAAAAATGATGTCTAGTCTATTTAAAAAAACTTTCAGTGGCAACCTATATAGATCACCACTAAAAGTGAGTATATGAAAATACTCAATTATGAAAAGCGCCTGAATTTTAGTGGTTACTCATGAAAGTCACCATTGAATAGGGTATTCAATGGCAACCTCTAAATATTGCCACTAAAAGTTGGACCTTTTAGTAGTGACTTTTCATAGTTGCCACTGAAAGATTTCCATTCAATGGTAACCTCTAAAGTTTACCACTGAAAATATACTTTTTAGTGGCAAATTTTCAGGTCGCTGTCGAAAGTCACCATTGAATATCCTTTTTCTTATAGTGTCAAAAAACAACACCAAAAATGGTAATGGTTCTTCTAGCCCAAGATCCTTGTAAGGTGATGGCTTAACTATGGAAGCACCTGTGCATACACTCCAAAGCTTAAGCTAGTTTTAGAGTAAAAGGTAAGAACAAAGTATTAAATTTTGTTTCAAGGTACCATTTCGGTAACTTCAGAAATGGAAACATTTCGAAACATTTAGGAAATTTCATAAAAATGAAAGATATTTTAAGAAACATTTCAAATAAATTCAAACAATATTTTTTTTTAATTTTAAAAGATCTTAACATAATATTAATTATATAGATATATAAAATTATGTTAAAATTAATGTATATAATTGAATAGTAAATAAACATGCTACTACAATGAGGACTCCGACTAAAATTCCAACATCATTCAACAATAACCTCTCTCTTGCATCTATCTCTCTATATTCTTAACTCTTTTGTGACCTCTATCTTTAAGTCTCTCTCTCTGTTGATTATAATTTTGTCTCTATTTTTATGTATCTCTCTCAGGTACCTTCCTTTTTCTTTGTCTCTTAATCTATCTTTTCATCATTTTTGTAATTCTCTGTTTAAAATGAAGACAATTAAGGAAAGAAATATCATGAGAATAAGCGGGAAGAGTAGAAAGTTGACAACTATGTTGTGACTTACGGGAAAAAATAACTAGGTGTTAGATGTGATATGATGCTATTTTTATCTACTTTTATATTGTCAATTTTTTTATTTTTCAAATTGGTTTGGTACTTTTCCATCAAAATAAGAATATTTTTGTTGAAACAACTCAAAATAAGAGTATTTTTGTCGAAACAACTCGAAGTAAGAATATTTTCATTGAAACAACTCGAAATAAGAATATTTCCATCAAAACAATTCAAAACAAGAGTATTTCTACCGAAGCATTTCACAACATAGTAATTTCAATCGAAATGACATAATTTTTTAACAAACTTTTTGTTTTGTTTCGATAACTCCGTTTTGTGTTGGTGACTTCGAAAACGAAAAACATTTCGGCCGTTTCGATGGAAAAAAAAATTAGTTCCTTGGGTAAGAATACAAAGAATGCCCAAATATCCATAACTTTAGTGAGTGATGTCCCATTTATAACTAAATTTCCAAGGTTAAGAAGATAATTTTGTTTGATTAGTGTACATTAGGAGAAGACGCGTATTAACTATTGGGTCTACATTCATGGTACGAATAGCACCACTTTGGGACGTTGCCATTCTATTAGGGCATTTGATAGAGAGGAATCTCTACATGTGTCCTCCTCAGTATCATTATGATCTACTATAGGTAGGTTCATATTGCACTCAAGACAAAGAATCTGACCCATTGGCTCTTGGGCAGGCCTAAATTGTTTGTTATCAATAAATTTATAAAAAAATGAAATGAAAAGCATGTGTGAAATAATTAAATTACACCAACATTGATCTATTAAAAAATGAGGCAAAAGTAATAAAAACATCATAAAATATGTTGATATTAATCAAAATTAAATTATTTTTATAAATAATTTTAATAACAATTATTTATGATTCATTTTTTATTCTCCTTACTTTATTATTATTTTCCTCTTCATTTTGTTTCTAACAATACCTTGATGTCGTATACCTTAGTATACTCACATTCAAGATCATTATTAGTGGGATTCCATCAAGTGATCATCCTAAACACTCTAGTCCAAGAAAACGTGATTCACTATCTTAGCATCATTTTATTTTGTGTACAAATGTTTTATCATATATGCAATTATACATGTACAAATTTTTTATCATGTATGCTAGTTTTTATGAAGGCAATTGAATCATCAAAGCTAAAAGTTAATGAACAATCTCCTCCTGTTAATCATTTGTTGTATGTAATTCATTTGTCTTTTTTTCAAGCTTATCAATATTGCCTTCTTGTAGGCAACAATGAAATAATCTTTTTTGACTTAAACACAATTTTGATTATTCTATTTTAGTGTCCACATGAATTGCGTCTCCTTATTTTAAATTTATTATATTTGATCACTCTATTTTTACTATGTAAAAATGGTCATTTCATTAGTACACTGTCCAATTTCCCATTAAATCTCTATGTGGTAGTTATGTGGTCTTCATTAATGTAGAATTGGCACTATATTTGACAACTTAACAGTCTAGTCATACTTCAAACACTCCACTTATGTTTTCAAGCACTCTACCTATGTTATTTGTTTTATTTGTCAACAACTTAAGTGAAATGTTTACAGTATGACTAAGTTATTAAGTTATCAAATAGAGTATCAATTTCTTTTAACAAAGACCATGAGACTGTCACATAAAAATTTAATGAAAAAATAGACAGTGTACTAATAGAAGGACCATTTTTATGCAGTTAGTAAAAGTAGAGGAAAAATCTAGTAAATTTAAAACTAGGAGACTAAATTCTTGCACACACTAAAATAGAGGAATCAAAATTATATTTAAGCCAAAATTGTATTTTATACCCAGCATATCCAAGGATATTTAAGTGTCATGGGCAGTGTTTTTCATTAATAAGGGATTCCTTAGTCAGGGAAATACCACAGGATTATATTGATTCCATGCAATCTGGATATAAGACTTTTTGAAGAAATTTTTTCAAAATCTTGAACAATGATTACAAGGGTAGAAGAGCCAAATTCTTTTGCACGCAGGACGAATGAGTATCATCTAATTAGAAGAATACGTTTACTTAATCATGCATTTCTTGTAAAACAAAATTGGAGAATTTATGCTCATCCTAAGTATATCGTTTCAATTTTATTGGAAATCAGCAAAGAGACATTTATGCTCATCCCAAACTTTATATAGAAAGGTTATGCATTGTAATTATATAAAAGCTGACTTCGAGTATTAATTATGATGCTTAACTTGGGAGCTACCAATTTGGATAGAAATTAATTTGTTATCTAACTTAATCCTTTCAAAACTTGGGTGGATTTGTATAATATAGGAATCATAATGTTTTATATTATTCACAAAGATCTGGACTAGAAATTATTTCACATGCAAAGAGAAATGAAAGTCTTTCCATTAAAAATGTCAAAATAGGTTAACTCAGTTTAACATTTATAGCTTTTGAAACCAAACTACTTATTGAACTGGCGAAGGAACTGAGTTAGTAATTCAATTGTTGGGTTATTAATTAAATTAATTGAACCATTCTTTTAAATAATATAAATTTAATTTTATATGTTTAAATTAAATTAAAGAAATAGAAATAATATTTCAAATAAATAAAATACAACAGAAATTATTTATTTATTCATTTAAAATTTAATCAATATATTCTTTCATTAAATTTAATACATAAAGTAAATATAATTTTTACATCATAAATTTGATTTAATATGAATAAATGAGTATAGTTTATTAGAAATAATTCATTTTTTTAAATCTTAACACTTGTATGTATATAAAAAAAAGTTCCTTGTACTTTATGGTAGGTGAATGATCTTTAATTTTCTAATATACAAAAAAATAATAAAACAAAAGAATTGAGAAAAAATGAAATAAAATGGAACAATGGAACACAATTGTGGACAAAAGAACTTCATATAAAATCCCACGTTGTGCAAAACTAACATTTTTTTAAGCAAAACATCACAATTAATTAATTAAAAAGTTCATAAGCTACATATCATCCCAGAGGACAAGACATAAGACAAGGAAAGTAGGAAACCACTCATTAGACCCTAACTCACAAACATGAACCCTAACATCCTCAAATTGTCCTTGAAGATGAGCTATGTAAAATACAATCAGGAAAAAAGTCGTTGGAGAAGCCACCCCATCACAGAGTAAATAGAGATAATGAATATTCGTCCCCCCAATATTCAAACTAGCAAGAGTGTTCCTTTCTATGATCAACAGAAACTGTCAGAAACCTTCCAAGACGATGTTACAAATATTCTTGTTCCAGTTGGCTTTATACAAAATCTGAGATTAACATGAAGCTAGGACCATTCAAAAACTCCAGACACCTTACATTTAATAGTTCATTGTTTTCCCCAAACCAATACCAAGTGAGGACAATAGCCATCACAATTTGGGATAGTTGGAGTTGATTGGCAATTACTCTTGGTGTTTTGTAGCTAGAAATGGTCTATGCAACTATAGCTCATGGGAAGCCAACTGAACTTTAAAAGAACAACCTCGAGGGAAGGTTCTAAGTTGTCAAATAGGATATGATGCCTATGTTTATAGATGCACCACAATAATAGGACAACTTCCATAAATGAAAAAACTTTAGTGATATAACCTGAACTGTGATGTTGGAGTATGATGCATAGCTAACTGGGGACTGACTGAGGATTAAGTCGCTCAGTGCGAAGAGAATATTCTGTGCCAAACAAAGCTACCATAGCGAAAGGACATTGTAGAAAAATATGATCAAGGTCATAAGAGTAGGCACATTCAAAAGCGCACTAATAAGAAATCTTGTAACCACGATGTTTAAATGCTACATAAAGGAAGTGGGGAATAAAGATTTCTCCAAATAAAGACACCAAACCGAGGTGGAAGGTAAATCTGCCAAACTTCAAATCGTGCAATTTGATAAGTATCACCCTGCCAAATTATGAGCATTTTTCTAAATTTTTGAAAATCTCTTCATACTGATGTCGATAGTGTCGTGGCCCATCCATGTATTCTCTAAGATATTTACCTAACTTTGACATTATTTTGCATCCAACACATTTAGCCATAAAATTTATGAGAATTTTTAGTGGTATTATTTGGGGTAAAAAAAACTCTAATTTATCCTGATTAATGTGGAGACCCAAAAAATAGCAAAATTCATCTAGAATATTGTCACGACCATAATTTGGAAGTATGTGACTGGCAAGGGTGATAAAAATTATCTCATTTCGTGAGCCTCAAGCAGACAGATTTATAGATATCATGTGTATAGAATCTATAAACAAATTATTCAATATAAAATATCATCATATCATGCCATAATCATTCTTGAAGATTGCACATATTACTATTGGAATTTATGTCTGTATAATATCATAACTTGTTCACAAACTAGGTTTATACATCAGGCATATCAAATACATGAGGAAGCATAACCCTGCCGCCTGTGGAGAAAATTCTAGAGTACAACACATGAAATATAACAGAACATCACGAGCCCTCAGTATTAATTGAGTTCACTCAAAAAGGTCAACTTACTCGTTCATCTTCTTGGAGGAGAAGGATTGATTTCTGTATCTTTATCTGAAAAAAATTATAACATTAAGGGAAATTGTCGACTCAATCAATAGATACAACATACCATAGTCTACTAGGTAAAACTAATACATATTGAAATATAGAAAATTATACAATGATAGAGAATATACATAAGCTTCATTATTAGTGAATATCTCATAAATTCTAATGTTATCATGACAATACTAGAGATTATTCTATTTAAGTCATGGGTAATCAAGAGGATTTTAGTCATAGCCATAATGAAATCCTAAGCACACAGCAAGAAAAAGAAATCACTAATTAGGCATTATGCTTGATAATGATAATGGTAGGAGGTATTATGCCATTCCTTTGCAGAACAGAACATAACATATTTTATGTGTTGACGGTTATACAAGACTAACAACACCCCTACTAATTGAGGTTTTACGATGGACAAAGGTTAGCATTATCTGCTACTAACAAATAGTGTATATATTAAATCTCCTAATTTTCCTAGCCATCGTATACATGTATGTATCCTATTTTTTAAAACTTCATATTTAGTAGTACTACCATTTGCAACCCTCTTATAATTAGTGTGTAATAATTTATTTTAATATATAAAATAATAGAAGTTAAGATCACAATTTCAAAATAACATTCATATAAGCTTTAGATTTTCTTTTACTGATCATTCTACCTATATATCATAATGTAATTACAAACTTTCAAAAAACAGTTGCATTGAATCATACATATATGCTTAACTTAGTAATATAGCAAAGAATTTCAATAATATAAGTCATAATATGTGACATCTATTCACAGGCAGAGAATTCAACTATAGAGTCCTGTTAAACTACAAAGAATCCCATAGCCTTGAACTCCTAGGTTTTAGCAGTCTCTAAATTCGTATATAGTATTAGTTTTTCATCTAACACCTTATAAGTAAAAGTTTCCAACATCTACTTACCTTACAAATCTTCCTTTTGACTTTTCAACCAATAAAAAAAATTCTTTTATGTTAGAATCAATGTATTCTTCATGCTAAATTCAATGGTAACACCCCTATCACAGATAGGTAGCTAGATTTGCTTAAAATTTTGAAAGAAAATAAAAGAAATATTGAACAATAGCATTAAGGTAATAGAATAGTGCAAAACAAGGTAATTTTCGGGTTTTATCTTATATAGGGGGCATGAGGGCTATTTTTCATTTCAACAAAAATTTTAGATTTTTTCTTAAAGTGCCACAACAATGAACACTCAGTGCTGCAGTAGTAAACCTCTCTGGATTTTGCACTAATGTACTCTGTAGCAAGCACCGCAACTATGGATAGTTGGCTTGTGGAAATGACCATTTAGAATTTTTTGAGTGTTTTGACTTCCTTTTCTCCTCTTTATTTCACACCTTATTTACACGTAAGTTTCAATTTAGATTCCTTATACTATAAAATTTCATATCAAAATAGAACATATTTATTTAAATTTGAGGGGCATCACCAATATTTACCTACCTAACATAATCCAAATTTGCCTCGAAAAACATCATTAAATCCTCAGTATAAAGCAAGTGATCGAAAGTTATTGCTTGGAGACTAATCTTAATTTCTTTTACTACACCTTAGGACTAAGCGTAAAGTAAAAATCCTGATAAAACATGCATACACAAAATAAAAAGATTTAGAGATAAGGGATCTCCCTATCTAATCATGCTTTGGGATATTTGATCAGATAAAGAACAATTGATTTTTCTTTTAAAGGTAGCCAAAGTAACACATTCTATTAGAAGATTTTGCCAGTGCATAGGGAACTAGATATGAGACAAAACAACTATGACAAATTACTGTAAGAGTTTATCATATGCTTTATGTCCACCTTCAAGGCACCCCAAAAACTTTTCTTCTTTCGACACCTACCAATATAGTGCAAAGCTTCCACAGCCAAAATGATATTGTCAGAAATTAACCGATTCTTAAGGCATTTTGTAAAGGCAAAATTACTTCTTCCACAAAACCATGCAATTTGTTTGTGAGAACCTTGGAGATAACTTTATATGTAACATTACACAGGCTAATTGGATGGAAATCCTTAAAATTGTGAGGACAATCATGCTTAAGAATAAGAACAGTAGTAGTATGATTTAATTCTTTAAGCATATGTCCTTTGTGTAAAAGGATGTTACCATGTTCATCAAATCAGTTTTAGTTACCAACCAATATTGCTTATAGAAAATAACCAAAATTCGATCAATGCCTAGAGATTTGGTTCCATCCATATGGAATAGCGTTGTCTCAATCTCCAAATTTGTGAATGGCTGATTAAGAAATTGTATCTAATCATTTGATAGCATTGAAACCTCCTTTAGGGATAAGTACACTTTTGAGTCATGTATTGATGAACTAACCAATCTTCTAGTTTTGATAAGCTTACTTGTTTAATTAGCAAATTTGGTTATATTAATTATCTAATTAAGTTGTTTGGTTTTATAAAGTTATTAGTAATTTTGTATATCTTGGTTTTGATGATGAACACAAGTTTTAGATGCTAAATATATTGGTCCAATGGGTTTTGAGATTGCAAGAGTAAATATAGTAATATAAAGTAAAAAGCTAGCTACTTCCTTAAAATCAAGAAGATTGTCTACAGCCACTTTTTGACAAAAGATCCACTATCTTATTTGTTTATTTCTTGGTGGAAACAAAACAATAAGGATGGAACAAATAGTTCAAGAAAATTCTAGAACTTCATCTAGATCATTGATTATATCAAGAAAGTAAGTTAGTCAGAACAAATGTGCTAAGAAGTTAAAGAACTTTCAAAACACCTGAGTTGGCCTCAAGAGAAGTGTTTGAAACTAATAGATGGCCATGAGAAATTCTTAGAGAAAATAGATTAAGGTTTTCAATACACTAAAATAGGTCGAAGCCTTCATCTAGATTAATATAAACAAAAAGAGCAAACTGTCTTGATTGAAAATGCAGAAAAGTTTAGATATATTTTTAGAAAACATGGAACCATATGATCTGCTTAAAGGCAGCATTTAAAAGTGATTAAAGAGTCTAAAAGCACTACAATAGTTCTTCAACAATGCTTAGAACAAAAAAGGAAGAAAGAGTAGACTGTTGTGGCAGAGAAAAATTGAAATAAAGCTCTAAGATTTCAAAAACTACACCAATTGTCAAAGAGGAGAATATAGAGTTTTTTCACAAGGTTCAAAGCATTCCAACAACTATATTTCTCATTTATAAAATCCAACCTCCATGAAAATTTGAAGTAGAAGGAGACAGAGTAACCATAAGCTAAAACACTTTATCTTATTCTCATTTATGCACTGTGAGCTATCAATGAAAAATTTACTCATTTGGATTTGTTATGTAAAAAGGCTCTCGGTGAGTATTTATTTCCTTCCTCATGTATTTACTAAGGTCATGGAGTAAGCTTAGTGTTTGGATAGTTTTGTTAGGTTCTTGGGAAGAAAAATGCAGTGATTAAGGATGCCTTGGGATAAGATTGGAAGGCCTTAGTGCCTCCCTATTTGAGAGTTTGGCTAGGATCTTGGTGAATAAAAACTTAGCGGTGAATTAGATTTCCTTGGTAAAAAGTTTGTAAGAGTAGTAAGCCTCCCTATTTAAATAAGTGTTGTGAGGTTGCCTTATGATTAGGCTATAAAAGCCTTAGCGACTTTCTTGCATTTATGAGCTAGCAAAGGGTAACTTGCAACAAACTCTGTTGTGCGGTTGCCTTGTTGATAAAGTGTAAGAGATATGAGCTTATCTTGGTTGTATGGTGATTGCCTATTTATAATAAAATTCTCTTACTTTGTGGTTGAGGAGTGTCTATAGGATTTAATCTTTGAATCTGAACCACTATAAATCTTGGTGATCATTGATTTAGCTTTAAGTTTCTTATCGAAGATGTCATAAACTGATTTTTCAACTAATCCTTTGTTTTGTTTTCTTAAATTCTGTGTCTGTTTGAGCAAGCTTATTCTAGAAAAGCAACCTCTATTTTTATAGCTTTCCCTATTTGACTAAGTTTTTTCTAAGATGAATTTTGTATCTAAAATAGGTAGGTTCATCAATTTATTTACAAAAAGCATCTAACTTATGTTTTAAAAGTGTCGTTTATTTATATTCAGAAAGGAAAATTTACTTATATAAAAAGAATTTTTGTTAGATGAAAAGTTGCAAAATCTTTTTCACCTAATTCAATCCCCCCTTTTTTATTGCTAAATACATGACTAACATACTCCATCAATTGGTCCTGAGAAATAGACACACCACAATCATATAAATCAATGAAGTGGTCAACACCCAGATATTCAATTTTCGTCTAGGCTGTAACCTGTTGTTGTTTTAAAGTAAAAATTCCCTTGACAGGATTCCTATTCCTACGAACTGTGATAGAAGCTTGGAAAAATTTTGTATTCCAATCAACTTGTACCATCCAAAGTTGACGAAATCATTGGGCCCATATGGTTTTCTCACATTTAATATAAAATTTTAATTGTTTCTACATTTGAAATTTAAAATATGGCACCCTCGATTCTGAGATATATGCTTGATAACCACTCAAATAGGAATTTAAATTATTAAAGTTAGCTGGGATAAATGTAAAATGCTCTTTATGCCATGATCACAAAGAAGCTTAGACATTTATAATTTTATGAACTAGCTGTGATGCACATTACCCTTAAATGTTGGTCCTCCATGCATTTGAGATAACCTAGTCTCATGAAGGATCTTTTAACCACATTAATTCAAATTTAAATGGTGCCTTACAATGTGATGTTTCATGTTTAGAGAAAAATACCAGCGGTGTATGATTTGCTACAATAATATGTAATACATGAACAAAACCTTGTGTAAAGATTTTCAAAATTTTGATATTACTAAATATATGGTATAATTTCTCCCAAAGCATTTAGTCATGAAGCCTATTATTTGTCAAGGTAAAGCAGTTACGATCCTTGGAAATTCAAGAAAATCCAACTGCAAAATAGTGTTACTAAAAGCATTAGCCTCTAAAAGAAGAAAGGATTGGGCATAATGTATACAGTGGTCATGACTTAGTTAAAATCCCCATAACAAAGCCAAGGAATATTACCATTATTTTCAATCGCCAACAAAAAATTCCATAGAACATTCCTCTCGTGAAGCTTTAGTGGACCATATCCACTTGTGAGCATCAAATTTTGGCCATTTTGTAATTTCACAATGCCATGAATCCAATTTGCCAAAATATCCAAAACATCAATATGTAAACTATTAGTCCAGTATAGAACTAAGCTCTCTTATTGTGTACAACCTCATAATAAACAAAATACTAAAAATTACAAACTTTCATTAACTTCATAATTCTAGCTTTTGTACATAGGGTTTCTTGGAGAAACATTACATCCAATTTAAAGGTACCTAAAAGATGCCGGGTCTTTTAACTATTGAGGGCCATTCTAACTCTCGACAGTTCCAACTTAAAAGTTTCATGGTACTCTAGGAGGCTATAAAGGGTCAACGTCCTGGAGCTTGAGAGAAAGATTAGCATGTTTAATTATCACTTCATTGATAAAGAAGTCAAACTCATTATTCAGCCTGATGCTAAAAGTATTCAATTTCTTAAAAGAAGTATGCTGGTAAATTCATTCATCTAACTCCATGTCTCTTTTCTTAGCCTTTGGCGTGTACAAGACCTATGCTATCTTTCTTATATTGACCCTATACACACAAAACATAAAGGAAAAGAGTATAGAACACTTTACCAAAAAACCCAAAGACACCGTCCTTAAAAGCTTTTGTTTTAAGGCCCTTGGAGAAGGATAGCATGTTAGGCCCAATTTATTATCCAATATATTTTCTTCCAATTCCAATTGCACCATCTTAGATAAATAAGGCTTACTCAAAATATTTGTTGGTCCCAGTCCATGATACCATTTATTCCAATGTAAGACACCAATATGCAATGTTATGCAAGATACTGGTGATTATGGTTGTTCAATAGGTACTATATTAGGTGATTATGTTGCCATGTGGCCTGAAACTAAGTAGCCACTTGTGAAAGTGGAAATTAGCTTCACATGGGGATTTGTTGAGATAAAAAGGAGTGTCTTGCATTGAAATACTAGTATTGGGAAGAGGAACTTCCATAAAGCCAGCATTTGGAATTAATGCATTAAGGGATCCACTAGGAAAAGTTAAAGATATAGGAAGCATTTCATTTCCTACTATCATCACATCATCTCTTTGCCTAGGCTTGTGTTACTGCCATGTTACTAGATTCACCCACCTCGTATATGGAATTATACCAACAATTGGAAGTAACATCGATAGTTAAAGGCCTACCAGGTAGTTCATCATCCTACAATGTCTCTATGTTAAGCTTAAGCTCATCACTTAAAATTGAGAGGCATGTTCAAGAAACTACAATTCAATTTTTTAACAAGAATTTGTAATAAAATATTCTCCAGTGGGTCCCTAAAGCTAGCAAAGAGTAAATGGGTTAGCATTAGTTGAACCTTTCATCTCATATCCACCTACTCCTAGCAAAGGGAAAATATATGTAGTAGTCTACATAGGTACATCTTTTTCATCTTGTGCAGCCTTCACATTGCTTAATGCTACATGATGAAGATTATCTTTCTCATTGGAACCTTAGGAATGTTAGGACCAAATGATGTTTCCTCTGGGTTGGATTCATATAACCCTATTGGCAAGGGAGGTGGATTTGGAGGTAAAGAAAGAGGTGAGGAGCTAAGATTAAAGTCATCACCATCATGGTTCATGTATTCTTGCTACATGGCGAATAAGTCATCTTTAGGATGCCAAGGATTAAAAAAGATCAATAATAAATGCCCATTGGACCTTTATAGACTTCAATTCGAGTAGTCCTTTTAGCATTATTATTTAAATAACGCTTGACCTCCAATTCAAAGGGAAACTATGAGAGAACAATGCTTATGTCCGCCCTAAAACTATTATGAATATCTTTCATTTAGTTATCCATTAACTCTATCACTTTATCTTAAGACCAAGAACATTCAAAATACATATGACCAATGCACCCACAAGTTCTACATAATTTATAGGGATATTCATAGTGACATCAAATCCACAAATGTTTGTCACAATCAATGTGAATAAGAGCACCCACAACTAAAGGTTGGTTGATATCAATGCAGACACGTACACATATAAATTTGATGTTTCTAGGTATCGTAGGTTCCTAATTAACTTCTTGTGCATCTCTTACCATTGAAGCTATAGCTATAGCTACAAATAAAACTTGATATTCCAAGGGCAACTCCTATAGTTGCACCCAAATGGAGACTTTATGTAGATATAGGTACCAAAAAGCATGTTTCTATGCCAAGGAAACGTGGCTAATAAAGCCACATGAACAAACCACAAATCCTAATAACTGTTGGAATATGTTGTCGATGTGTCATAATTTAGGTGTCCATGCAGTTAAGTCTAGCTATCAATATAGTTAAGTCACGATTACTGTAGCTAGACTAGTTTGAATTATCATTGTATGCAGTATGTAATACTCTAGTAAGTGTTGAAGAATGAAATCTACAAATATAGTGCTTGTATCTTTCAATCAATAACAATGAAATGCAATACAAGTGCTTAGTACATTTTCTCTCTTTATCGCTTTTCTCTCTGAATTTCTTCATGGTTCAGAGCCATGAGCTTCGAAGCTCTAAGCTTTACAATAAGAAGGATCAACAAAACACCAATCCAATTTCCAATCAACACATAAGATCACTACATTTACCAAGCTATTGTCTATCAAACTCGACAAATCCAATTTCCTCTTTCTGAAACATCAAGTGTTAGCGACAATTCATGGCCTCAAACTCATTCATTAGCTTGATCAGAACACAATAGCACCAAAGTGTTTGTCACCAATTGACACAACTCTTAGAAAAGTCTCAAAAAAGTACATCAAATGGGAACTTTAGGATTAGCTTTTGCTTTCTTAGCTTCTAACTTCTATGTCCATCAATATATTGATGAGGATAGTCGATTGTAGTCACTCTTTCCAAGTACGACATAGATTCACTGATTTCTTTGAATTGTTTACACGAGCTAAGGTATGCTAACTTAAAGTTTAGTTGCACTATATTAAGAAAAACGACTTAAACATGGCCGATTACTTACAAAAAATAAAAGCTTCTATCAGCCAAAGGTTCACCTTTATTTATAAGCAATCATTTAGAAGTTAACCTCACCAGATTATCTTTTGAATATAAAGCTTTTGTAACGTTGATATTGACTCGGAAAGAGTCCTATACAATAGCTGAAATTAAGTCTTTACTGCTTGTTCAAGAAGTTAAAAAAGAGGAAAGTGTGAATTCAATGAACTCAGTTACAGTCAAGAATATAAATAATCCTAACTTATCCTCTCCAGTTAGTGCTGGTAGTTCTATAAGTGTTAATAACTATGCAACCAATTTAGTTCAAAGATATGCAACCAAGGCAGAGGCTTTAATCTACAATCTAGAAAAGGATATTTTGGCCAAAGAGGTTGGAATAACTCTAGCTTCAGAGGTTACAAAGATTGAGGAAGAGGTGGAAGATATTTTTAATTCAAGATTCTTAGTCACCTGTCAAATTTGCAAAAGATTTGGACATACTACTCTTTAGGCCACCCATAAAACACTTTTGAAAGGGAAACTTGAGCAAGGTCTTTACAAGTTAAGTGATTTCTAGCTCCTCCATCTGAAGGATCAAGCTCTAACAACATACACTGGTTTAATCAAAGGTCAAGTTGCAACATATACAAATTTAGTCACTCACAAGTCTATCAATCAAATTTATAATAAAATGCCTTCTTATACTATATGTCACTCAAGACTAGGACATTGTAACTCTTCTACTATTTCCAAAGTGTTGCAACATGGTAATATTTCTCTGAATACTAATAAAACATCTCAAAATTTTTACAAGCATTTTTCTCTTAGAAAGACACATAAGCAACCGTATTTTGCATTTAACACTATGTATCGGCATCCTTTAGAACTGGTTCACACTGATCTCTAAGGTCCTGCTTCAGTCTTGTCAAGTACTGGAAATAGATACTACATTATATTTATAGACGCATTTTCAAGATACAATTGGCTCTGCCTACTTCAAACCAAATCTTAAGCATTTAATGTCTTTAAGTAGTTTAAATGTATGGTAGAAAATCAATTCAATCAGAGAATTAAATGTTTCCAATCAAATTAGGGAGTAGAATACAAACCATTTGCCAAGTTTCTCCAAGAGAATTGCATACTCCATAGAATATCTTACCTATATGCCCATGCGCAAAATGGACTTATAAAAAGAAAACATAGGCAACTCATAGAAATTGCACTCACTCTTTTAGCTACTTTATCTCTCCTTCAAAGGTTATGGTATTATGCCTTTCTTAGAGCCTCTTATCCGATCAACCTATTGCCAATACGTATGCTAAAAGATCAGAGTCCTTCTCAGGAACTCTTTGGTAGAATTCCAGACTACTCACATCTCAAGATCTTCAATTGTACTTGCTTTCCTCACTTAAGACACTATAACAAGCACAATTTTGATCTCAAAGTCAGCAAAATGTGTTTTTCTGGAATACTCAAATCAATATAAAGTTTATAAGTGCCTCTATCCTTCAGGAAGAGTGTACATATCTCGTGATATGGTGTTTAATGAAAATTGATTTCCTTTTTCCAACTTAAACATAATGCCACCAGCTTCATCAAATCAGTCAGTGCATAGTTTACCTATACAACATCAATACTAGTTTTAACTTATTCTGGTAATTCACCTTAATATACTCATCTAGATTTTTGTAATACTATCTCAATTAGTAACAACTCTCTTTCTCAAATGAGTTCTTCTATCCAAAATTTGTTTAGCAACTCCCCTCAAGTTTATTTCCACATATCACCCTCAATTTTTGTAAATCAAAATGTTACAGAAAGTCTAACTCAAATACCTAAAGTAGTTGAAACTCAATCACCTCCTATTCAATCTGAAATGTAGATCAGACAAAGTCCACCTCAACATCCCATGGTCACACGAGGTAAAGCTAGTATTTTCAAACCTAAAGTTCTTGCACCCATAAAGAAATCGACATTGTCCAAGAGCTATAGAAAAATGAAAATGGCAGTAGGCCACGCAGAAGAGTTTACAGCCTTATAGAATAATCAAACATGGACCTTTTGTGAATTACCACTCAATAGGCAACCAAGGGTATAAATAGGTCTTCTAGATCAAGGAAAACCTAGATTGCACAATAGCCAAATACAAAACAAGTCTTATACCTAAAGGCTTCCACCAAAGAGCTAGATTTGACTTTAATGATAACTACAGCCCTATTGTTAAACCTACTACAATAAGAGTGGTCTTAACTTTAGCACTGACAAATCATTGTCACCTTCATCAGATAAAATTTAATAATGTATTCCTTAATGGTTTTGGTTTGAGAGACTTGGAATTGCATTAATGAAGATTGGTTTTAACTCTAGCAGTTGTGATTCCTTTCTGTTTATTAGATGCACACCTTAACACACTATAATTTTACTTATATATGTTGATGACATAGTCATCACTAAAAGCTCCACCAAAGCCATCACAAATCTAATTACCAGCTTGAACTATCTTTTTGCTCTAAAAGACCTTGGGCCCTTAAATTATTTCTTGGGTATACAAGTTAAACCCCTATTTGATGGGTATTTATTTTTGTTATAGTCAAAATATATTAGCAATATTCTCCAAAAGGCTAAGATGACTGAAACAAATAGTCTTTCCACTCCTATGGTTGCATCAACCAAGTTATCTTTAAAAGATAGTGAACCTTTCGCTAACCCTTATACATACCAATCTATAGTTGGTGCATTGTAGTATGCAACCATTACAAGACCTAAAATATCAGTTTGTTTTGATAAGGTGTGTCAGTTTATGCATCATCCTACTATGTTTCATTGGAAATTAGTCAAGAGGATTCTTTGTTACCCTAATGGAACTCTTTCAATAGGATTGCATCTCTAACTCTATTCCTTTCTCAAGTTAATAGGCTGCATTGATGCAAATTGGGGGTCAAACTTGGATGACAAAAGGTCTAGGTTAAGATCATGTGTATTTCTAGACAATGATCTAGTATCTTGGGCCTCTAAGAAATAGTAAGTTATCTCAAGGTCCACAACTAAGGTTGAATTCAAAAGTCTAGCTAGGATGGTTGCTGAAGTTTTTTTGGCTAAAGTTACTTCTTTAAGAGTTGTGTGTTCAGTTGCCAAAACCCTATTTGATTTTATGTTACAACTTGAGCATGGTACTAATGACAGCCAATCTAGTACTCCATGCTAGGACAAAGCATATGGAATTGGGTATTGGACTTATATTTTGTCAGGTAAAAAGTACAGAGTAAAGAAATACAAGTAGAATATGTTTCCTCATTAGATCAAATTGCTAAATGTTTAACTAAACCCCGCTATTCCTCTCAATTTCAATGATTAAGAAACAAGTTAACAATTAAACAAGTAGATGAAGTATAATGTCTTTGTCTTTATCTGAATCAGTTGAAAACTAGGAAGATTGAGAGGGATCCTAAGTATCATGGGAAACTCAAAGTAATGAATTAAGAATTTTCGAGTTCATTGTGAAATGAGGTCACAATTTTTGGGACAAGTGGAATAAATAGCAAAGGAATTTTGTACATGGAAAAATGTTGGAGCATGTTGTTAATGTGTCACAGCTGAGGTATCCTTGTAGTTAAGTCTAGTTATCAATATAGTTAAGTCACGGTTATTGTAGTTAGATTAGTTGTTGAATTGTTATTGTAGGCAGTACGTAATACTATAATAGGTGCAGTAAAATGAAGTCTATAGATATAGTGCTAGTATCATTCAGTTAATAATAATGAAGTACAGTACAAGTGCTCTACACATTGTCTCTCTTTATCTTTCTTCTCTTTGAATTTTTTCAATAACAAAAATAATTCATATCCATGAGGTTAAAGAAATAAAATACATCTTCATGACCAATAGCATACACTGGCCTTTTCAGCCTCTAATGGCTATTCACAAGTGCCTGCATACGAGGAATAATAAATTCCTTTTGACTTAGCAGTACACTAGTAAGACAAGACAGTGAGACCAAAACTCTTAACTTTGATTGATCTCATCCATGTTAATTTGTAACATCAAACCACGAGCAGCAAACTCCACAAGAGGACCACAAGTGTTTGTCTCAAACTCTTCCTCTTTATCCTCACCATGTTCAAAATCACTTAACTCTGCTAACCTAAATTCCCAATAGTTATGTGCCATGAATAAGAAGGCAAAAGCTCTATACCCAATGAAAGACAGGGTTGATAAGAGAAGAGGTAGAAAACAACGTAACAAAACTTAGTAGATTGCTTATACCCACTTCTACTACCACACCATAAATAAATAGAGCTTAAACATAAATTTGGGCACACCTTAAAACTTACCAGCGAACCCTTGCAAACTCCACGTGTATTAAGCCTTCAACACATAAGAACAAATTAATAACTACAAAACACCAAAATCATGAGCCCTAACCACAAGTATATAGATCATAAAACTTCAAATGTCAAATCAAAGCATCAGAACACAAATTCAAAACTAAAGGAGGGAAACATAAACAAACTCATAAAAACTATAACTCAAAGGCGTTCGTTCCAACTCTTGACAACAAAACTAAATGCGACCTACTACCCCAATAAATTGTGAACACTTAAAATCAAGAAAGCTAGGGACAGAAAAATTGAAGATAAATTGACACTCAACTTAGAGTGGTCTTTGTTATGCCCCAAGAAACTTGTTGCAATCTTGACACTAAGGAAAAGAGAAACCAAGAGTAAAATTTTAAATAGTAAAAAGAGAGGTAACAAAACACAAACAATCTCACCACTAGAAAGTAAACTCAACACTACTACCTCAAATTGATAGCTACAAAAAGAAACCCCACTAAACCAACAAAAAGTAAACACCATAGCCAAAATCGATGGATATAGCGGCAAGAATGAATAGTACCACCATTGGAAGCAAATTTTGATAGATCCCAATGATATACTTTCCATATTGGGACACAAAAGCCGATAAACTAACGAGCAGACTTGAAAATCTTGTTAAATACAAAAGGATTTACTATATGGTGGGTCCACATGAAGTAGTAGTTTGAAAGAATATTTAACCTTCTCTTAAGAGCAAATTATACTGATCTTGGCTCCCCTGTTGTTTCAAAAAGAGCAATCTACCACCTGAGGTTTGAAATGATATTATAGAAACCTCCTGCTGTTAGTTTTTCAATTTTGAAAAAATACCTTTTGCCCATAATGCCTTTACAAGTAGGTTTTTCATCTCTACAAGTACTTATTTATCATTTTTCAATCACTATTATAGCTTAAACCACTGCAACTCCACTCCTTCCATCAAAATTATATTTGTGTCTAAAGATGATAGTTCAAAGTACAATGTTAAAACAAAATAAAACATTTTCACCAATTAATTAAAGTCAAAATCGATTAATAAGAATATATATATATATATATATATATATATATATAGTTGTTAATAATTAACATAAAGTTTTTCAATGTGAAAATTGTACTAAAATTGAAATCCCTAAAAGAAATAAATGTACATATCCATGAAACAATCAAAGCTCATATTTTAAAAGCCTAATATAGTTGGAAACTTCAACTACAAAAGGCCAATTACAGATAAATCAAAAATTAGAAAGCACGCAAGGCAAGACACATCTTTACGTAAAAAAAGTATATTGTATTTATAACAAACACTTTACACACCAGAGAAATTTCTATTGTGCAACAAGAAACAAGCAAGAACCAATTAATTGCCAAACATAGGCATAAAAAAAGTTGGGGTTTAAAATTTTTTTGGTGTTGAGAGGAAGAGGAATATATAGAATATTTGCGAATTTTATAAGAAAAAAATTGTTTTTCAGACTCAGGAGGTAGATTGTTAATTTTGAAATAAGAAAGTATAATTTAACCAAATCTCATAAAAAATGAGTGTAATTTACTATTCTTTTTTTAGAGGGTGACTAATTCTTTCTTGGTTCTAGACTAAACTGGAGTCCACTTCATCGAGTTATTGGTTTGATTTCAAAAATAGTGCCACCATGGACTTGCTCCCAAGTTAGCCAAGGGCTAAGGCAAGGTTAAAAAGCCTTTATTCCAAATGGATTAAGAATGTGTTAGTCCAAACTACCTTAATTGAAAAAATGACTTGATGAACCTAAACACACCTTTATTTATAAATCATGCACAATCGTAGTTAGCATTATATTTTTAAAAAGAGATTTAAAAGATAAATATATTATTTTTAAAAATTAATATATTACTTCAAGCCCAATCAAACACTATTTGGTTTGAAACAATCTTGTTTAACTTTTCCTTTTTGTACAATCAAGTAGAGACAATTTCTTTGTAAGTTTTAACTTTTTGGATAAAAGTTTTATTTTAGTCTCTAATTTTTTTTTCTAATTTAAATACATATCTAAATTTTGATAAAAAAAAATTTAGTCCCTAAAACTAACTTCATAAAAAAATAATAACATAAATTACTGACTTGAATACACGTGACATTTAACTTGCTACCATTTATGTCTAAATGGCTGATTTAGCCAAAGACTACTCTATCACCCTGAAAACAACAACATCTGACCATTTCATCTTTATTGATGAGTTTTGATTTAGTTAGCCAAAGTGGAATCGTTAGAAGCTGTTCTTTTTGCATAAAAAAGAAAGTTTTTGGGTGAATCAACTATTTGAATAGACAACTTAACAGGTTAAATGTCACATGTGTCTGAACTAACATTTTCTATTATTTTGTTTGATGGAATTAGTTCTAAGGACTAAAAAAGGACATTTATAAAAACGTTAGGGATGTATTTAAACAACAAAAAACTTTATGAAATAAATTGAATATCATTGTAAGTTTAAGAGATTAAAATAGAATTTTACCCTAGATTATTTGAAGACCAAACAAACATTATTGGGTTTTAAACAACCTTTTTTTAACCTTATCTTTTTGTATAATCTAGTAGAGAAGTTTTCTTCGTGAATTTTAACTTTTTGGGTAAAGTTTTATTTTAATCCGTCAAATTTGCAATAAAATTTAATTTAGTCTTTAATTTTTTTTTTGTTTAAATACATTCTTAGCATCTCATAAATATTTTTTCTAATCTTTAAAACTAACTCTATAAAAAAAATTAACAATAATGTTAATTTGGACACACATGTCATTTAACTTACTGACCTGTTTGTTCAAATAATTTAGTAAGATAAAATTTTTTTATCACTCTAAAACAATAGAGTCCAGTCATTCCACTTTTAGTAGTGAATTTTGATTGAATTAGCCTAGGTGAAATAGCAAGACATCGTTGTTTTTTAAGATAGTGTTTGGTACTAAAAATCTTTTAAGATTATTGAAAAAGTGAGGCAAAAAAGTTTTTTCTCCACGTATTATCATATATAAAAATTTATTCTCAGAAATCTTTTATTTTCAAAATTGAAAAATGATGAAGATTCTCGTCATTTTATTTTCATCTATGAGTGGGGGAATAAAAGTTTCCCATAAAAATAGAGAATTTTTTCTATGTAAAATGACAAAATTTTCTTTAAACCTAATCTCTAAACCCTAAACTTTAATCTTTAATCACTAAACCCTAAATCCTAAATTTAACCTCAAAATCCTAAATTCTAAACGTTAAATCCTAAACATTAAACCTAACCTCTAAATCTTAAACCTTAAATTCTAACCCATAAACTCTAAATCCTATACTTAATCCCGAAACTATAATTCTTAAAATTTAAACTTAATATCTAAATTTTAAATTCTAAATCCTAAATTTAACTCTGAAACCCTAAATCTGAACCCTTAAATTCTAAACTTTAAACCTTAACTCCAAATTTTAAATCTTAACTCTTAAACCCTAAACCTTAAATTTTAAACCTAAACCCTAAATCCTATTCCCTAAACCATAAAACCCTAACCACTGCCTTAAATCATATTCCCTAAATCATAAAACCATAACCACTACTCTAAACCCTAAATCATAATCCCTAAAATTTAAATCTTAAATTCTAACTCCTAACCCCTAACCTCTAAATAAGAAATCTTATATTTTTTTTGTCAAGAAAAAATCTTATTTTTTTATTTACTATTTTTCCTTTTTTATTTTATCATCATATTTATCATTTCTTTTATTTTAAAATTTTTTTTAAAAGTATTTTTTGAAAAGTAATTATATTCTCAAAAATATTTTAAGTGAATCAAACATGAAAATAAAAATTTAATGATAATATAATAAATCATTTTTAGGGAAGTAAAGTGACAAGAAAATATATTTTTTCAACTTTTTAATCTATAAATTTTTAGAAATCTTATTTTTAAGAATATAATTTATTTTTAAAATAAAACATTTTATGAATCAAATACTGTCTAAACGACAAATAAACTCTTAACAAATCATTTAATAAGTAAAATGTCACATTTGTTTACATCAGCATTTTTTATTTACTTTTTTGATAGAATTAAAAAAAATTTATAAAACATAGAAGATATATTTGAACAAAAAATATTTAAAAAATTAAATTAAATTTTATTATAAATTTAAGAGATTAAAATAAAATTTTACTTTAATTTTTTTTAACTATTTAAGAGGTTTATGATTTTTAATCATTTCAAAATATTTTAAAAAAATTATAAAATACTATTTTAGTTGCAAAAGGAATGCTAACCTGGGAAAGCGCGTGGGCTTAAACCCCGAGAGCCCATTCGGTTTCGGTTGATGCATAAAGACCCAAGCGCCAAGATCCTTCTATCCGTTTGTTTCCGGCTTTCCACTCTCATCAATGGCTACCAGTCCCACTGCCTCCCTTCTCTTTCCCTCTACAGCCCTTTCTTCTCATTCTCCCTCCACTAAACATGAGTTAATGGTCTCTCCCTTCGCAAAATCACTGGCTCCTTATTCTAAATTCAACGGATGTAGTTTTTCAACCGTTAATTCACGCCAAAATCTCTGCGTTGGTAGACTTTGTGCTTTCAAAAATTCGAATTCACCTACCTTCGTTACGATAGCTTCCGTGAACAGAGAGCCCATGGTTCCCCCTTACAACGTGTTGATAACTGGGTCAAGCAAAGGTCAGATTTTAGCACTAAATTTCTTGCTTGTTTCAGGTTTTAATCTTATTTTTAGCTTTCTCTGTTTAGAATAGATGAAACCCATGTTATTTTTACATGTGGTTCTTTAATTTGTTTGTACTTTTTTTTTGTTGCTTAAATCTTACTTCTTTTCAACCATGGCTTGCTTTGGGACTTTGAAGTTCATATTTTGGCTAAAGTGTTAATTTGGTTTTACTTAGTTGTTATCTGACATGATTAATTGTTATAGAATGAAAATCAGTGGCTGAATGTTTTCATAAGGACTTACAAGTTACAATCTTCAGCTGCTGACTCGCAGTGGCGAAGCTGGAAACCTTCTCTACAATTTTTGAGATGGATTAATCTGAACAATTAGCTAGATGAAGATCCATGCAGGGCACATTAAATTAATAATTTAATTAATTTTTATATTTTTATTCTCTAATAAAATGATAACTTTATTAAAGATTATATTGAAGTCTTAGATAAAGATTTGTAATACTTTCAATCTCTAATCTAGTAAATAACTTTTTCAATTTAGAAAAAAGAGAAATAGATAAATAAAAAAAGGTCTTAGTAAAAAAGACCTGTTAGTCCTTTTGTTGATAAGGTTAGCTTCATGGTAAAGATTTTAATTTTTTTTAAATAATAACTTTGATCAAAATTATAATTAATTTTATTGTATATTTAATAAGGGAGTTTACAATCCGAATTTAAATAACAAAAGATAAAGTAAAAAGACAATTAAAGAAATAATTTATTATTAGTTATGATTATGAATTTGGAAGAGATAACTGAAATCTATCATCTTTTGAAGCTTAATAGAAACAAACGACAAAAAGGAAATTGAATAATTGAAGCAAGAGCAGTAAAATAGAAATAAAAGATAAATGGGAAAGTAACCCGGAGACGAACAGGTTAACACATTAAACTTCAAAAAACATAGGGCACATGGACTCAGCATATATATATATATATATATATATATATATATATATATATATATATATATATATATATATTTACCATATCTGATCATAAGGATGTAGGTTTACACTTTTTTCTGTCTCTTTTCTTTTTCCTTTTTTCTTTTTTTGAATTATATGTAATATTTGTTGGATTTCTATATGTAAAAGTGAGATGGGAATAATTAGCAACAAGATTAACCTCATAGAGTACTATGTTCTTGGTTGGGTATGGGATACAATAAGTTTTTGAAAGTATAGGATATGAAGATGCAGATATATTCATAATGAAATATATAACATATAATGATTCTTATAAATAATAAAAGTGGTTAATGAACATTACATAATATATTATCAACCAACATAGGGATTCAAATTCACAAATAATTTTGAATGTCATCTATTTTCATTAAAAGTAAAAGCTAAGATGCTCAATTAAAACTATTGTTAGTTCCAACTATTAGGTATAGACTCAAACTCTATCAATTTGATCATTACCCTCTCCATAATCAGTCAACAGAATGGCTTCAAGATTTAGTTCATGAGGAGAAAGGCTTGCAATTTCAAGAGTTTGAACCCCACGAATGTCCCACATTTTGGTTTCACTTTTGAACTCCTCTTTGTTGGAAGATGATGATTAGTATGTTTATAGATAAAATCCTTTGTAACTTTTTTCATGTAGTGGATGAAGAATATGTACACAAATTCCTTTTACGAAAAGAGGAAGAGAATGGTTGAGGAAAAAAAAATTTCAATGCAATGTTTTGAAGTAAATAGCGAACAAATACGATTTTAAAATAAAATTTGGAGATTATATATTAAAATAAGTTACAAGTTTTAAATACCTTGGGTCCATTATATAAAATGATGGTGAAGTAAAGGAAAACGTAAACCATAGGATTCAAGCAAAATGAATGAAATAGAGGAAGGTTTTGAGTGTTATTTGTGATAGAAAAGTATCGCTTAAAGTTAAAAAGAAATTATACCGTATAGCTATAAGAATTGTTATATTGTATGATACTGAATGTTGGGCGATTAAAAGATAATATGAAGATAAGTTCAATGTTGTAGAGATAAGAATATTGCGCTGGATGTGTTGACGTACTATAAGAGATATGATTAGAAATGGGTGCATTAAAGAGAAAGTTGGGATAACACATATTGTGGAGAAGATGATGGAATCTCACTTTGGGTGCATTAGAGAGAAAGTTGGATAGTACATATTGTGGAGAAGACGGTGGAATCTCACTTAAGGTAATTTGGCCATGTGTGAAGTAGACCTATAGAAGTCCTACTGAAAATAGTATATCAAATAAAGAACAACCCGATAGTTAGAGGTAGAAAGAGGTAAAAAAAAAATAATAGGTGAAACTATTAAGAAAGATTTAACAGTTAATAATCTATCTATTGATCTCATTTATAATAGTCACTGTGACGTCGTTTAATCTATATAGCCGATAAAAAGATTTGGTTGTTGTTGTTGTTGCAATGTTTTGAAATAAAAGAGTTGAAGATCCATACGTAATCCACCATTTCTTTGGTTCCAAGTTCCATCTATCTTACAAATTATCAAATTGGGCAAACACATATTTATTGCATGAGAACTTAACAAACTTTTTAGCTCCCAATCATCTTTCCTCTGGTCCTTGAAAGTATTTCCTTGAGCATTTGTCTCCCTCAATACAATTTTTTTTTGTCCTATGTGCAGGAGCTTGATTTGGAGTGCCTTGAACCCATTCTATGCAATAATACCCATGTATATAGAATGAAAATTTTAATTGATATATCACCAAATGCACTTAAGAAAGGGAAAAAAAAAAACTAGTTATAATTATACTTTCCTTTGATTCACTGAATGAGCCAAGCAATGTAATGGTATGCAGTCTTTAGTCCATGCAATAAGCCAGGGTGTTATTACACTACATTTTAAAAGATGATTTCTCATGAAACTATTTCTGCTCATGCTTATATATTGCACATTTCACTTGTTCAATCATTGGATCCCATATGAAGTGTAGGTTTGTCAATATCACAACAATGAAGCATATCGTATGTAGGTCTTGTAAAGTTCAAAATATAATCAATTTTGTCTCACCACTTGCCATTGAGAACAATTTATTTCCCAAATGCAGCTTTTTGTACATTGTGTCTCTGTAATAAGTCCATTGGTCATAAATGATCATAGCTTGGAGACCATGCTTAACGAATTTCAATTTTTTAAGATTTACATTTTTTAGGCAAATCCAGTCTTTGCAATAGCAAATATTTTGAGGTACAACTACTATTCTTCAACCTTGAACTTACATTAAGTTTCAAATCAACCTCTAGAATTTGCACTAGGGATGTTCAATTAGTTCATACTTTTGCTTAAGTAGGCTGTGCTTGTCACACACACTCTATAGTAAAATCTTCCCCGCAATTCTCTGACTATTTTGTTTCTGTGTTACATTTGTCATAATTCAGGAATAGGGTATGCACTGGCAAAAGAGTTTCTAAGAGCTGGTGACTATGTCATAATTTGCTCAAGATCAAGTACAGACCATTTCTTGCCCCTTAATGCATTTCAAATTTGTAATTTGTTTATTTTATGATTTAATCTTTTCAATATTTTATTCAACTTTTTATTTCACTGAAGTTTGTGTCTACTCTGAATTGTTCAGGGTTCTAATCACAGTGGATTCCTGACAGATATATTTTCTGTTTGAAATTGTTTCCTGTCCATTCCTTTCATCAGTTAAAATTGAAGAAGCTTTTGGGCTTATCTGGATTCTTCTTAGCAATTGTTTGCTAAAGCAGATGAGGATCTTTGGATACATTTTTTTGTATATTTATATTTCTTTGCAATAATGTTTAATTTCTGATGTTCTTAACTTTTTTTCTTTGAAACTTATTGATATGCTTTCTTTTGTTGTCTGTTATATTCTACATGACATGATTTTGATAACCAAAAGTTTCCTCCAGAAAAAAATTTATTTCTTCAATAAGCGTTTTACTTCTTTGTATTAGAGCTGGAGTTTAGACCAGATATCCTATTGTATTTGTTTTTTAATTTTATTCTTTGGCAGATAATTGTTTGTGTTCGTCTCCTTTCTTTCATTGTTAGTCACAGTGTGTCATATTTATGCCACGACTTGAACACTTAATTGAGCTTTGAATTAATGGCTGGCATTTTACATTCTTATTTATCTAATTTCGTTGTCTTTCTTTCTCCTGTCTCTTATTTTTTATTTACAGGTGAAAGGGTGGAATATGCTGTCCAGAGCCTGAGAGCAGAATTCGGAGAGCAGTATGTGTGGGTACCTCCTCTTAGACTTCTTTGTCAGTGTTAACAATACTCTGATAAATATATTGGAGGCTCAAATGTTCTCATGACCACTATTTTGTTTCCTCCAGGGCACTAAATGTGATGTGAGAGAAGGAGAAGACGTAAAGAATTTAGTTGCATTTGCTGAAGAGAAACTGAAATACATTGATATATGGGTATTGATGTCAGAATTTTTTTTTATCCAATGTGATTGCTTACTTTTGTATATAGTGGGTGGAGAAAATATTCCTAGGTTTTAACTTATTACTTTTCAATTTTTCATCATTAAAGTCATTTTATTGGTCTCAACAACCATATGAGCTGCTTTGCCTATTAAAATTATAAATTGCACTTAGAATAGCTCGTTTGTGGGAAAGAATCCTCATGCTAATAATAATAACATCTGCTCGCTTGGCAGTCTGCAACTATGTTTATACTTCTTCAGATAAAGTTTGATGAGGCTGTCTATTAACTTATACTGTTAGCTGGTGACTTGTTTGGCAATTCATTAGATACTTTATATTGCTAGTCATGCTACTAGTTTGTTAATTACTTCCTCCTACTAGTACTTGAATCTGGGACGTCAAGTAAGTCCTTATCAGCACTTGCCTGGACCTCCAGTTTTAATATTTTTCTTGTATATACTTGTTTATTTGTTCTTTTATGTAATCTCCCTTGGCGCCTAACACATTGGGCAATGTTGGACAGAGTGTTTTTAAGATTTCTTTGGTCATTTTTATATCAGTTAATTTTTTTTTCTGCCAATACTTGTCTTAGACAACATAACCTGAATAATTATGCACATTTCCTTCATTTGCAGTCTGCTGCCACCCACACCCAACGACAGGAATTTTCCTCCCTTTTCCATCCCATAACCCTTCACAGATTTATAGTCAACATTTTCTTTTTATAGCTATACTGATTTTCTATCTGTTTCTTTTCCTGCCTTTCATTTTGAATGTGTTTGGTTGAGTAGATTAATTCTATTCTGTCTCAACCCCTGTTTAACAATAATGCAGATTAATAATGCAGGATCAAATGCATATAGCTACAAGCCTCTTGCAGAGGCTTCAGATAAAGATCTTATGTGAGCTATGATAGACCTGACACCCTAAATTGACTATCTTTAGTTCATTCTTTGAACTTAGTTATTCTGTTCCTGCAGTGAGGTGGTTAGTACAAATACACTTGGTTTGATGATATGTTGTCGAGAGGTAAAATATATTCTCATCTAATGGTTGCTATGGAAAAAGCAGGTGCAAAGTTATCATAGATTTTTACTTTCTATTTAGGCAATAAAGATGATGGTGAACCAGCCTCGTGGAGGTCATATTTTCAATATTGATGGAGCAGGTTCAGATGGAAGACCAACTCCCAGGTGCTTTGAGTTTAATTAAGTATCCCTTTTGTTCATTGGGAACATCTCCTTGTCACCTTTTGAATATTGGCATTTCTCTGTTAATGTCTTGTGGGACAGACAGCCAATTTAGTCATGGTCGCTAATTGGTACGTACTCCACAAACCTGAAAAGTTTCACTACTATAGTGGTCTGCTGGGTTGAAACTTTGTATTGCAATATGATGTGTTGAGCAAAATCACCAAAGCTGTCAAAGAAAGCTATATAGTCAGTCACCATTTGCATTCATTATCATATTAAATTAGTTCTCTGTTGACTATTTGATGAACCATGTGGTCACATTGGTGAGGAATGAGGATTCTATTTGGAAGGAGTGATGAATCATATGGTCTTGCTTCACTTTGATAATGTTATTGTCTCTACCACTACCAGAAAGCCTAGGAGCTAGTATATTGTTGGTGTTAGCAATTGAAAGGTAGTTTATTGATGAAACTCAATGATCCTTTATAATTTCTTATAGATAATCTCACTTTACTGCTAGGTGATACAATAATTTCTATTTTTTTTTTGTTCATGCTATGGTGATCATTATTGATTTCTCCCCTTTCCCTAGGTTTGCTGCATATGGAGCAACAAAGCGAAGTGTGGTGCATTTAACAAAATCATTACAGGTGGATGCATAATTTTATATGCAAAAATAACATTTCTATTCATTCACTTTTACCACCTGCTATGCTATTCACTTCCTTTTCAAGCATGTTCTTGTGTTAAATTTTTAATGTATATTGTTGCTTTAGATTTTTGGCATAGATGATTTTTATTTGTAATTTACTCAGGTTGGTACTGTTCTAATTTTTTTTTTTTAAATTCTTGCTGTCTTTAACTGGTATACATTTTTATGACAGAAATTTGTATCACGATTATCAGCTTGAGTATGCTAAAAGAATGTTAACCTTTCAACTCGTATATTGAAACCAGAAGGAACCACTTCCCACTAAAATGCTATTTGAAATTATGTCTTCCTTTTTCCTTGTATAGTTATTTAAATAAGAATCATAATTAAGGCTATAGATGTGTACATATATAATAAATGCTAGTTGATATTTCACAGGCAGAATTGCAGATGCAGGATGTTAAAAATGTTGCCGTGCATAACCTTTCGGTATGTTTTCCTTTATCCTTTCAATAGTTCTATGATATATGATGTTGTAATGAATAAGCTTTTGAAATACCTTAATGTTGTAAACGTTACTATCATGCTCGATTTTTATAAAAAATTTGGGGGAGGGAGAATGATTATGTATGTGAGGGCTAGGTATTGACAACTCCTCATTGCTTGATTATGAAGGACACCCTTTATATTATCATAGTTACCTATTTATGTAATAAATTTAATAATTTTACATCCTTTTACAAATAAGTAGTCATTCTAGATCATTATTGTCTTACTGCAATTGAATGAACCCTTTACATTTTACAGCCTCTTTTGTGGAGTTGTAACGTTGGATATCTGCTATTTAAAATGAACCTATACAGATTGCTTTTCACTTACTTTCTCAGGGAACTCGGTAGTGAAGAAATTTCAATTGACTTACATATATCTTTATTCACAAATAATTTCAATGTTACCAGGTCTTTGACCTATCAGACCAAAATATAACGCTGAAGTGATTTTGTACTACGCAAGTAAAAACTTAAAAGGGCACATTAAGCTTATCACAAATGATAGAGGAAAATGGTGACTTCATCTGCTTGAAGCCAGGATCAATAGTAGGTACCTACAAAGTAATCTTGTGACAGGTTTAGATTATTTGATGATTATGATCGGTAGGTACCGATCTTGTAGTGACCAAAGTGGTATTATGAATACTCACAAGTTTGTGAATCAAATGGTAAGTAAACATGTACTTAGCGGTTTCTATAACGTCAGGGGTTTAAGTTTGCAAAAGAACACTTTTGTGAAGAATAGTTTCAGTACTCCAAAAGAGATTAGTTTTATACCAAAGGGTATGTGGTACTCGTATGAACAAAAAAGAAAAGTGGTATTATGA
Source organism: Gleditsia sinensis (assembly GCA_037074535.1). Lineage (NCBI taxonomy): Eukaryota > Viridiplantae > Streptophyta > Magnoliopsida > Fabales > Fabaceae > Gleditsia > Gleditsia sinensis. The sequence continues at coordinate 60,544,620 of CM073466.1, forward strand.
CCGTGTCTTGGTTATTTAAGTAGGGAAACAAAAGTCAATCTTGGAGAATAATCAGCAAAATTTGATGGCCTAGAAAATTGTCTTGTTATTTTGTGGCACAATTGAAAGAGTTTGGAAATCCATCGACCGTTGAGAAATGATGTGGTTTTCAAGATTCCACCCAAATTATTAGAGAGCAGACCATAGTAAAATATGGCATTTGCAAATGTTGGGAAATGTGCAATAATTGATCAGTATATTATGGGTGGTGTACTACCTTTATTAACTTTAATTTGGCACAATGAGACACTTTCAGAGAAAAAGTGGGTGGAGAGGAAAAAGATGAAGAAGAATATATGGTGCATGGGTTCGGTAGATGTTGTCATTAGTAAGGGGAAAGGCTTTAAGGAAAGTTTGGCTAAGTGGAACCTTAACCTTGTATGCAATCATCAGAGCCAAATGCTTGCTGTTGAACTCGTTTGTAGACAAAATCTCAACCTTTTATTTTCACACCTTACTAGCATTACTTTCTTATATACACCTGGCTATTTGCTGTCCTATGACATTTCTTTGTTTGTTCTTGCTTCTTGTTTCACCTTAAAGATAAAACTGCCAGCAGAATTTTGATGGTTTATAATATTGCCCTATGAAGCATAGACACTTCGTTTAGGGTGTCGGACACTCTTCGAACACGGATACAGACACATCCCAGACACGCTCTGGACACATGTCCCATGTCTAGATTTAAAAAAAAAAAAATTTAGGCCACATATCGGACACGTTTTTGGACATATGAGTGTCTAGCTTTTCAATTGAGCCCTAATCCCCCAATACCCAATCACTTCTATTTTGCCTGAGCTCTTTTGCTTTATCAATCAAGCTCTTCTCTTCTCTTCCCTAGTCTTCCTCACTACTGTTTCACATCTCTTCGCTGGTCCTCCTTGCCTCTTTTGTTCGCGTTGTCTTTGTCGCAGGCTCACGGCGCAGCTTCCATTCTCGCATAGGCCAGCTTCTCATCTATTCGCTCAACTCTGTTTCATTCTCACAGGCCCAGCTTCTCATCTATTCTTTCAGCTCTGTTTCATTCTCACACGGGCTCACCTTTCAGGTAACTGGGATGATGTTTTTTCTGGTGCCATATATTGTTTTTTTTGCTGCTATATTTTTCTCTGGGATGATGTATTTTTTGCTGTTCTCAACTTTTCATCCTTCGTTGTTTGCTGCCTATATTTTTTGCTCTGCTTTTGTTTTTGTTTTTTGCCGCAAAACAATTTGCCTTGATTCCATTGTGTTATTTTTTATGTTCAGGTTTGTCTAAAAAATGCTTAGGGAAAATTTTTATGATGTGTTAGAATTATGAAACAAGAATTTTTTTTCTCTTGTAAGATTTTGATTGTGGTGATTGTGTATGTTTTGACCTTTTGGGACATGTAGGAATGGTTTGGACCTATCATAAAAAAAACTCAATTCAAATGTGACAATGATTTATTTAGAAGGTTGACCAGTTTTACAAAGGAATCCAGGATTAGTTAGGCTTTTTTTTGGTATATTGTAATGTAAATCATGCCTCCATCCTAGGGTTCTATGAGTGACAGTCCATTCACTTGCTGCTGTCTCCTTTATGAGTGATAGTCCATCCTTAATTGCTCCTGTGATGGGTTGGGAAATGAGTGATAGTCCATCCTAGGTTGACCATTTTTTCTTAGTTGTTTTATGAAATAATGATAGTCCATTCACTTGCTACTTTATATTTTCAGCTTCTATGATTGATTAATTGTGATAGTTTATGAGTGATGATTTCTAATTTTATTTTATTTTATTTAGGATGTCTCAAAGTTCTTCTTTTGGTAATGTAAATAGTGGTGAAGATAATATACAAAAAGATAATCATAAACCTCTATGGAAGTTTGTTACAAAAGGGGAAAAGGAAGCATGGAGGAAATGTTCTTTTTATATGTAATTATTGTGAAAATGATTACAAATGAACTTATTTTAGAGTTTAGGCTCACTTGTTAAAGCTACGAGGGCTTGGTATAGGGCCATGTAGTAAAGTTTCTAACAAGGATCTTGTTTATATGAAAAAATTAGAAGATGATGCTTGTGCAAGGAAACTAGCATCCATCCCAAAGAAAGTTCTATTACCACCATCTACTCATGCATCAAGGATTGATTCATCTAGTAGCACCAGTTCTTCATTCAATTAATTTAGAGTTGAGAGTTTGGGAATTGGAACCAAACGAAGAAAGGGTGTAGAGAAATATCCTCTTGAGAAAGCATATAATAATCATGAAAGAGATGAATTAAGAATCCATATTACTAGGATGTTTTATTCAGAGGGCCTCCCATTCCATCTAGCTAGAAACCCTTATTATGTGAGTTCCTTCACTTATACTTGCAACCATAATTTGTCTAGTTTTATACCTCCAAGCTACAATTTGTTGTGGAATTCTTTATTACAACAAGAGAAGGCACATATTGAGAGGATGTTGCAACCTATAAAAATAACATGGAAAGAAAAGGGTGTCACCATTGTTTGTGATGGATGGTCGGATCTACAAATACGACCTCTTATTAATTTTATGGCGGTGACAGAAAGTGGTCCTGTGTTCATAAAAGCCATTAATTGTGAAGGTAGGTACAAAAACAAGGAATTCCTAGTAAATGTCATTCTCAGTGTAATTAAAGAAGTAGGAGTGGAGAATGTGATTCAAGTTATCATTGATAATACTCCAGTTTGTAAAGCTACAGAGGTTCTTATAGAGGTTGAATATCTTCATATTTTTTGGACTCATTGTGTGATCCATACATTAAATCTAGCCTTGGAGAGCATTTGCAATGTAAAGAATAAAGAGGGTAATGAAGTTGCTTTTAATGAATTTGGTTGGATAAAGGAAATAGCCGATGATGCTATGGCGATAAATTTTTTTATCATGAATCATAAAATGAGATTGTTTATCTTTAAAGAATTTGTTCCTTTGAAGTTACTTGCCATTGCGGATACTAGATTTGTTTCAATTATTATTATGTTGAAGAGATTTAAACTTGTAAAGTATATCTTGCAATCAATAGTGATTAGTAATAAATGAAATATTTATAGGGAGGATAATGTGGGAAAAGCTCAATTTGTGAAGGATAATATTTTTAATGATATGTGATGGGACAAAATTGATTTGTTCTTACTTTCACCTCTTCAATTTATGATATGTTGAAAATGGGAGACACTGATAAGCCTAATCTACACAAAATATATGAAGAGTGGATAGTATGATTGAGCAAGTGAAGAAAACAATATTTCGCCATGAAGGCAAGTTTGATTCTGAAGAGTCCACCTTCTTTAATGTGGTGTATGATGTATTGGTGCAAAAGTGGACTAAAAGCAACACACCTCTTCATTGCCTAGCATATTCTGACCCCTAATATTTTTATTCTTATTTTTTGCTAAGTTGTGTTTTTTAACTTCATTATGTTAATGATAATAATATATTGTTTCAATTCTTATAGTCAATTTTGGTTGAATGACGCTTCTAATAGAGTCCCTCCACACAAAGATGAGGAGATAACAAGAGAGAGAATGAAGTGTTTGAAGAAATTTTTTTAAAATCTCGATGATTTGAAAAATGTTTTTGTTAAATATATAAAATTCTCCACTTGTTATGAAGATTTTGCTAAATCGGATTCTATTAATCAAACAGGGGATATGAAGTCATATTTTTAGTGGGCAATTTATGGTCACTCTACTCCACTTCTTCAAAAGTCTTGTTTTTAAGTTTGTTGGACAATCATCTTCTTCTTCTTGTTGTGAGAGAAATTAGAGCACATACTCATTCATTCACTCATTTAGAAAAAATAAATTGACACCAAAACGTGCTCAAGATTTAGTGTTTGTTCATAACAATATTTGATTTTTGTCAAGGAGAAACTTACAATATATGCAAGGTGATACCAAGATGTGGGATATTGGAGGAGATTGTTTTGATGATGTGGTAGAAGATATTGGAGATTTATCGGTTACAAATCTATCATTAGATGAACTGGAATTGAAAAAAAAAATTTACAAATGAAGGGGATAAAAATAATAGTGATGATCAAGAGATTATTGAAGAAGAATAATGAATATTGATTGTGTTGTAAATTTATGACAATTTTTGGATATTAAGTTGTATTGTGAATTATAACTCATTCTATGTTATTGTGCATTAAATTATATTTCATTTTATGTTATTATGTATATATATATATAATTTTTTATTTTTTTAATTCACGTGTTCTCAACGTATTGTGTCTTGTATTTTTTTTAAATTTACGTGTTCTATGTCCGTGTCTATGTTGTGTCCCGTGTTTGTGCCTCATAGATATTGCTATACCGCCATCACAGTTATGACTTATCTTTCATTATCATTTCTCTTTTGTTTTTGGTGTTGCAGCCGGGGATGGTTACAACCGATCTTCTCATGTCAGGTGCCACAACAAAGCAGGTACACAAGTAACTCATGTTATCTGAGAGTTTCTTCTCCGTGCTTTTTGACTGAATTTCTACTTCTTTTGTTCTCTGCAGGCAAAGTTCTTCATAAATGTGTTGGCTGAACCAGCAGAAGTGGTAAGATTTTCATAACTGGAAATGGTTATAAAGATAAGAAAAAAACTTGCGTAAATTTTTGTAGTGTTTGCTGCGGGTTTTGTAATAAAAACATGATATATGAAGGAATTTCTAAAGGAGTCAATTATGTTGTTTTTATTGTGAAATCTAATGGCAAACACCATAAAAATTGCACCTAAGTTTGTCCTAAAGATCAGTTAGACCATTTGATTAACCCATGATCCTCACATGCCAAAATTGATTACTCCTAATAAATCTTAAAATTACCCTAATTATCTAATTATAAATTCCTAAATAACTTAATAATAATTAAATCATGAAATAATGAAATAAATAATAATTTTTTATTTTTATCCTACATCAGAAGCAGAGATCCTACATGCATTCATTCTGCACTGGAGCATTTATTTTTGTAGAAATTTGTAAATTCAAGTGAAAAGGAGGCGGAAGAATAATTGTTTTGCCTGGGACTTTTCCTTCCAATGTTATAATGTTTTGCCCATGTGATTGCTCCTGCGAGTGGCTTGCATGTGGATTACATGTGCACCAATTTAGATTATTCTCATCTTTATCTTCCCTCTTTTCTCTGTTTCTTGTGTTTTTTATTCCTCTTCTACATGGTGGTTTGCAGGTTGCAAAATACCTAGTTCCAAACATTAGATCTATCCTTGCCAATGGATCAATGAAGCCAACTTACATTCGATTCCTCACTGGGTTGAAAGCCTATTCCCAGATTTTTTCAGTTAAGAAAAAGCCTATTCCAAGATATTCTCCAGTTTTCACTTGCATGCAGTGGCAAATTAGTGTACTGACATGCGTATTCAAACACTCAGAACATGGATAAATTTTTATAGCATAACCTCACAATTTTATCTTGTGGAGAGCTCATACTTCCTTTTTTGTTACCATACAGCGATTGGCGTTTGGTGCAAGAAGGAACCGGTACCTGCTAGAAGATTGAGCGGCATAAAAATGGTGCCATGCAATTTTTTTTCTTTTAAATATCAACACAAGAAACCCACAAAAATTTAAATTTTGATATCTCCTTTTTCCCCAATTTTCTAATGGTGAAATTTATACAAGTTGAGGTAGAGAAGGGTTATACCAATTTATCTATATATGCAAAATCTTCAGTTCAATGGCCTCATGCTATATGTTACAAAATATTTGCCTCTATATATTTTATATTTAGAACCGTCAATTTGGGCCAACTTGGCCCAGCCCTAATTAACTCTAGGGCAAAATAGGGTTGGTCTAAAAAGTATTTTTATAAAATGAAATATCATTTTATCAATTTAGCCGGATCCGTTGAGAGCCTAAAGCTGGCCTTGTTGGCAAGCTTTTAGGATTTGACCTTTAAATTTCATCTTTAACTCTAAATTTTAACTTTAAACCTTAACCTTATAAACTAACTTAAGCATTGATCTTAATGACATCTAGAATTTTTAATTTCTTATGATAAAATAATATATTGAACTTTTCCAAAAACAAGAAACCAATATAATGGAGTAGAAAACTCCCTAGATTTTTTTTATAAAATAACTCATCCTTTTTTCAATATTTTAAATTCAAATTTCTATTATAGAAATTGTTTAACTTTAAAGGTCCGTTTAGTCTGATCTTAGCACTATGACTAAACAGAGATGGGTCAAAAAAGTTTTTTTTTTGTTTCAAAATAAGATTTTATTTCTTTTTGTTTTCTATAGCACTGAAGATGATATTTCATGAACATGGTCTTATATATATATATATATATATATATATATATTTAATTGACTGGTTTTTAGGGATAGATTCATTTGGATAATTCTAATTTATAGTGTACCAAAATATAAATTTTCTCTCTTTTCCAAATATTTAATAAGTGTGAGAATATTTGAATTATTTAATACAAAATTTATAAAAGAATATCAATTTTCTAATTAAAATGTTAAAAACATCGTTTTGAAGAAATAAATCAGCTTGTCCAGTGAAATTAGCTTGATTTTGAGCTTAGGGATAGAGCGATATAAGCACACCAATTTGGAAGGTCTAGCTCGCATTACAATCCATGAAGCTTAACTTTGAAAACTTATGAATTAATAAATAAATAAACTAGATTGAGCTTTGGTCTTTCTGATACAATTACAAGCTTTTAAAATTGATATAGTGAGCCTTTAAATATCATACCATATGCGAAGATACTCACATACACCATTGCTTACTTGTTTATGATTTTTGAATCCATTTTATAATTTAAGACAGTAAATTTTTCAAAATTAAGATTTTTTTTTCGTACAAATAGCAGTGTGGAGAATAGAATCTAAAGTCTAGTGCAAATTACCCAAACTACTCATTTATTAAGCCATACTTAATATTGGCAATAGAAAAAACCATACTTCGCTTTCAATATATAAAAATCTATAATTTATAAAGTAAGTTATATAAAATAAAAATTTTATAAAAATTAATTTTCTTTTGTTATCTTAACAAAACGAAGTCGTAAAGATTTTTTTATTAAAAATTCTATAATTTCAATGTGAATGCCTTTTTTTTAATTATTATTAGAGATAGTTGAATATTATAGTTTTTTTTCCTTGCTTGGAGTTAGGGAGCTCAAATTCACACTATTTTTAGAAGAAAACTAATTTATTACTAAGCCAAAAACAGACATAAGATATGAGTGGCTCAATTTTTTTTTTAAAGTAGAGATAGCTTTATTCATTAAATAAAAAAATTGAATTTTACTTCTAAAACAAAAGAAAAAGAGAGTCACAGTACCACTTAAAAGTTTACACTCAACAAATCAAACCCAAACGCTGAATGAAAAAGAACCCCTAAAGATAGAAATTAAACATTTAACCGAGGCTGTTTTTCGAGGCTACAATTGTCATCAAAATTCATTTTGATTTCTTGCAACAATTCTTTACACTCTTCTCACACAGAGTTTCTGCTTTTTGGTTTGTGTTTGACTATATCGAACATTTTAATCATACTGTCGTGAAAATTTTGCTCCTCTTCCAATATTTAATTTTATATCTAGATTGCGGTAATACTTGTGAGCCCACGAAACAGAAACCAAACTCAATAACTGATGAATATTCGGCAATTATCTTACATATAGCTATCCTCTTTTTCACGGTAGAAGTATCTAGTTCTCGTCATTGACAAATCCACCTCCACCCGTGACTAATTTTTGGAGCTTCTGTCCGACAAAAACGTAATGATAACTAAGAATGATTGTATTAATTTTTGTGGCCAGGAGTTTTTACCGGATTCTCACCTTATAACACTAATGAATGGAATAAATCTCTATAATAAATTTGGCATAAAATAAAAAATAAAAAATGCTTTTGCCTCCTTTGTTTATATATTATTGTGATACTTCTATTATTTAATTGCATAATATAAAATAAGCTAATACATTTAACTTTATATGATACTTGTCGCTATAGGCAGAGTCACCATCGCCCTATTATTATTTATACTATAATTATCATCACTATTCTTGATACTATTACTATTATGTCTTTGTTCTTATAAACCAATTATTATCATTGGCACTGTTCACACTTGTATCCACCACAACGATTGTTACTATTATCATTGCCATACATCCTTACTATCATTGTTGTTGTAATTAATTTATATATTATATATTGATACAATAAATATAAAATAGTATAATAAAAATTTATATAATAGATAATTTATACAATAAAATTTTATATACTTTGACGTCATCTTGTACAAAACATCAAACAAACCTTTATTATTATTATCATTGTTATCACTAATGCTGCTATTGTCACTATTGCAACTCGCATGAATGTTGTTATTTTGATTGCCATCACCAACATTATTACAATCATCATTGATATCGTTGCAACACTATCAATATTACTATCATCACTACTATGTACTATTTTTGTAATAAATATCACCACTATTATCACCATTTCAAATCCCTACAAGTACAACCCTCACCATTACTTTTGTAATCTACAACAATGATGTTTGTATAAATAGCAAATTTTATCTTATTCCACATCTATAAGTATAGAGTATTGTTATCACAAAGATTTATTGTTATTAATTACTATATCTATATTAATCCTAATCCCAATTGAATATTTTGAATCTTGATTGAGTGAAAATGTGAAAATAAAGTAAAAACTAAAATATAGCATAAAGCAAATTCAGAAGAAATCAATTATTTAAAACTTTAAGGATTCTGATTTTATTATAATTAATTTTAAATTATCAATCTCTTTAATAAAAATACATTTGAATACTAACCCACTTTATTCTTATGTGAATTAAAATAATTAAAAATTCACTAAGTTCAATAGTACTCAATTAAAAAGTGTACTGACCATACAAATATACTCGTATCTTATATGCATTTCATAGTGCTCTAGACAATAAACTTGATACACAAATCACCTCCTAATATTATTATAATTAACAGATAATTTAATTAGTGGTCAATTAATTAGAAGCATTAAGAACAATGTAAAAATTCAATAAGAAAATAATTCATTGATTAAATTGAAATAATAATTCAAAATATCATAATTAGGCTACATCATAGCTCTAGAAAAGAAATCTAGTTCATAATTGTAAGATAAAACATCCTAAAATAAAATTGTAACATAGGTTTAACCGAAAAAAAAAACTGAATGGGGAAATGAAGTTGAAACTCTTATCCATGAATTGGTTTGACAAATCTTCTTTCTCCAAGTAAAAAACGTTTCTCCCTTTGTTTTGTCTCTAAAATATTGTAGCCCAAAGGTCCCTTTAAGGTTGCAAAAGGCTATCCAATTCCACTCAAACTCGTATTTTTAAAAAACAAATTTATCACATTAACATCGCAACACTAAAGTCTCAAGTCATAGGTTTCATAATTCATCTTTCTTAGGGTTGTGATTGTGGAGCTTTTGCCTTGACTCTTGCTTTTTTTCTTCAAATTATTTCAAATTTCACCCAATTTGCTATCTTCTTTCTAAGCTAAAAGTAATTAATTTATGAGTTTAAAATTCATTCATCAACTAAAATAGATGAGAGAAAGAATAGAAATTCATCCAAATTGGTGTACCATGAATCAATTATTTGATTAGGTAAAGGATTACAATTTTCTTAATTTAGGTTACAATAACCCCAAATTTATTGTGGAATAAGGAATAATTGATGAAATGTTTCCTTTAAGGATTACAGCCTTTGTGATCCTTTGTGATCTGGTTAAACATAACTCTAGTTATTAGGAAAAATTAGCAAGGGTTGAGGTTAAAGACCTTTTGCTTCTAGGATGCATGGTTTATGGATGACACCTTAGTATGCTAATAGAAGAGTTTAGGCATGAGAAGAGTTGGAAAAATGTTGTTGTTAATTTCACTAAGTTAAGGCTAAGAGGTGGCAGGTAATTTTTGTTTATTTTTTACAAGAAAAAGATCTTGCTCAATTGTTTATTAGGGATAAAAATAGAAATTAACAAGAGTTTCCTTATTTTATTGAAACTTGAAAAGGAGGATATTATCTTTATTAATATTTACATTTTCCATTATCAGATTATTTGGTAACCATACACCAACAACAAGGTGAAGCATGTGATCCCAAACTATTGTCTTGAAAAGTCAAACTTGTGGTAGGATTATGTCTCCATGATTTTTTTTAACATCAATGAGTGGCACCATCTCAATAGAGTGTTGCACAAGTTTGGGATGGAACAATCGAGACCTTAGACATCTGTTGATCTAACTACATTGTATAATCTATCACTAAAAGTTGAGACAAATATATATTGGCCTACTATTGACTCCTACCACATTGACATGTAGAATGATATAGAGAGTAGACTTGTTGGGTCATAGCACTTTAACGAGGTCTAGAGCTACAATTTTGACTAAATGCGATGGTATTGGAGTGTCACAAGATGATGGATTTCTTGACTTGGTGAGACAACTGGTTACTTGGTAAGTTATTCAATAAAGGTTATTATCATTCATGTATTTTGTCAAATACACTACATTAATACTTTGATATTTGTTACTTAACTTCATATTGAAATATTAGAAAAAATTCACTCACCAAAAATAAATGATCAATCCATGTCAAATTTTAGTACCATTAAAAGTTTATATGAGAACTTACTAATAGGCTTCAAGGAATAGAAAAGATTTGTGGCATCACTGAACTCAATGTCTTTTCCTCCAATGCAAAAGTTAAATAGGCCATTCATCATGGAAGAGGGTCGAGGATCGAGAAATATTGTGTTATTATAAGGTAAAAGGTCTATTTAACCCCTTATTGATGAACCAAAAATGCATGTACATAAAAAGGATCCAACTCCTGCAGGTTCCTTATCCTCGCATTTTGGAGTTACTAATTATTCTTACTATGCTTCAATTCATTATGAATATC